>CM044115.1:2295423-2561662 GCA_024174645.1 Lemna minuta | reverse complement strand
ATGATAATTTTCTCCATAATTTCTATTATTTATCTGAACTCTTAAATCCAGACGTTTCGTCTTTCTATGCCAGGAAATCCTTTAACACATGAAGACTCGGGCCAGACCTCCACCAGGAGACTCTATTACTTTTAAGAGATGGATACTGAGAAAAGGATCACAAACTATCGATTGGGCTTCTTGGTGAAATCTGGTAGAGGAACAAAAGCAGGTGGACGAAAGGAGAAAAAGAAATGTGGAAGCCAGAGGAGATGATCTCAAGGAGCTGATGGAGGCGAAGAAGATAAAGAAAATAGAAGAGAAACCTCTCATGTCATTTTATGGAGTAGTACATAGGTTTATATATGGATTGATAGATATTATGTGCCTATAAGCCAATCACATTTCCATGTTTATGTTCATGGAAATGATATTTATTCATGGTCCTTCTTTTGTGATATCTATAATGAAGTACATGAGCATATGCAATGACTAAGTGGATTATGATGAGATCATACTACAGAGATCACTAGTCCTTAAACATACACTATAAGCATTCATGTTCATGGGATATTCGAGAGGGACATTGAATTATCCATAAATAATAACATTATCTGATCCGTTTCATACGATCAATATAACTGATCGTGTAGCCATCGGTTTGGAGACACTAAGGATAGATAGTGGCTGCTCTTTGGAGAAAGAGTTCACTAAATTGATCTCTATGAATCCTTGAAAGGTAATTATACCTAAATGTCAATCAAGTTGATTCACTTCACAATGGTGTATGTGATCCTTTGACTTGAAACATTAAAGACATATTGTGGATGGATGATCATATTTTGATTATGACTTATAAATCCCTAGCCACGGGATCTCTAAAATTCTATATATTGGATACGGCCTGAAGTCCTCAAAGATGATTATGTGATCAAGATGGGATCATTTGCCCTTGGTATTTGAGGAGATTGAGTCAAGGAATGAGATGCGATGAAATCCTTAGCCAAGGTAGTGGAAATATCTGAGAAAGAGTTCCTGATGATTTCCTACACGCACAGTACTAACTTGAGTGACCGATTAGGATTTGACAATTGACCATACCCTAAATCATTCATGAGTCTCGTGCAGATGATGGATTATGTATGCATGGTAACCGATGATGGAAAGGTTTCATAAGGGAGTTC
Organism: Lemna minuta; assembly: GCA_024174645.1. Taxonomy (NCBI): domain Eukaryota; kingdom Viridiplantae; phylum Streptophyta; class Magnoliopsida; order Alismatales; family Araceae; genus Lemna; species Lemna minuta. The sequence continues at coordinate 2,560,499 of CM044115.1, read as the reverse complement.
TTATAGATTCCATATCTCCTAGATTGCGTGGTGTAGCTTGGCACCCAATGGGCTAGCAACTCAACCTATCAATTGGGTTAAATCGATTCTTGACTAATTAATTTATATGTTGATGTGGATACTTAATTAAGGTTGACCAATAAGGTGTTATTTGGTTTATAGAGTTACTATCTAGTGAGATATATGAACCTAGAGGGTCACACACATAAGGTCTATGGATGTTTGTGGATACAGACATAATTATGAGGGTTTTTATGATAAATTTAGATAACAAATGTTTATAAATAGGGGGAGAACAACCACAACTCAAGGTGCCAATGCAAACTGATAATATATCATTGATACATTCATTTTCATTTTATAAATAGGTTTTAACACATAATTCTTATTAATATATTCACATTATCATGTTTCTTATGATATTTTTGCATTCATCATTTGATTCCACTCATATACTCAAATTGCACTTATTTAGTGTTAATTATATAAAAATAAATAAATATATCTTATCATGCATCATTCTTTTCAATTACTTATACCATGCAACTAACCCCATTTGACTCTTTCAAAGTCAAGTGGTTGAATTATCATACTTCCTATGAGTTATATGGATGTTGGGACATAGGCATGCAAGTAAGAAAGCATGGATATGAATGACGATAAGAGAGAAGATGAATGAACTCTCCACAAATTTGAACAACAAACCAACCATATTTTTATGAAATAAGTGGTAAATGAGGTTTGGATTTGGTAGAGGGATCATCTTAAGGTTTTTGGATGATCCAAGATTGTTCAAAAGTGAATATTGGGTTAACCTCTTTATTTTTAAGGAGTTTAAATGAAATTTAATTTTTATTAAATGAGACCATAATTTTTTATCACTATTTTAGAAATTTTTGGATAAAAATATAGAGGATTAAATTCTTGATCCAATAGAGAAATTTTCATGGAAAAATGAGTATTTTGTGAGATATTCAATTTCTAGGTTAAGGAATTTATTTAGAATTTTTTCATAATTTTTCTAAATTTTTCTGATTTTTTTCTGATTTTTTTTTAACATTTTTACAAAAAGACCCTCTAATTTTTTAAGTGAAAATTTAAAGAAAGCCCCTCTGTACTTATAAAGGCCGACACACCTTTTTCTGGGTGCAATAAGAGTGCCATGTGGCATGCTCTTATTTCACAATCTCAATCAACGACTACGATTTTTCTAAATTAAAATCATGATATCTTAAGATCTAGATGGATTTTTTAGCTGAAATTTTATGGCTAGATTCATATTTTAACCTTCTATCCATCCATACCCTTGAATTGAAAATTCAAGATGGAAAAAAGATTTTAATGATTGGACTCTTTTACCCCTATTTTCACTCAAACCCTAGGAACCCACTATAAAAGCCTTTATTTTCTCTCTCCTTACATTTTTTAGCTCGCTCTTAGTATAAAGCTACTATAAGGAAAGGGAGAGGAGGTCATTTTCTCTCTTATGTCCTTGTTTTGGATCTATCATAGCATAAGGCTACCAAAAGGAAAAGGAGAGGATCAAGGCCCAAGCTCACTTTTTTTTTATGTAGAAGCTTCTTGTGGAGGCAAGGTTAAGTAAAGAATAGAGATCAAAGTAAGTTTAGAATTGTTGAGTTCTGAGATTGAAAAAATTTCTAAAATTTTGATCAAAACATCAAATGCAGCGGAATACATTAAATCAGATATTCAAAATAATGAAGCACCAAGAGAAAATAACCCTATCATTTAGTATGTATAAGAAATCATACATATAGGGTTCCCTTTGAAGGAGTTCTTTTGAAGCAATTCAAGTGTCTAGCCTCTAGCGGTATCCACACAATCTTGAGATGGTTAGATCTCCTCTTCAAAGCCTCTTCACCAAGAGAGAAAGAGAAGAAAGGAGAGAATTCTCACAAGGCTTGCCTAGGCACCTTGAGTTGTGGTCATTCTCCCCCTATTTATAAATATTTGGTATCTAAATTTTTCATAAAAACCATCATAATTATGTCTATATCCAACAACATCTATAGACCTTATGTGTTTGACCCTCTAGGTCTATATATCTCACTAGTTACTAACTCTATAGACCAAATAACACCTTATTGATTAACCTTAATTAAGTATCCATATCAATATATAGATTAATTAGTCAAGAATTGATTTAACCCAATCGATAGGTTTAGTTGTCAACCCACTGGGTGCCAAGCTACACCACGTACTCTAGAAGATATGGAGTATATAAGAACTCCCTTATGAAACCTTTCCATCATCTATTACCATGCTTGTATAATCCTTCATCCGCACGAGACTCACGAATGACCTAGGGTATGGTTGACGAAGTGAGACCGCGACGTCCTTGAAAACACACGGTCTCATGTCAAAATAAAATATAAACTTACCAATTTAATGAAATTAATGCGAATTGAGGGGTATAATGGTAAATATGGGTCGAATCCACAGGGAGTTAGGAAAATTCTTGATGATCTTTTTGAATTTGATCCAATGGATCACTAATTGGTGATAGAAGTGGGGAAAATATGGTATTTTATAGAAGAGAGGCCATGAAAGAGCGGGCTCGCGGAATCAAAAAGCCTGATAGGAATTTGACTTTGATTTCGTGGAGAGAGTGAAGATGGAATAGGGTACTTTCAAAGAAAATTGCCAAGAACGAAATTACCGAAAATCGCCACTGAAATTAAAGCTAAATTATGATTCTATAAAATAAAATAAAATGCTAGCGAAGATAGATTAGGATGAAACACTGATCCCTAACCCAAAGTGCGATGCGAATTGATCGAATTAATTTCCAAAAATCAAGGCTACTCGTCAGAAATCCACCACTGCCAAATTGCGATTCGTGGAAGTTCGCGTCAGATTTTCTTACTCAGTCGATTGTCTGAAAATTTTGATCTCAACCACTCCTCGGACTTGGAAATGAGTCTAGAAGCGGTGGGATCTGATTTTCTAAAAATCCCATTAAGGTGATGACTTAACCTAAGAGGGGGGGGATGAATTAGGTTTAGATATTACTTTTAGTTATCTACTTTTCTTTTAATATGATTCGTTGGTTTAGCACTCACTTTTTGTTCTCACTGTGCACCAAGGATTTTTATGCTGGTTGGGGAACCTAACATCCCTTAGTCTAGTCCCGAGTACTATCGACTCAGAGCCCCAATCCTCACCAAAAGAAACCTAATCCTCTCACCCTTCAAATGGGCGAAGGACAATGTGCAATACGAAGGTTTAGGTCTGCCCCCAGCGGCAACCCTAACACTCACCTTTACTTGACCCTACGACACTACCCTCAAGGCCTTGACCTCCTCGGCTCCTCGACACCATGTTGTGCCTCTCCCGCTAGTGCCGCCGACCTCCAGTAAAGCAAGACCTCATCTTCAAGTTTCTGCTCGTCTTCTTGCTCCTCAAGTCTCAACTCCTTCTCGTCTCAACTAATGAGACACCCCCAATCTTTGTGTGTGTGAATGTAAGTGTATATTTATCTAAATGAGATTGAATTTAAGAATAAATGAAGCACACAAGATAACAACTTCCAAAATTATTTTTTTTGACCTAAGGTTGACTTTGACTAATTTGAGTTGACTTTCTAATCAGGGTTGACTTTTTTATCAAGGTTGACTTTCTAACCAGGGTTGACCCTTTATCCAGGTTCACTTTTGACTTAAGATGGTTGTCTTTGACTAGCTGGGTTAACTTTGACCAATGGTGTTGACTTTGACTAATTTGGGTTGACTCTGACTAATCAGGTTGACCTTGACTAATTTTGGTTGACTCTGACTAATCAGGTTGACCTTGACTAATTTGTGTTGACGCTAACTAATTTGGGTTGACTTTGACTCAATAGGATTGACTGTGACTGAGTAGAGTTGACTGAGACTCACTAAGGTTGACTGTGAGTGGGTAGACTTGACTAAGACTCACTAAGGTTGACTTTGACTTAGTGTGGTTAACTTCTAAAGATAAACTTAGACCATAAGGTTCACTCTTCTACAATAAGCTGTCTATCTAAATTTCACAACACATAATACAACAACTAACCAAGCTAAAATAACTTCAGTGAAACAATAAGATTAACACCACAGATAGGGTTAGATTTAATCCAAATTAAATAGACTATGATATGTAATAATGTAATGAGATAAATGAAACTTCACTGTATGTATTGAGGGAACTAACCAATCTGACAATGAACTCAGTCCAAGCACTATATCAATCTGAAAATGAACTCAGTCCAATCACTATATCAATCTGAAAATGAACTAAGTCCAAAGCACTATGTCAATCTGAAAATGAACTCAGTCCAAGCACTATATCAATCTGAAAATGAACCCAGTCCAAGCACTATATCTAACACAGCAAATAGAGTTAGACTTTAATTCAAAGTGAGTAGATTTAGTGCAACAATAAGATTAACACAACCGATGAAACTCTGCTTATTGGTGACTATTAAATATTGAATAACAAAATGTTAAAGATATTTAAAGTTGTGTAAACGACTAAGAAAAATATGATAGATAACAGTTTTAGGTCTAATCTCTATTAAGTGGACATTGTTATGTATTATTGTGGATTAGCTATCATTTAATCCCATTAAGTGATTCCATTATTTTTGATGTGGGGATTACGACATTCATTTATATGTGTGGAGGTTAATTATGTGTAGAGGCAATAAATCAGTCATTAGTCATTAATGGGCTCACAAATGACTAATTAGAGGCTTAAGCTTTCCTCATCTCTATAAATAGGCAGCCATAGTCCACCTGGATAACCTAATGCTCATAACCCTCTAGAGAGAATCCCATTTCCTCTAGAGATCAGGAGGCTACATCAGGGATATTCAAGAAGGCTATTCTCCATTTCAATAATCTACTTCAGATGAAGAATAATCCAGAAAATCCAAGTACGCTTTTAATTCAATTTTATGAATCTGATTATTTTGATAAAACATGATGCATACGTGAAGTTCCATCAAACATAGCTTTTGATCATTGTAACTCTTTCAAATTTATGTTGACTAACAAATCAATTTACTGAGATAAATAAAAAAATTCTATCAGCTTGTGGAATCAACACATAATTGAATGAAACATTGTAAGAAGAATTAAACTGATTCCAGACAATTATAATGTAGCTAACAAGACAGTGAATGTAATTTCAAATAGTGAGAGTGACAAATTATTAGAAATACTGTCAAATTTCAAATAGTGATGATCTATCACTACATTGAATAAAAAAGAATTGGATAAATGTAATTAAGAGAGAATAATACAAAACAGACAATAATACTCAAAAGACTGAATTATAGAAAACCGTAATTTAGATGAACACAAATTGAAACTGAAAATAGATAGAAACAACTAAGATTAGCGGACAAAAGTTTAAAGAATCTGAGTTGGACAATAAGAACCAAGTGAGTGAATAAAAGATAAAACACCAGAAAACAATTAGGCAGAAATCGGCGAAAGGGTAGAACGACGCATAGAAGATGCTAGTAAAACAAATGAAATATGGATGAGATTAATGAGGATTATATTAAGATATGTCAAGAACAACGAAGGCAAAGATGTTGAGATTTGCTGAAAGAGAGTGACTATGAGAAGAGAAAATAAAACTTGCTATCGTAGAATGTCGAAGATGATTCTACACAACAATGTCAGTATATTGCAGGAGGAAATTTCTTCGTCCGCCGCTGTGAAGGATGAGCACAACGTGAAGGCTGAGTTTTCTTCTTGATCAGGATCACCAAAAGAGGGCTTCTCGAATGCTTGGGGTTTCTTTTTCACTTTCGCTTTTTCCGCAAAGAAAATTTTCAAACCCTAATACTCTTATAGTACATCGGGTTAGAATGAGAGGAGAAATAATCACAATAATACCCTCAAGGTATTAAAGGTATGTAGAATAAAACTATGTATATTGATGAGTGAGAGATGAATAAATGGAAATGGGCAAATGAGTAAAATAGAGATGGTCATATAAATAGAGGCATATAACTAAAGATGTGATATGATTATTCTGAGTATATAAATAACAATATGAATGAGGAGATAGCTGTTATTTTCCTAAAATCAAATGCATTCATAAACCTCAAAGAAACATTAGTAAGTTAGTCCAAAATAATCAAGGAAGAAATAATGTTGTAATCATAAAAAATTAATAACATACAATTAAAATTTATGATTTTAAATTCCTCCATTTGTGACAATGGCAATTCAAGATAAAATGCTTACGTCAAAACTAGTGCTCTAACATTTTCTCTTGTAATCCCCTACATGGATAGTGTAGAACCTATTTCCCTTTTTATATTTTACATTTGTTTTCTTTTGTTTAAAAAATCTCTTATCGTTACCCGATTTCCCAATTTTTTACCATTCTTCTATCATCTTTGATGTAGGATATTTTAGAAAACGATGAGTATGTGAAGATGAATATGAGCGAGATTAATATGATGAAAATGAGAGTGATTTATATGAAGATTGGATATGTATATTAATTTCTAATTAAATCCTACAATCTAAGAGAGGACTGATAACAAGCAAAAGTTACTCTAAATCATACATTTTATTTGCATTTTGATCATTGAATGTTTTAAATAAACAATGATTTTGCATGTTATCATGATATGATGCCTAGAATAATCACTTTTCATTGCATTTTAAAATGAGTAGTTAATTACAAATAATTAGTGTTGTTATGATGAATTTTAAGTAATAGATAGGACCCTCATAAATAAATACTCTATTAGTAATTGTTGGACAAGATAATCCACAATTACTAATAGCATTTACTTTAAATAAATATTATTTTCTGTTTCTGAAATAATCACTTTCAAAGGCTTCTTTAATTTTTGGTTATATTAATAATGCCCTAAATAGGCCGATTTGTACTTATGTGTTTTTTTTTTAGGAATTATGGACAGGCAAGGTACAAAAATCGTGTGAGCCAATCACACGATGAGGAAGAAGGTTGTGTGCACAACGATGTGTACACAGTCAACTGCATTCCACCTGCTGAATATGAGCACCAAGATGCACGAGATCTCCTCCACCAATCAAATGGAGGCCGTCCAGACGTAGACCAACCACAGCGAACAGCACCAACACGTGTCTGGAGCGAGCCGCACCAAGGATCTAACAGATTCGCAAAAGAGGGGGGAAAGCTCGCTATTTCAGAAGAGGGTGCGATTTTTCTTTAAGAGGGAGGAAGTGGAGACGGATCGGGCGTTCTTGATTTCCCGCCCGAAGAAGTTCGGCCTGGAGGACACATCGGGGAAGAAGATCCAATCGCAGGTTTTTTTACATTAGAACAGATCTGAATTCTTTTTCTCTATTCACGCATTCCTGTTGCGTGAATAGATTTCAGTATTACTACTATTTTTTTTTTCCTTTTCTTTCATTTCATTTTTCATAATAGCATCATTTCTCAGTTGAATTCATTCATTATTTTGATTGTTTGAAAGTTTCATTTCTTATTCAGTTTTCTTTTTAGGTCTTCAATTAGTTTAGTCCGTGAGATTGATTTCTGTCTAATTCTGAAATTGAATCCTTGCTTCGTAGTACTCTTCGTGCACTGTGATCGTCTTAGGTTGTATCGTGCATTATCGGTTGATTCATTGTCGGTTAAGACATTAGTTTAGTTTTTTTTCTTTTCTCTTCTTTTTCCTTTTGTATTCTTCTCTGTTCTTTTCCGAATAAAAAAATTGCAGTGAAGATAATTGTTCTAAGTTTTTAATTCCGTAAATCCCTGTTGTTCTTTCTCATTTTTTCTGAAATAAATAGTTTCGTGTATAGCTTGACTGAGATTTTAATTCATAAACTTCAGTTATCCTTAATTAGCCTAATCAGTGAGATTAATTGTGTTCTAAAGTTTGAATTGCTTATTATAGTTTCCTGATTTCAGAAGAGTTATTGTTTTTCATTAAGGAAAACTTTAAAGAACAGGTAATAAATGGAAATTCTCCTATTTTAGTCTCAGTCCTTTTTCTTTTCTTTTCATTCTGTTGTGAATTTTAAAACTACAAAATCAATTTATCAAATAGATTTTTCTGTAGATTGTAGTGAAGTAAATCCAGTAATCTTCTATTCTGCATTAAGCATGAAATAGAGAGATTGATCCCTAAAAAATATTAAGACACTAACAGATAAATCTAAAAAGACTAATAAGGACAACAAAATATTAAATAATAAAAGTTAGATTGGATTGAAGGTTCTGTGAAAAATAAAATTTAAAAAAATCAGTAAGAAGTTATGTGCAGAAGTTTAAACATGATATTAACATGCTTCATATAGTTTGATAAATAAATAAAAAGGTGACAGAAAAGAAGTTTTAGTATAACAACAAAAAAATATCAGTCTAATTAATTGTTTCTTGAATATTAGTTAAAACATCTTTGAATTTTGAAATTACAAATTACTACACATAATCATATTGGTGTTTAGAATTACAAATCTGATTTGAAATAGAAGAAAAGAAAAGACATTGGTGCCACCTCCCTTGGATTCGACCCCTTACAAGCCACGTATTTTTGATATTCGCAATTGTTAAGGGAAATTCTTTTGTATAAATTTTCTTGATTAAGTTTCAAAAAAAAAAACTACGACACATCGCATTCAATATTTCAGACTTATCAAGGACCTATGAATGATATCACTTTGATGTGAATGTAAAAGTCAGTGGAGATATCAACTGGGATAATTCAGAAATATGAGGATAACTCGATCAAATCTTGATTTCAAGCATTCCTTGGAAGCGGAAACAAGTCAAAAACATGAAGAAATCAAATTGGCACTTGAATTGGTGTCTAGACAGTTCGAATTTCTTGAAGATTCAAGGGCGAATCTTTTCGTCGCGAAGAACAAGCTATTTAAAGGAGAAATTGGGCGTAACCGTCCGATGAAGAGGCGCCTTGCGATCGACGGTCACGATCACGCGTCTGTTGATCAAAACGGTGCGATTAAGTCACATCCATTCGATCAAAGATGCAGCGTTCGGATTTGTCCACATCGCATGAAGGAAGAGTTGTGTCGCATGTATTGTCCATCAAATCTTCATCGTGTGGTCACGATTAATCGTAAGGTCCACCGATCGCGATTAATCGTGACCGTTATAACTCCCTTGATGGAGGGCTGAGATTAATTCACTTAAGTGGGATTTGAAGCACGTGCGGTGATTGAGATCGGGTCGACCTCGCGTCCACTGCATCTACGCGCGATGTTCCACGCGATCTCCATCCGACGATCCACGTCACGCCACGCGTCCTGCAATCAAAGGAATCGAAGGGAACATAGTCCCACACGGAGAAAAACAAAGAGCATTGTCGGGTATATAATGTGAGGTGAAATAATACATTTAACGAGCTCCTCTATGGAACGCTTATAAGTACTATAACCTATGTATATAAAATATATATGTATACGTCACCTTAGTGCCACGCAGGCACTCGCCCGGGTCCGCGTGGCTCGCCACGTGGCCCTTGACACGTGGCCCTGACTGCCACGCTGCATCCACATGGGCTCGCGCAAAATACCCTCCCTTTTTACTATTCTTTAATGTTTTAAATAACTTAAAAATTGAAAGTAAAGCTAATTAAAATCAGAAAAAATTCCAGAAAATTCTCTAAAATTGTTAAAATCATAACTTTTAAAATACAACTCCAAATTAATTCAAATTTATTTTTTTGGATCAGAAATTTAATAATCTATCATTCTAAAAAGTAAAATTATTAAAATAATAAGAGAATAAATTTTAATTAAATTAATACTTTCATGTATCTTATAAAATATATTTATAAAAATATATAAATGTTAATAAAGTTCTTTTCTCTTATAATTTCATCCTTAAAACATGATTATGATCTTAAATGTAATTAGGATTAAACATTATAATGTTTTAATCATGTATAATAATCCATAAATAGATGTATTTTTAGATCATAACATGAAATGATACAAAATGATAGAAATATACTTAAAATATGATAATCATGTAATTAATGCCTTTATTAGCATTAATAATCATGTAAATTTGTGTATAAATAGCATGTTATCAGAAGATAAGCCATACACGTTCCACTCCAAAAGAAAGAAAGAAAAACAAGGAAGATATGCATTAACACATGCTATTTAAGGAGATTATTTAAGAACTAGAACTGAACTGAATTGCAATTCAGCTTCTTTTTTGCCTTTAACTTTGGCTTTTCTTGGATTCTTGGTTTGATAACTTTGTATATTTGGTCCAACAAGCACAACGGAAAAATAAGACACAAAATTCAAAAATATTCACACCAAATGGAGATTAAAAGATAAAGCTTGAAAGGGGTTAGAAGGCGCAGGCAAAAGGCAAACGACACTTTTGGGCCCGCTTCCCAGTGAAAGATTTTCACCCAAGGATTGGCCCACCAACCGAGACAAGACAAACGAGTACCTAGGGCAGAAGTTTTGAAGATTTCTAAAAGCTCTGAGATTTCAAGGTCTTGATTCACTAAGGGAAAGGTTCACCCCAAGGGAATATTTGATCGATCCCGATCGCTTAAACCCGATTCCCTTTGGCTTGGAGCTGCACCACAGGCTGCTTCTCTATTGGTCTACTAATGGCTTGCACAATGGCTAATAGACTCTCGATGAATTATTAACTCTTGGTTTTACATTTGTGGTGTATAAAGAATGAAAACCCAATTTTTGCTGAAAAATGGGTGGAAAGTTTAAAAACTTTCAAAATTCTGCAATTTTCACCTCAAAACGATTGTTTTCAACCGTCAAGTATGTCTGAAGGTTTTTAGAAAGCTTCACCCCAACTTGAACGTTTTTCATCCTCAATAAAACTTTCATGCATAAAGATCATGAAGATGATGCATGTCATGGTGAGAACTCCAAATGCATGGAGGATGGGTTTTTGAAAAGCTCAAAGATGACCTTTGTAAGGTAGCATTGATTCTTCACTTGGCTGCTAGGATCACGCGGCGTCTCTTCTCCTTATTGTTCTTATTCTCCTACAACAAAACCAAAAGAAAATGCCAAAAATATATATAAGCTTTGGGTTGCCTCCAAAAAAGCGCTGTCTTACCACTTTAGCTACACAAAACTATCTTGCATCAGTCAGCTAGATCTAGCATGGAAAGGAGCAAAACTTCCTCTTCTTGTGCCTATGGTGGATCCATGGCATCTTTATGTTGTGGGCTGTTCAATTCCACTCCAATATAGGGTTTGAGCCAATGTCCATAAAATTTAAAAGCTTTATCTATTTTGGGGTCTAGAATGAGAAATGAACCATTTTCGTAGACCTCTCGGACAATGTATGGCCCATTCCAATCTGGAGCGTAAACTGCTTGAAAGTAGTTTAAGACGTGAGTTATACAGCCATATTTTATCACCGATGTTAAAGTTTTTTGGTTGATGTGCTTGCCGTGATATGCCTTGTTTCTGGCTTTATAGATTTCAGCATTCTCGTAGGCCTCATTGTGCAATGACGGAACGAATCAATGCGGTCATTGATTACACACCAATTTGTGTCAATATTAATACCAAACTTACTAATTGTATCAAATAACAATGAATTAAGGAGTATAGTGGTGAATAAGGGTCAAATCCACAGAGAAATAAGAGAATTTTGAGAGATCTTTTGAAATTTGATCAAATCAAATGATGAATTGAGGTGAGAAATTAGGGATTTTGATAGATTTTGAAATAGAACTCAAAGACAAATCCACGGAAACAAAAATCACTCGATTTGGTTCAAGATTCATGGAGAAATCAAAGAGCAAATTAGATAGAAATTTCCAAACGTGAAGACGGAGAAATTCAAAATTACAAACAAAATTAAATAAATCTACGATCCTAAATTATAATCTAATAATATAGGATGAAAGATTAGGAGGAAAACACATAATCTAACCCGAGATAGCGATCAAAATGATCCAATTAATCACTAGATTCAAGGCTTTTCATTCTGCGATTTAAAAATGATCATCGGTGTTCAAGAGGCAAATTCTCCCTATTCTATCGACGAAATCTCACTTCCAACCACTCTGTCGACGCGAAAATGAGTCTAGAAGCGATTGGAAGCGAGATATTCAAGGATGGTGGTGTCTAGAAAGATTCATTACTCCAAAACATCCAAGAATGCATTGCAATGTCAAAGAACATCTCAATTTATAGCAAATTTGGGCGTAACCCTCAGATGGAGGGTTTAATCTTCGATCAACGGCTCTAATGAAACGCAGAGATGCGAATCGTCACAATTAAGTCGTGGTCGTTGGATCAGAGATGGACCATCGACTTTTCACCATGTCGCGCACTTTAGAAGTAACGCTTGAAATGCCATCCGTCCAATCTTGATCTAACGCTCTGGATGTGTTTCTGTCGGTTTTAATTTGAGTCAATATTACTCCTCAGATCGACGGCTGAGATTAAATCATTTTAAAAAAGATTCACCCATGAATAAGATTGCACCACGTACCCCATGCCTTAAGTGACAATTGACGGTCACGATTAATCACCCATTCGGACACTCTAGATTTTGCCACGTCACCTGTGTGCTTTTAAAATCTATTTAAATTAAATAAATTGATTTTAAATTCAGAAAAAATTAGAAAAAATCTGAAAAACTCCATAAAAATTAAAAAATTCATAACCTTCAAAATACAACTCCAAATTAATCCAATTTTTTTTCATTGGATCAGTGATAACATGCATATTTAACTTAAATTCTTACCTTATTTAACTAATATTCATGCTTATTTTATGTAATTATAATGCATGTTATCCTAGTTTTTATGAATTTTCTCTATTGGTATGTCATTCTACTAAAGTCGATGTTTATGCATTATTTAGGGATTAATCATGTGCTTTATGAACGTTTAATCTTTTAAAAGATTAAATAAATAGAAATTAATTACCTTACTTTCACTTTAGTAGATGATTTAAAGGATTTATTCTAAGAAAAGAATGATTAGATGATTAAAAGAGAGAAATTTTAATCACTGCCTTAGTTTTATTTTTAATCCATCTTATCTTCTTCTTTAAAATTATATTTTAAATGGAATGGCATTGAAAACAAACAAAATTGTGATCCAATGGAGAAAATTTGAGTTTAAATGGGAGTTATATTTTCAAAGTTATTGATTTTTGAAGTTGTTAGACTTTTTTTATTTTAATTTGATTTTTCCTGATTATTACTAATTTTATTTCTTAATTAAAATTGCAAAAATGGGGGTTTTATTTTCCACAGAACCCGCGGAGCTGACGTGGCACGTGAAGCTAACGTAGCGCGCGGGACCCGCACGGATGCCACGCGGCACACATGGCCACGTGGCAGAGCTGCGCAAGCCCACACAGCGCCTAGGTGGCGCGTAGCAGGCGCGAACGCGTGGCAAGGGCCACGAGAGTCCACGTGGACGCCCGAGGGGGTGCCATGTGGCGAGTGAGGGCTGGCGTGTGAAGGGCCCACGGGTTAGTGGGCCCTGGTTATAGGATTGGGGCGGTAACGCAATAATGTTAAACCGCCCTGTCTTATATGCTCACCCGTTTGATCCTTTTCTCCCATGTGGGACTGTTCCCACGGATTCAAGTGATGTGGCATCGTGTGGCACATTTGATGCGATCGCAATGATGGAGATGCCTCGATCGCGTGGACTCGTGTCCACCCGATCTTCATCACAAGCACGTGCGCAAAATGAAGAATAAGTGGAATCCGAGGATCGTGATTCAATCGCACCCTCGGCGAATAAAAGTGTGACACGTGGCTTCATAGGACGGTCGCGATTCATCGCGAATTTGGAGCATTGAGGGAAGACGTGTAGACGCATCGCGATTCTACGATCAAGATTGGACGCTCCAGAATGAATGCGAAATCGGCGCTTCATGGGGGCGACACGTGGAGACATCCCAACAGTCCGATTTAAATTGGACGGGCGAGATGAAAGGAGAAAAATTGGGCCGGCATCATCGGATTCTGGCCTAGCCTACGTGCACGATCGTTGCCGTCCAACCGACCTTCATCGGAACGGACAACTGGCGCTTTTCGCGGGGAATTTTCTTATAAAAGCTGATGTTCTTCCTCTTGTAACTTAACTTTTCATTGAATCATGAAGCCATTAAGCAATTTTAAAGGAAAATCCTGAGTTCATCATGATTTCCTTGCATTTAGACTTGATCGCGATCCGACTGAGGCATGATTCATCGTGATTAATCGTCAGAATCGATCAAATTTTCCCCTCGAACGCCAAACGTCCGCTGAGAAAGAAATCAAGCCAATACTCTTCAATCCGCGTGAATTGAAGCCAAATCTTCGCGGAAATCAAGTTAGCAGTGAGATTAGATCATTCCTCTGACCGTAATTTGAGTTTTGATTAGATTTTGATAGTTAATTTGTTCTTCATTTTCGCCCAAATTTGGTTCAATTTCTTTCTAATTTTGAAATAAGGATATCTCTTTGATCTTAAGTCCGAATCACTTGATTCTGGTTTCAGTGGATTCCTTGTTTTATCAGCTTTCCATGGATTACAAATTTTTGAAATTCCATGACCATTTGGCCCCTCAATTTAATGTTCGACCAACCACTATGTATTTTAAATCCGAATTTGGGCGTTAACTTGCGGGATCAATTACTCTTAAAATATAAATTGGAATTTGAGGATTTTAGTCTCTTTAGAATCTTCTAGTTGTTAGATTTCTATTTGCATATCAATTTCAATATTTGAATATCATTTGTTTAGTCAATTTGAAGATTTACACAGAAGTTTTCATTTCGGGATTTTTCTAATCTTTGATTTGGAATAATTCATAATAAATCCAATTCTTCTCGAAAAATCACGAATTTTATATCAATAAATTCCATTTTCTCTCTACTTTTTGAGCATATAATTTTCATAATATTTTAAGCTCTTTTTATTCATCTGATTTTTAGAAAGTCAAATATTGGTCAAAGTCAACGCTTTGACCTTGACTGTTGATATTTCTCTATCAAACTAGAAGTTTAAAATCGTAAAATATCTTATCTCATATATTCAGATCATCTCTATTGATTATATATCATTATCAATTCTTTAAAACCCTAATTAAACCTAAGTTTGACCAAGTCAACTCTGTAATAAAAGTCATTCTTGTTCTCTGTGGATCGACCCGATACTTACACTTTACTTGATTTTATATCTTTGTCATTGTGAGTTCGGAATTATAAAATTTCTTTATTGACGTTTGTGTGCTTTAACGACCGCATAAAATGCTTCGTCAATCAGATATTAAATTATCTATCATTCCAAAAAGTTAAATGATTTAAATAACAAGAGAATAAATTTTTATTTCAAAAATACACTCACTTCTGTTAAAAAGTAAAACTTAAAAAAATAAATGAGTTTATTTTTCTCTTATTATTTAGCATTAAAACCCAATTATAATCTCAAAAGTAGATGGGAATAATATACTTTAAAATTATATTCATAAAAATACATAATTATCCCTAAAATAGTGCATTTTGAGATTATAACTTAAATTTTCATGAAATGATAGATATGCACTAAAAATATGATAACATGCATAAAAATGGAATATTTTATGGCTTAATTTGCATCAATAATCATGTATTTGGTTGGTAAGATTGCATGTTATCACACCCCCCAACTTGAATAATTGCTAGTTGATAACATGATATTTGTACATGATTTTACATGATTATTAATGCAAATAAAGGCATTAATTACTTCAATTGTATGCATGTTATCATATTTTAAGTATATTTCTATCATTTTGTATAATTTCATGTTATGATCTAAAAATACATTAATTTATGGATAAGTATGCATAATTAAACAATAAGATTTTAATCCTAATTATATTTCAGATCATAACTATGTTTTCATGATTAAATAATAAGAGAGGGTATAAAATCAAGGTATATATTTCAGATCATAACTAGGGATAACTTTGGGTTGCCTCCTAATAAGCGCTAAGTTTAACGTTTTCAGCCAGACTCATTTAAGCTCATCTTCTCCAAAAATTGATGTGGTTATCATGAATCAAAACTCAAAGCATGATAAGAAAATTCCTCAAGATCCAATCCATAACTATCCTTTTTATGAATAATTAAATCATTATACTCTATGGTTTGAAGGTGAAATTCAGAATTTATGCATGAAATTCAAATCATATCATTAAATTAGATTCATGCAATCATAATTTATTAGAGGTAATATATATTATAGATTATATCATATATATAAATATAGATATCTTTTTTTCTAGAAAAATTTCTATCGATTGAGTGTTTGAAATTTAGATCACTTCGAGTTTATCATATCATAAGTCTACGCAGAGCATGGCTTCGATGCAGCCTAGGATGATGACAAACTCTAAATAACCCTAGTACAACAGTCTTTTTCGTATAGGATCGTGAATTTAAATAAACATAAAAATCAACAATGATTAGAAAACAAGTCATGTGTGATTTTGTGAGAGCTTGCCCCTCTCAAAACAGTACCCGCAAGCAATAGACCGTAATCCTTGGAAGAGGAAAAATTACTCAAGATGACATCTAATTGAGGATCCTTTATGATAAATTTCATCTTCTAAAGCCATTAGAACATGTTTTCTAAGTGAATGACATCTCATGAAAAGAATTAATATACATATATATATAAATATATATAATTATAATTATCAAATAAGGGTAACCATCATACCTAGGGTGTCGGTATAAGTGAGTTGTCTCCACACTAATGGCTATAGGATCAAACATACTCATCATATGAGTTGGATTAGATAGTGCTATTCTTTCTGGATAATTTAATGCCCTTCTCGAATATCTCACGAATAAGAATGTTTAGAACATATGTTATAACTATTGATCGTTGTATTATGATCCCATCATAATTCACTTAGTCATTGCACATACTCATGGACTTCATTGCATACATCACACTAGAATGTCAATGAATAAATTTCATTTCAATTAACATAAACAAGATACATGAAAGTGTGATTGGCTTATAGGCCCCATAATATCCATCAAAGGGATGGTCAAGCTACCAAGATTGGCTAGATCCCCTTAAAGCGTTCTTCCTTATTTTTGCCGGTTTCCTAATTTTCACAACTCTTCATCTCTCACCACCATAGTTGATCCCTAACACCACCTCATTGATATATACGGGAAAGAACCCCCTCCAATCACAACATACAAAACTTAAAATGTGTTATTTTTCATCGATTGGTTCTTACTTGAATTCTAGAGCTCTTCGACATGATTTTTTTGGATGTGATTGGATCTCTCCATCATTACCTTTGAGTTAAGATGATCATATCGACTTAGAAAAGGAGTAGTTAGGTTTTATTTTGAAATTTTAGTCCATTAATTAGGTTTAAGTGCACAAAGTCACTCCCTCCTCTATGCACTTTCCATCTCTATGAGATGGAAAGCTTGTTTTTTCTATTTTCTAAATCTAATTTCATCTTCATGAGTGGAACACATTTGGTCATCCATTTTACCGCAATTCATCTTAATGTCAAAGAGGGTTGTGTTTTGGACCTAATTATCCATTAATTTAACCTAGACTAGCCTATGTGTTAGTGAGTTTGACATTTTATTTAAGATGAAGAGATTCCGAATGTAGGTCGAAGATGAAGAGATGCTTCCCCCTTAGTCTTGAAGAATAAATGCCCCCTGATAAGTTGGAGTCATTCCCCTTCATTTCTTAGGCAGCTAGAAGACATTCATGGCACGTTGACTGCACCAAAACAATTGTTGGAGATGATCTCACCGGGGATCACTGGTGGAAGAGGCAGAGGTGTGTGTTTGATGAAATGTTGGAAATTTATGATTTTGTTTTTGACATTTAAATGTAATATGAGCTGTTCATCATGGTTTTTACAACGGTTCAAATTGTGCCATGATAACATGCAATTTCATGGATTAAATATCATGCATTTTATGCATTTATTCTTTGAAATATAGTCATAAATGCATGTTATCATGATTTAAAATGATTAAATTGATAATTTCTATGTTTTAAAGGATATTCTTGATTTTTCATAATTTAGTAGCATTTTATGAGCATCTAATGATTTTGATTTATCAATAATATAATTTTCTTTAATTATAAAATGAAATTTCTCTTTATTTCTCTCTCTCTCTCTCTCTCTCTCTCTCTCTCTCTCTCTCTCTCTTTCTTCTCTCCTTCTCTTCCTCGCGCACGCGTGCGTGCGGAAGGGAGAGAGGGAGATTTTCGCTCTCCCCTTCGCTTCTCTCTCCAGCGAGTCTCTCTCTCTCTCACGACGGAATTTTCCGTCGCGAGGAGAGGTTCACTCCTCTCCTGGCACGCGCGCGCGCGTAAGGGGGGAGGAGGAGGAAAATTTCTTCCTCCTCCACCTCCCTCTCTCCCTCCTCGCGAGGCGACCGCAAGGAGGACGAGCCTCCCTATTTCCTCCTTTTCTCTTTTCTCCTCCCTCTCCTTTTATTTTCTTCCTCTCCTCTCTCTCGCGTTCTCCCTCTCTTTCTCTCTTTCCGGAAATTCTTCCCTTCTTCCGCTCTCTTCTCTTCTCACGATGGAAATAATTTCCGTCGCGAGAGGAGTTTTTCTTCTCCCTTCTTCCGCTCCCCTCTCCTCTGTCTTTCTCTCCCCGCGTCTCCTCACGACGGAAATTACTTTTCGTCGCGAGGAGAACTCACTATCCTCTCTCTCGTCTCTCTCTCTCTCTTCTCTCGCGACGGAAATTTCCGTCGCGAGGAGAATTTTCTCTAGCTTTCTCTTCCCTCTTTTCCTTTCTCTCCTCCTTCCTCTCCCGCGTTCTTTCTCTCCGCTTCTTCTCCCTTTCTCTCTCTCGCTCGCGCGCGCGTGCATGCACACGCGATCTCTCTCGCGACGGAAATTATTTCCATCGCGAGAGGAGCCTCTCGTTCCTTCCTTGCCTCTCCCTCTCCTTCCTCTCTCCCTTACGTGTGGGCACGCACGAGGGGAGGAGGAAATCTCGCGTCCTCAACCTCTTCCGCGCTTTTCTCTTCCTGTGGTCCTGCGTGCGCAAAACTGATGCAGGACGGGGTGTGAAACCCTTGTACCTGATCAATGTAACAAGGCGGACTGCAGGTGGGATAGGGCAGTCACGCCTAGCCTACGGGTAGGCGAGTCCTAGACTCTAAGCACGATATGTAACCCTAATCCTAAGTACAGGTCAGGCGTGCCAATCAGCAAAGTCAATACCGGGTGACCCGGGAAGACTCGCGATGATGGGTAGGGTAAGACCCCCTCGATCCATGTCCGGAGGCGCGGAGTCGCTCGTCGTGGAGTAGCTGACGGCTGTAGCTCACGCTCAGTGTTGGACTTGACGCTCATGTCAGAAGTCTCGATCCTACAATTCGGCTCTACCCTAACTATGTTCGTCCGACGGCGGTGGAGACAAACCGAGGAAACCCTTCGAAAGGTAATTAAACTGAGATAGGGAAGGGTACGGAGCTAACCTTCGGGGCTGCGTAGCCCGACGGGTCGTGACGGGCGGAGAGTCGGCGCGGGCAGGGGCGTCCGGCGAAGAGCGATGCGTAGAATCCGAGTACGGGCCTTCGAGTAGCTGGAAATCGTTGTCGACGGCAGGGGTTGATGAGTGGACGGACCACGGAGTAAGATCGCCGATCTTTGTGGTGCGCAAGATAGACCGACGGCGGCGAGCAGACAAGGCCGACAGGCTGGTCAACGAGCCCAGCCCGTGACTAGTGACCACGGACGAGCACACGAACGCCGGGATCAGGTGAGCTATCCGCAGCTAACAAACACCCATACGAGTGTTGCGGCGAAGATGGCGGTTGATTCCCGTACGGACTGGTAGACGACTCACGAACCAAAGGGGAAAGAAAGGCGCGTCGCAGACGTGGCGATTGGTGAGTCACGGGAGGGAGTGGTGAAAGTCGGTAAGTAGGGAGGGGGAATCGCGGAAATAAGGTAGGCGAGATGGCAAGTAGGGGGAGAAAGTGAGGAAGACGGGAGGTGGGAGAGGGGAAAGGGAAAGAGAGTTGGGCGGTCGAGCGTGTGTCGGTGATGAGGCTGAGGGCGTGTAGCGGAAATGGCGGGAATAGGTATTGAGGAAAATGGCGGAGGGGTGGCGGAAAGTGGACTATAGGAGAGGGAGGTGGAGAGAGAGAGAGAGAGAGGGGGTGGCGAGCGGTTTGCGTCGAAGCCGATCGAGTAGTCTGTGACAGATCAGGGATTTCCCAGGCATCGGCCTGGCGCTCTGGCGATGTGGTTCTTCCTCTTTCCAGGTTACAGGCGTATCAGAACGACTCGGTGGTAGGCGGCAGCAAGCCATTCCCACCCGCTTCTTCCTGCCGTTGTACCTTCCTCGTCGTCGGTATCCCTTCGCGGACGGGCACACGTGTTCCAGTCGTTGGGAGACGCTTAAGGAGAGTGGTCAGGTTACGTGGAAAATAACCGGACGGAATAGTGGGGGAGCCTCCGCGTTCACGATCGACTCGCCGTTCCGCGCCTCTTCCGAAGCGGTTCCGAAGTTGCCGAGGATGCGGAAGTCCACCAGGACGGTAGACGTATAGCCGAAACGGGAGGGAGAACAGGGGCGGTAAGGAATGGTGAAGAACCTACCCGGCAAGGTGGCTTTTCCTCGTGTAGACGGGAGGATAGTGGCAGATAATTCGGAAGGCGGGGACAGGCGTCACGTCCGTCCGTCTTCTCGATGGCAAGGGAAGGTTGAACGTCGTCGTCCTCCTTCCCCTTTCCGATTCCGGCTGCTTCCCTCTTCGTCGCCTCACGCACGGGAATGATAAACCGAAGCCTTCGTCCCCCTCGACCACTGTCTTCCTTCTTCCTTCCTCTCTTCTCACTCCCGGCTTCTCTAACAAGGATCTAAGAAACTACGAAAGACTACGAAACTTCAAAACAGCACAACAAAACAGTCATTCTTCTCCTTGCGCACGCGGGCGATGGTGCGGGATTCTTCTCCCGTTTCTGGCTGGAGGAGACGAGGGAGGGGGAGAGAGTACGACCCTTTCAGCCGGGATGTTTGCCTCGTATCTTGACGTTCGACCAGTCCTCCATTCCCAAGGTCACTCTTCTCCTCCCTCTCCTCCCTCCTCTCCTAACAACTAGCTAAAAAGAAACTACAATTCTATTCCTTCAAACTCTCAAAACGGCGGTACAAAACTTTCTCTAGGTTTTGGGGGGCTTCTCGCTCCCTTAAATAGAACCCGTAATGGGCCTAAGGGAGTGAAAGCCCACTTGAGGCCCAAACCAAAAGAAAGCTCCCAAACAAAGACCAACACACACACACATGACCATAGGACTCATTTGGGCCTAAAAGAAAAGGCCCAATGAACCCTAAGAGGGGAATTAAAAGAGAGGGACAATAATCAGGCCCGCTAAACACAAAAGGCCCGAAATTTTTAGAGAAGGAACTACGAAAAATAAAGAACATAATTATACGGTGAACTCGTATCGTCGATGTCTCCTGCAATGGTGGCGATGGGTCCCGCTCGCCATCAAAAACTTTCTCTCTTCATCTCCCTATTTCCTTTTTTAGAGAAGAGAGAGAAGAGAGACGAGAGAGGAGAGAGCTGAGGGCATTTAACATAATTTTTGTGTCTTTTAGCGTAGTTTGACCAGGCGCGATCTGAGGAGAGAGAATTTAAACGGGTTGACTGGCGCGATCTGAGGAGAGAGAAGGGCAGATCAACGGCCCCAAATGCTTTAAGTTAAAATCTCGATATCTGACGATCCTGATGGAGTTAGGAGCTGAAATTTCGTGGGCATGATCATCATTTCAAGCTCCACAAATCTGCTGGGGCTGATTTGAGTTCTGAGATGAAAAAGTTAGGGTTATGAATATTTTGTTGTATGCTTCTAGCATTGGCTAGCCAGAAGGAAAGAAAGCAACGATTGAGCATTCATCATGTGTTGAACCGTCATTATCAGTGAGTTTCTTCCCTCTTCTATTCATTCTTCGTGTTGGATGCAAGACGCCAAGTCCGGGTGAAATATACCGCTCTCGAAGGTATGTTTAGATTAGAGAGGATCACTGGATTGTATGTTCATCACGAATCTTAGATTAGAACTATCTTCTATCCATTTCTTCTGATTTCATCATCTGTTTACCAACATTTTCTCATTGAAAAACCCTAAAAATCACTTTTCCACCCTCAATCAAGGGTTTTTGATCTTCGAAAGGAGTTTGGAAGCGTTTGATCGGTTCATTTCATCTCCACGCACATTTTCTTCATTTCATCGATTATTTCCGCTTTCTAAATATATAAAACACCAAAAATATCTTCTTATTTCAATCTCTTAACCTTGCTCTCTGTGGATTCGACCTCGACTTGCCACTGTTCTAATTTAAAAATCATATTTGAAGAGTTGAGTATAAATTTGTTTGATACGTAAAATCGTGCATTCAACAACCGCGTTTTTACGCGTATCATGCCAACTGAGTGATTGTTGGTCAACCATCACTCTAGTTAGTTGTTACTATAGTGAAAACCCTCAACGTGTTCGACATGTGTATATTTAAGAACCGAAGCTCCGTCTTTCAGTCATTTATTGAGATTTTGTTCTCGATTTTTAGTTAATCTTGTTTCCTAATTTTTTTTTCTCCTTTCTCTCTTGATCATTTGGAATTCTCATAGTGAAGCATGAGGTTAGTTTCTTCAGTTGGTATGAATGAAATTGAGATCCAATGCTCTAAGTGATGTAGGATATTTTAGAAATGATAATATATATGGATATGATGATGTAATGAGAGAGAAATGAATGAAATGGATATGATTATCTATGGATTTTAATTATAAAATAATCCTACAATCTGATTGAGGATCTATGAAATGATATCAGTGAGAATAATATAGAATAGATAATTTATAAATGATAGGATTATAAATGAAAAGAGAAGAAATGTGGAAGAGAGGGTATTCTATTTATATGAAGAAGAAGATAAATCAGGTATATGAATATGAGAAGGATAATATCTGTTAGATAATATAATTAGCGATGATAGAGAGAGATATATATATAAGAGAGGATAGAGAGAGAATGAAGAGCGGTGAAGTTAGAAAGAGAGATGGAGTGGAATAGAGAGACGGGATACCTAATGTGGACTTACGATATATGAGACGAACTATTAAATACTATGACAGAAAGTGAGGATGATTACTTGATCGAGACGGGAAAGCAATGCTCCGGAATTGCTCCGTTGAAATGGATATTCCTCAATTTGATCTCTGATGATAAAGGGTTGAAAGACGAAAGAACGGGAGGGAGAAAGGGAAAGGAAGGTAGAAGTTCAGAGAGAGGATTACGGGAGAGGCACTAGAACACACGAACACATACGTTTCAAAAGAAACAAATTTTATCAAAAACATCTGCCCGATTCTTTTACATTCGTCCCTTTTATAGAAATACGGGTTTAGAGGGAGAGAGGAAAGAAGTTGCGGAATGCTCTTCGCGGAAGCTAACCGCAAATGGGAGAAGCGGTTTCAGTTAGTTACGGCAACTCTTCGGGGAAGTCTTTTGTCCTCGTCATGGTGCTGACCATCAATCTACGTGGAGCTCGCGACATAATTTTGTCACGTTTGATGATGCCACGAGGATCATGGAGATTTCCAGACGTCACGATTCTAATGCTGCTTTTGCCATCCCGTACGCCGCTCCCATGCAGGAGAATATGACCAACGCGGCGTCACCGAGTGATCCAAAGAAGGATATTATTTCATTACTGCTGAACGTGCGCATCCATCTAGTGGACTCGGAGAGAATCTCGCAAACCCGGTGGTGCTCATTTAGGGATAGGGTTCCACGGAAGAACGATATTACGCATTCTAGTATGTTTGCTCGATTTCGGTCTTCTAATGCTAGTCTTACAAATGGCGAGGCCCATGAAGAAGGATCCCAACCATTGCAGTGAGGAAGACCTAGAGCAGTAGTTCCCTCAGGCAATGACTTTAGCTGATTAACGCTAATGCCAATGAGCAAAAGAGCCGGGGCTTCCCACTAGATAACCGAAAATCTTCTTCTCATCATAACCTTCAGTAGGACTGCAATTACTAAAACCTTGAGATTACTCGACATTTTCACTGTCGCAGGGTTGAAATGCAATGACTTTTTTCCGCTGGGACTGAATAAGTAACTTAACAATAGCAAAGATAACTTTGGCGCACTCTGTGAAAAAGTTGACGCTGATTGGGCTGAATTTTAAACCACCATCCACTTTACTCATGAACACCATAATAGGTTGAAGTCCAACCAAGACGCAGTTGCCAACAACCAAAATACATTGAGGGCTCGATGTTTTGAAGCTTCTATGGCGGTCATATGCCTTCAAGTAGGCTTTAGAGTTGGCAGAAGCCACAGATGTTGCAGCGCGCCAATGACATTCTTACCAAACAGAAGAGGCCGGGAGACTCGTTTTGACTACTTCTCCATCTTCTTTTCTTCTTTACCCTGCTTTGAAGTTGATGTTCTTCATGGATGTTCAAAAAAAATACCGTGGAAGGCTCACTTAAGGTAGGAGGTAACTCATGAGTTTCTTCAAGCTGAATTTTCTTCATATAAGCTTTATCGGGTGATTGAAATCATTCAATGACTTCATAGTTTTCATAAGAGCTTCGAGAATTCTTCATTGCTTTCATGATGGCTGAGGATAAATCTTCACCTTCATCTTTAGCCATAATATTCTTGCTTGAATAGGAAGTAGAACAAGTAGATAATGTACTTTCATAAGAATAGATCTCCTCTTACTACTAACTATGGGTGGTATTCAAAGAGAGAAGGATAATCACAAAGATGTTCCTATTAATTTTGAGATCATTACTTATAACTATACAAGGTACCTATGATATAGTGGATATGGTTTAAAAATTAGGAACCTATATCAAGGTAGAAGGTGGTTGACTTGGTCCATTCAAGGAATTCTAAGTATCTAAGGATAAGGATTAAATGCTTTGACCAAGTCAATCTTTAGATCAGTGTATAATTAGAGGATGAGGGAAGATAATTCCCTTAAGATCTACACTCTCTTTCAATTATTTAGAGAGGTCTCCGTCATCCATTTAATGGATGGTGAGTTTTTCAAACTCATGAGTAAGGAGGAATATTGGTTCACTTGGAACCCTTGTGTTCATGTTTGGAAATAATTCTCCGTCACTAAGCTTCAATGGTGCCGCAACATGGTGAGAGGTCATCTCAAGATATTGACATAAACATAGGTTTAAAAGCCACTAAACAGCCAATTAAGATCAAAACCTTTCATATCCTCAACAGGATCCAACTATCAGGTGTGGGCATCTTGTATGCACTTACTATTGGGGTCTGAGGTCGATAAGCCTTAAATTTTTTTTATCAAAGCATCAAATATAGTGGACTACATGGAACCAAATATTCAAAACACTGAGGCACCAAAGCTAAATGATCTTCCCATATAGTATGTATGAGAAAAAAAATACTTACAGGGTTCACTTGAAGGAGTTCTTGAAGCTATTTAAGTGGTATTTACAGGATCTCTGTGTGGTTGATCTCTTCTTAAAAGCTCTTCACAGAGAGAGAAAGAGAAGAAAGGAGATAATTGTTAGAAGGCTTACATTGACACCTTAAGTTGTAGTCGTTCTCCCCCAATTTCTAGACATTTGGTCTGCACATTTTTCATAAAAATTATCATAATTATATCTATATCCATCAACATCCATAGACCTTATTTATATGACCTTCTAGGTCCATATATCTCAATAGTTAATAACTCTATAGACCTAATAATGCCTTATTGGTGAAACATATTAATAATGTACATCAACATATAAATCGATTTAGTCCAAGCGATAAAGTGAGTTGCCAAGCCATTGGAGGCCAACCTACACCACTTACTCTAGGAGATATAGAGTATATAAGAACTCTTGTATGGAACCTTGTTGTCATTAGTTATGATGTATGTATAATCCTTCATCCACGTGAGACTCATGAATGACTTAGGATATGGTCAACCATCAAACCATCATTGATCCCTCAAATTAGTACTAATGCATGTAGGAAATCATCGAGAACTCTTTCTCTGATATTTACACTACCTTGGCCAAGGATTTCATTGTATCTCATTCCTTGAGTCAACCTCCTCAAATACCGAGGGTGGAGAATCTCATCTTGACCACACAGTCATCTTTGAACATTTCATGTCGTATCCTATATATGATATTTTAGAGATCCCGTGGCTAGGGATTCGTAAGTCATAATCAAAACATGGTCATCCATCCACAAAACATATTTGGTGTCTCAAGTCGAAGGATCATGTACACAACTGTGACATGAATCAATATGATTGACAATCAAGTATAATATCATTTATGAATTCATACAGATCAATTCAATGAACTCTTTCTCTAGAGAGAAGCCACTATCTATCTTTAGTGTCGCTTCACTGATGGCTATAAGATCAATCATACTCACCATATGAGTCGGATGAGATAGTGTTATTCTTTGTGGATAATTTGATGTCCTTCTCGAATATCCCACGAATAAGAATGTTTAAAAAAATATTTAAATACTAGTGATCATTGTATTATGATCTCTTCATAATTCACTTTATCATTGCATATGCTCATGGACTTCATTTCAAACATCACACAAGAATGACAATGAATAAATTTCATTTCAATGAACGTAAATGAGATACATGAAAGTGTGATTGGCTCATAAGCTATATAATATCCATCACTTACATCTCAAAGGACTTGAGTTATGGGATGAAATTGAATCACATAATGTAGCCAGGAAAAAGGATCGACAAGTGATGTCAATTTTGTTCAACATAATCTCAAATGAGGACATGGGAGAACTAGATGTCGAGAATACAATGAAGCAAATTGGAACACTTTGAAAGTTAAGAGCGGAGGCATGACACAAATTCGTAAAGCATATGTGCAATCTTTGAATAGGGATGATGAAAATCTCTTGATGGATGAAGATGATTTAATTCTCGACTTCTTTGGCAAACTTTACTACATGGTGAATGAGCTAAGAAACCTTGGAGAGATGATTTCAAATATAGACGTTGCTTCCAAGCTCCTGTGATCTATCTCACGTAAGTTTAATGCTATAACTACCTTGAAATACGTAAAAATATGGTTGTTGAATGCACAAATTTACGTATCAAAAAAATTATACTCAACTCTTGAAATTTGATTTTTAAATTAGAACAGTGGCGAGCTGAGGTCAAATCCACAGGGAGGAAGGTTAAAAGATTAAATCAAGAAATATTTTTATTGTTTTTAGACAAAGAAAGTGAAAATGATCGATGAAAAGAAGAAGATATATACGACAAGTGAAATGAACCAATCAAATGCTTCCAAACTTCTTTTGAAGAGAGAAAAACATTAATTTAATGTGGAAATTTGATTTTAGGGTTTGAAAAGATGAAAAATTTGATAAAAATATAAATAAAATAGAAAAGAAGGATAGAAAATAATCCTAATCTAAGGATTCATAATGAAAACATATTCTAGTGATGCTCTCCAATCAAAAGATACCTCTCTCGCTTAATATGATTTGACCTGAGATATGTTGTATCTTGATAGGAGAAAATGATCTTATTGATGATCTCGATGAATCACACAAAGGCAGGGTTAGATTTGGTGATGGTTCAAGGATCTCTATTGGAGGTCAAGGTAAAATTATCCTAAATTACAAGGATAATACTTGTATTATTTTGAGGAATGTGCTATACATGCCATCATTTAAAGCCAATATACTGAGTCTTAACAGATTAGATGCAGAAGGATTTGATATCCACCTACATAAAGGTTTTTCGACCATTCACGATCAAAGAGGTGTACTACTAGTTAAAGTTCAACAGAGTTAAGGCACACTTTATCTACTAAACTTGGATAATATTGAGATTTTTTTCATCTCAAAGAAGATGTTTTGTGGTTATGCATATAAGGTCTGGCCATCTAAACTTTATCCTCTCTAAAACTTCTTTCATCTCAAGAAATGGTCAAACAGCTCCCAAAGATTGAGAAGAATGAAGACTTGTGTTCGAATTGTGTCTCCTCAAAGCAAGTATGGATGACACTCCCATCATCATCCACCTACAAAGCCTCAACAATTTTGGAATTGATCCATGGTGATCTCTATGGACCATTAGATCTAAAATCTCTTGGAGGCAGTATATACTTCCTATTGCTTGTAGATGATTGTATAAGGATGATGTGGGTTTCCATGTTAAAGAAGAAATCAGAAGAATTTTGATGCAAGACGCGGTGGTGAAAACCCTCGTGCCTGATCAATGAATATGAGGATGAACAAGGATAGCCGGTCAAACCTAACCTACGGGTAGACAAGTCATACACCCTAAATACAATCTATATCCTAAACCTACGTGCAGGCACGCGTGCTGACGTGTCGTTTTCGTGCGTCGTTAAATCACAAAGACGATGGTCAAACAAAATTTA
Source organism: Lemna minuta (assembly GCA_024174645.1). Classification (NCBI taxonomy): domain Eukaryota; kingdom Viridiplantae; phylum Streptophyta; class Magnoliopsida; order Alismatales; family Araceae; genus Lemna; species Lemna minuta. Next base: position 2,532,077 of record CM044115.1, on the reverse strand, counting down.
TAAAACTGAACTCACAAAGATAAGATATAATAATCAAGTATTGTGTAAGTATCGGGTCGATCTACACAGACCAGGGTTGACTTTAATCGCAGAGTTGACTTGGTCAAAATTAGGTTTAAAAAGAGTTTTAAATAAGATAAAATAAGATTTAAGGAATGGAAATGATATAAATAAGCTAAATAAGAAGTTGTAAGAATTTAATTCTCGGGTTTGACAGAGAAAAGTCAAAAGTCAAAGTCAAATCATTGACTTTGACCAACAGTGGGTGTTCTGTAAAATCAGAGAATCAAACAGAGTCGGAAGATTATGAAAATAAGATATTTGCAAACTAAAGAGAAAATGGAATTTATTGATATATAATTCGTGATTTTTGAATAAGAAATGGATTTATTATGTATTATTGAAAATCAACTATCAGAAAATCCCCGAAATTAACACCTCAGAGGAAATCTTCAAATTGACCACTCAAATGAAATTCAAATCTTGCAATTTATATGTTAATGTAAAGCTAAGAACCAGAGGAATCTAAAGAGACCAAAATTATTGAATTCTGATTTGTAAATTGAAAGTAATTGACCCCGAAAGTCAACATTTGACTTCTAATGAAAGATGAACAGTCCTTGGTCAAACGTCAAATTGAAGGGTCAAATGAACTCGGAACTCGATGAATTTGCTATCCACGGAGAGCTGATGAAAATAGGAATCCAAAGAAACCAAAATCAAATGATTTGGAATTATAATCAGAGAGATATCCTATTTTCAAGATCAGCAATTTTTTAGACTAAAAATTAAAAAAAAATGAAGAACACTATGAACTAATTTGCAAAATTAAAGATGATATTTTTATAGTTGGTTTGATTAATAGATTGATATAAGAGGAAGGAAATGTCCTAAGATTAACACATAAACCCTAAGTGTCGGTCAATCCGTCTAATCGTGACGCAGTCATCATTATTCTACCGGAGCTTGAATTACCGTCCAAGCTTGGCGTTTATCACGGTAGAATAATGAGCTGAATAAGCAACTAGAACTTGCATAGTATCAACCTTGCCCCCTATCCTCAGTCCTCACAGGGCTAAGACCCTCGCCCTAGCCTTGAGCGGGATCTCAGTGGCAAGGCCCTCTAACTTTCTCGAGATCGATTCAACCGATGGTGATTAATTCTAAACAAGTTAAGAAGATAAAACCTGATCCACCGGTGCTCCCTTGGCCTTTCGACACGAAACACTCTTGCCATGGAACAAGCGATCACAAAAGAGGATGCGAAGAAGCAAGTCGGGTATCTAAATGCACTCGGTTCGTCACGCCGCACAATCCTAGATACCAGGCGAACACACAAGAACATAAGAAGAACAAACAATAACTAAACATACCAGATAGTTGATCCCTAACAGCCTTGATCCCAATGGCCAACCTCCAAAAGGAGGCTAACTAGAAGATGAAAAAAAAGGTCTTCCTGAGCCCTAATTATAGCTCAGAAGGCATGGATGGAAAGAGAGGAGAGAGAGGAAGTTGCCCCCAAAATTTCGGCTTGATCCGCCTTCTAGATCGCTAGATATCGCGTCTGGAAGTTGGAGAAATCTGAGCCGTTGATTTAATCCTCTCTCATACTTTGACTTGGCACGGATTGATGATGGCATTAATTTTCTGCGCCTTGATTTCCGTGAACGAGGATAACTGCTGCTCCGATCCGCGTGAAATGATTCCTTCAATCATGGCCTGACACATCGCATCATCGTCAGCGATCTGCGTGAAGTGATTCCTGCAATCATTGCCTGACACGTCGCATCATCGTCAGCGATGCGCATGAAATTGATTTGTTCAATCATGGGCCGACACATCACGTCACGCGTCAGCGATCCTCCTGAAATGCTCTTGTCCAATCCGCTTTCGCCAAGTCATCCTCGCGCCTACAAAATAAATAAAAAAAGAAAAGACATCTTTGTCTTATTAGGCGGGAGAAAGTCCCTCCTTTTTTTTCATTGGCCGCCGCCTCCTCGACTGACGTGCATTGATTTAGGCGGGAGAAAGACATTTTTGTCTTATTAGGTGGGAGAAAGTCCCTCTTTTTTTTCATTGGCCGCCGCCCTTCTTGATTGACACGTCTCGGTTATAGACGTGTCAGTCAAAACAAAACGCGTGCCCAATCATTGGGCTGACGTCCTTCTTGACTGACACGTGTCTCGGTTATAGTCCATAATAATAAAAACAAAACGTGTGCCCAATCATTGGACAGTTCAGATCGTGACACGTGTCGCGATCTGATTAAATCTTCAAAAGGCTTAATAAATCATTATAAAAATTATCAAATGCCTTTAAATAAATCCAAAATTATATTCCGACTTTAAATATTTATTTCTCATGATTCTGAAGTCAAAAAATTACCAAAAAATACCAGAAAATCAGGAAAAATAGGAATTTTGGTGTAAAGTCGGAGTTAATCATTTTTTATGTTGATAACATGCATAAACAGTTGATTTAGTCCAAATAAGCATGTAAAATGCATGATTTTAATACATTAAATAACATGTTATCACGTGCCGGTCAGCGAAATCGACTACAAGTAACCCGGGGAAACTCGCGATGATGGGTAGGGTGAGATCCTCTCAATCCACGTCCGGATGCGTCGAAGTCGCTCGTCGTGGAGTAGCCAGGAGGCTGCAATTCACGCGCAGTGCCGGATCTAACGGACGCGAGAGAGTTCTCGAACCTATATCCGCTCTACCCTACCTACGTCGTCCGACGGTGGTGGAGAGGAGTAAAGGAAACGCTTCGAAAAGTAATTAAACTTTGAGATGAGTGGTTGAAGCTAACCTGCGGGGCGCGAGCCCAGTCGATTAAGACGAGGGAGATCGCTTTGTACGTGGCACGGACGATCGGCAGAAGCGAACCCGGCGAGTAGTCGGCGGGGCGTGAGAGGCCCCTCAGCGCGGCTTGAGGCGGTTGTTGGTGGCGCCCAGAAACAGGCGTAAAGGGCACCTCGGGGGGGGACGCACGGATTCGGTGGACGGAATGCGCGCGGGCCAAACGGTTGGGCGCGCGTCGGCTCAGGGTTGAACGGCACGTGGGCAGCACCGGGGCAGGCAGTTGGGCGGTTGGGTTAACCCAACTGACTCAAGTCAATTGGATTACCTGTCGGTTTGTCTCGGCAGGTCACAAGCGCGCGTCAAGCAGGTTGACCCTAGTGGATAGTGCTGAGGTGAACGGAAGCAGTGGAGCGTTTGGGGCTGAGTAGTCTGTGGACCAGAGCAACCAGATGGGATGGCTCCCACGCGCGGGCGATAAGGCTTCCCGGGGTATGGGATGATGCAGAACGAGGGACGCAGACCCTCGTGCCCGATCAATGAGACTCAACGTCCGGTGGACGGGGCAGTCGGCCTGATCCGCAATGGTGTAGGAACCTCAGACTCTAAGTCAATTCCCTAAACTAAGTACAAGTAGGCGCACCAAGTGGCAATGTCAACTCCGAACAACCCGGGGAAACACTCTAAGATGGTAAACCTGAGACCCGGTCGGTCCACATCCGGATAGATGGCGGAATAGTCCTCGTGAAAGGCCAGGAGTGGCTGCTCACGATCGGTGGCGGGCCTGACACGGCGTCAGAAATCCCGATCCTAATATTTGTTCTATCCTGTCTACGTTCGTCTAAAGGCGATGGAGACAAGTCGAGGAAAACCTTCGAAAGGTAATTAAACTAAAATAGGGAAGGGAGCGGAGCTAACCGTTGGGGCTGCGTAGCCCGACGGGTCGTGACGGGATGGAGAGAGTCGACGCGGCAAAGACGTCTGATGAAGAACGATACGTAGAACCAGAGATCGGACCCTTCCAGTTGCGGTAAGTCGTCGTCTTCGGATAGTACGTGCTACGTTCCAAACTCCAATCAACCCAGGTAACGTAGATAGGAAGCTCACACCCTCGGAGAGGGAATGATAAAGAGAAAAGAAGGTCTGGTACGAAACGGTCTGCGGCGGGCCTCGCGGGGCAGATAATCGCAAGTGCAAGTGATGCTGCGTTGAGGGGGAAAGTCGCGGGGTAGGAAGGCGAGGGTGGCAGGTAGTAAGGTCGCAGAGAAGAGGGAAAATGCGGACAAGGGGCGATGTGGGAGAGAGGTAGCGGAACAACGGAGAAGTGCCACGGGCGTGGCGAGTGAGCGCATGTAGGGGAAGCGGAACTGGAAGTGCAATAGCGTAATGGGAGAAGTATCGCGGGCGAGGTGCAGAGACGATACTGGAGAGAGAGAGAGATGCGGTTTGTGACAGGCGGTCACTGGTGTACCGCGGAAAATAAGGGGAATGGGAAATAACGTGCACGGAATAGGAGGACGGGCGCGACGTGGTGCAGTTGGTGAGGGAGGGGGAAAGGAGAAAGGACGGCAATTGTGTGGGTGTTGGGCTCGAGCAGGAAGGGTTGTGGAGACGGCGGCGAGAGCAGGGTGAGGAAGAAGGGAGGTTGGAGAGAGAGAGTATGACGAGCGTCACTTACCTCGGCGAGAAACGTCGAGCGTCAGACAGACGTCCGCGACGGAGTGATGGTCTGCCTCCACACGTGACCGCGAACAACCCGCAGGGGTACAGACGGTATCGCGGCGTTCTTTCCGTCTTCCAAGGTGAGAGGAAACTACTAAAACGAGAGGGAGAAGGAAGGTGAGTGGAGGGAGGAAGGTGCAGCCGCTGAAACTTGGGATTGTCGCGGCACTTCATCACGCGGTGAGGGAGGATATGCTCGCGGCGCTTGTATGGCGTCCACCGGTTTCCTTCTTCTCTTCACCGCGCTTGTCTGCACTCCTCTTGCTAGCGGTCGACAGTTGGAGGGAGATAACCCTCGCGGCCTCTCACGAACTCCCTTCCCTTCCTTCTCTTCAACACATCTAAGGGAACTAAGAGACTCGTATCAAACGTAAGCGGCGCAAAACAACTCTAGGGTTGAGGGGAGGTCCTACCCTCCCTTATATAGGGCCCACAAGTGGGTTAAGGGAGGGTGGACCTACTTGAGGCCCTCTCCTTTTGGGATCTACGTAGGCCTCCCGAATAGGGACCTACATAGACCCAAAAGGGAAAAAACAAACACAAACCATAAGCGGGTCCGCTAAAACACAAGTGCGAGACCCCCCATAATCCAAGGAGAAGAAGAATAGAAGAAGAGGAGTAGATCAGTGTCGTCTCGTGGCTAGGCTGCGTGCCAAAAGCCGGGCTCCTTCATCTTCGCACGTCGACCGGGCTGGACTCGGGCTGCTGGTGTCTCTAGACCTACAAGCCGTGGGTCTCGCTCGCCATCATCTCTCCCAGAGAGGAGGTCAAGCCGACGGGTGGGGAGGGATGGTTTGGCGTGGAGGGGAGATCGGCTGCTGATTGGATTTCGGATGGTGAAGGTAAGAAATCGTGGAGTAATGGGGAGGGATTTGGAGGGCGACAGGTAAAATTGATCGTGGCAATTGAGCGGATGAACGGAAGGAATGAAGAGGGGGATTCCGCTTAGGAGCGGGAGAGAGATCGGTTGATGGTGAAGCGGATTCGTGGGAAGGGACAGGAGGGTAAGGATCAGGTTGAGGGGAGTTTGGTGGTGAGGGGGGGGGGAGAAGCGAGATCGGCGGGAGTTGGAAAGAAGTAGGCCGGAAATTGGGTGAGAACGGTGGTATGGCAGGGTACGAAGATGGATGTCGAGGGTTCGGCGATCGGAATTCGGGAGAGCGTCGATGTTCAGGGCGCTGGGAAGATTGAGAGGGTAGTAGGGGATTTGTTGGAGGGCTGGATGGCTGAATTCAGGAATGGGGTGACGGAAATTGGAAGGTGGATCCATGGATAGGAAATGGGTCCTGGCGGGAGAGGTGGAGGGGTTGTTCCGCACGAGCGGAAACTGGGACGGTGCAAAGAAGGAAAGGGAAATGAATTCCAGGCCCGCGGTCGATGGGAGGAGAACCGCGAGCAGGGGGAATAGGGGTGTTTGGGGCATGGCCGTTGAACGTTGTGGAATGGAGGCGTTCGGTGGGATGGAGGGAAAATTGGGGAAGGGAGGACGTGCAAGTTGTGGGAGATTCGCCGGTTAGGGAGAAAACGGGGAAGAAGGGAATTGGGAAAGAGGAATGGAATGGAACGAGAAATCGGGAGGATTCGCGGGAGGATGGTCGGGAGGGGGCTGGGAATCGGGAAGGGGGAAGAGAATGTGAAATCGGGAAGAGGAAATCGGAAGGTCGGAATTACGACCGTCGAAGAGGGAGGAGGGACGTTTTCCTTGGTGGAGTATGGAGGAGGGAGATCGGGGAAGAAGGGGAAGGTCGTGGAGGAGATGAACGGGAGGTGAGCTCTTGGCCGGTGGAGGGAATGAGAGAAATCGGGGAAGGAGAACCCGGGGAGGAGGGGTTCGCCGGAAGTGGAGCTGAACGGAAAATCGGGGGAATATGAGGGGAGATCGGAGGTGGAGGATCGACGGGGAGGACGACGGAGAGGTTCGTGGAGGGGAGTTCGGGGAGCAAGAGATGGGGAGCGGAACGTGGAGAGGATGCACGGAGATGGAGATGGAAGTGGCGATGAGGGAGAGGGGGAGGTGCTGGAAAGGGGGAAAGTGGCAGCACAGCGAACCTGAGCGGCGGCGGCTTTAGGACAGCGGTGTCGCGATGACAGCGGAGAGGAACTGTGGTCGGGGCAAGGAGTGGCGGCGGCGGCGACGGCACGGAGGCGTGCGGCGGCGGCAGTGGCGGCGGCGGTTGGACTCCTTCCCCGGCCTTCCTTGAGCAGCCACTTGAGAGGGAGAGCACTCCTTTCTTTCTTCAAATGATGGCTAAGGTTTGTGGGGGGCCCTTCCCTTCTTATAGAGCCCATAATAGGTCGAGAGGGGAAAGGGCCCACTTGAGGCCCACAACCCACACCTGACATGCTCATAGAAAGAAATAAGGTTCACAAGGAAGGATGGGCTTCACGAATGGGATCCTAAAAAGGGAAGAACCCACCCGGAAGCCTAAAAGGGAGAGAAGAAATAAGCGAGGACCCGCTTAAACACGTGCGGGTCAAAAGTTTCATAATAAATAAATAAAGATAAGCGGATAGATCTGCGCACGCAAAAGGGCTCTTCCGGCGCCGTGGTATCGTGTCTTGGTGGCGACGGGGGTCGTACGCCACCACATTTGGAGCTTTCAAAAGTTTCAAAACCCTGGTTGATTCATAGAAGTCACTAAAGATTGGTTACTTAAGCATAGAAAATGGAGGTGAATTCATTTCTAATGATTTTTCTTCTTTCTATACAGAGAATGGCATTCAAAGGCAGTACTCCACACCTTACACTCCTAAAAAAATGGAGTTGTTGAAAGAAGAAACAGAACAATCTTGGACATGGTTCAATCCATGCTAAAAACCAAGAATCTACCTTAAGGTTTATGGGGTGAGCCAATAAATACAACTACTTATTTCTTAAACAGAGCTCCCACAAAGAGTTCAGAAGGGAAAACATCATATGAAGCCTGAACAAAAAGAAACCTCTTTTATATCATCTTCGAGTCTTCGAAAGCATAATTCATGTCAAGAGACTCATGATAAGAATCTTAAAAAAAACCTAATGATCGAAACTCTCTTATGAATTTTGTAGGATATGAAAAGGGTGTGAAAGTTTACAAGGGATACGACCCTATGTCAAAGACCATTCATAATACTTGAGATGTTGTTCTTGAGGAGGAGAAGAGTTGGAATTGGGAGAATTCCAATCATCTTTCAAAAATAAGCATGCTTCACTCTCAAGTTTCTCCTAGTTTTGGCTTTGACTTGGTCAACTCTAAGCATTCTTCTATGAGAGAATCTGAAGCTCATGATATAGAGTGCTTGAGCAATCATCCAACTTTGCAACCACTACAACTAGTCAACCAAGTAAATTCGAAGATATTTCTCAATTTTATGAAGAAACACGTCAAATGGAGGAGGATGAAGTATGTCATCTCTCTAAAGAAGAACAGATGAATGCACTTGAAGCTTTGGAGGACAAAGCTTATAGATGATGAAATGAACCAAAATAGTGAACAATAACACTTGGATTATGGTAACAGTGTGTGAGTCCTGCAAGCCAATTGGTCTAAAATGGGTTTTTAAGATCAAAAGAGATGCGGATGGACAGATTATCAAGTATGAACCCTGATTAGTTTTGAAGGGATATGCTCAAAGATATGGAATAGAGTTTACTAATGTATTTGCTCCTGTGGCAAGGTTAGAGACAATCAGAGTCCTCCTTGCTATCTCAGTATAATTTGGATGTAAAATTGGCCTTCCTAAATGGTGAATTTTCATAGGACATTTATGTCAAGCAACCAGAAGGATATGAAGTATCAAGTAAAAAAACATTTAGTTTATAAATTGAAGAAGGCATTGAATGGCTTGAAACGGGTGCCTCAAGCTTGGCATTCCAAGTTGGATAAAAGCTTAATAAATTTGGGTGTAACTAGAAACAGTCATGAACCTGTTGTCTTCTATAGGTGTATATGTAGATGACCTTCTTGTTTCATGAAGCACTTATACAAAATCATCGACTTCAAGGAGAAGATGAAGATGCTATTTGATATAAAAAAACCTCGGGTTATTGAATTTATATGTCATTATTCAAGTGAAGCAGACTAAAGGGGAGATCACTGATAAGAACATGAATAGTAGTTATAACCACCCATTTATTGTTCTTATTTAGCTTTATTAAACTCATGTATACACCATCCCCTCCATTATCTCTTGACTTGATGTTGTAGACTATTAATGCATCAAAAAGATATTATGTTGCATGATCTCATTTTCAGGAGCTATACAAAAGGAAGAGTAACAAGACCCTCCAAAATAGAAGGCATAATAGGCTGTCCAAAGCAAAGAAATGAAGTATACAAGAGGATGGGCAGCAAGATCCTCCAAAATGGAAGTGCGTAAAGGGCTTAATGGGCTGTCCAAGACAAGCAATGTGAGCCCAGCCGAGGAGATTCTGGAGAATAAAAGAGTGAAAAAGCTCTTTTGGGAGCTTCTTCTACCTTTTTTAGTTTCTTCCCGTAGCTGCTTCTGTTTCTTCTTCCTTCTTTTACTGTTGTTCTTTCTCTCTCCTAGGTTTAGATTTCCCCCGGCGTTCTTCCCATCGGAATGTAGTGTAAAATAGGAACACAGTCTTTCTTTAATTTTAAATCTTGTTCTTCTTCTTCAGGCTCTTAGCAATATTTCCTCCCTCGTCTTCTTTCTTCTCTTTTTTTTTCCCTCTCTCTTTCTCTCTTTTTCTTCCCGAAAATCTCTCCTTCTCTCTCTCGTTTTATCGTTCTCCCTCTCTTTCCCATTTTCTTTTTCGTGAATCTATTGCCCGTTCTCCGCTGAATCTCTTTCTCGTAACTTTTTTTTCTCTTCTCTCCCCAGTCTTTCACGTTGCCTCGCTATCTCCGATTTTATCTCCCTCGATTCCTCCGTCTATCTCTACTTTCTCTCTTGTCTTCTACATTTAATCTGTCTCTCTCTACCTTTCCGAAGTCATCTCATCCTCTCCCTCACGATTTCTCTCTATTCTTCTCCTATCATCTTCGATTCTTCTTGTATTCTTCTACATTTTCTCATTTTCGTTCTTTTGTTTTGTCATTTCAGTATTCTCTCTCTCTCTCGTCTCCCTCTCTCATTCTTCCATCGTTTCTATTTCGCACGCTCGTCTCCACTTTCTTGCTTCCATTTCGCCACTTGTCTCCCATCATTGTCATTTTATTCCTTCCATCTAATCCATCTTCATCCTTCTTCTGCACCATACTACCCTTTTTCTTCACCCTCGCCTCTCGGGTGTTCTTTTGTCTTCTACGTTTTCCAGTTTTTATCTTCCGCGTTTTCCGTATCCCATTTCTGTCCTCTCTCCCCAGTCTTCAACGCTTCCTCTCCACCTTTTAATTTCTGATTTCGTACCTTTCAAGTGTTTCTCTTCCGATCGTCTCTCCCTCTAAATTTCCTCCTCGCTTCAGCCTGTGCTCTCCCTGTCTTCCGTATCTCTCCTCCGTTTTCTTTTTTTTCCCCATCTCGCATCCTCTCTAGTCTCCTTTTTCTTCCATCACAAATTCATTTTCCGAAGTCCTCCCCTCATCCTCCTCATGATCTCTCTATTCTCTCCAGCCGTATTCTCCCTCTTTCTCTCTCTCTCTCTCTCTCCCATTTCTTCGGCAACCTCTCTCTCCAGTTCTCCTCTAATCTTCGCCCCAATTTTTTTGCTAATTCTCTCTCTCATCATCATTTTTCTTTCTTCTCTCTCCTCACGTCCTCACGTCTTCTCTCTCACCTGCCTCCTTTCTTCGCATCTTCCGTCTTATTCTGTTTCTCGCTTTACTTTCTTCCGTTACGTATCTTTCTCAAAATCTCTCTTTCATCATCTGTATCTTTCACTCTCTCTCTAAATCGCTTTTCTCTTTCTCCATTCTCCCTATTTATTCTCTCTAATTCCATCTCCCTCTTATTCCTTTGTACTTTGAATTCAGCATCTTCGTATCTGTAGGTTTATCTTAGTCATCTATCGAAATTCCTTTCTTCCACGGTCAACTCAAAGAGTTGACCACCAATCCTTCATCTTATCCTTAACTCTACTTCTATTTATTGATATTGTCGTGGCCTAGAATCCCTGTGGATCGACCTAGAAAGCTATACACCCTGCATAGATCTATCATCCATAGCTTCCTAGCTTATAAATATTAAGTTTGTTGGGCTCAAAAACACGACGACTTTGAGCCTATAAATCACACTCTCACAAAAGGCTTTTGCCTTAAAGATCGTCACCGATTTTTAATATTCAAGACTATAGTCCATCTCAGACTCCTCTTGAAGTGAGACCTTCCTTCAATTAGCAAGAAGGAAACAATCTAGTGAATTCCTCTATCTACAGAAGCCTTATGGGCTCATTAAGGTATTTGACACACACTCGACCAGATTTAATGTTTTGTGTTGGTTTTCTTAGCAGCACAACATGGAAAACCCTTTCATGGAACATCTTGCTAGTGCAAAATGAGCGCTGAGGCATGTAAAAGGAACACTCAATCTAGGCTTGAAGTATAGAAAAGGGAGGAGCATATCGCTTAAAGGCTACTGCCACAGTGATTCAAGAGGAGATTTAATCACAGGAAGAGCACGTGGGGAGTTTTCTTTTTCTTTGGTGGAAACCTTGGGACTTGGTTGTCATCCTTCTGCCAAACTGAACATATATCACTCACTCTCGCAGCTTTTCAGGGTGTTTGGATTGCAGATTTTGCTAAGCAATTGACTGGAGTGAACGTCAAACCTGTGAAGATATCTGTGGACAACAAACAGGCACTTGATCGAGCAAAAAACCCAGTTTGTCACAGTCGCTCCAAGTACATCAAGATACGTTATCACCCTCTTAGATCATGTGTGCAGGAAGACAGAGGAAGTTTGTCGTGTCTCATCAGAAGAACAACGTGCGGACGTCCGGACAAAATCTCTCGGGAGAGAGAAGTTAATTTTTCAAGGCGAGAATGTTGGAGATGATCTCATCAAGGATCGCCGGTGGAAGAGGCAGATGTGTGTGTTCGACAAAATGCCCGAAACTTATCTTTTTATTTTTGACGTTTAAATCTAATATGAGCTGTCCATCATGGTTGTAATAATGGCTCAGATTGTGCCAGCTGGGCTCAGACTGTTTCTCCTTGCTCTCTCTTGATCATTTGGACTTCGCGGTGAAGCGTGAGGTCCGTTTGGTCAACGCGAATAAACTACTAGACGTCACTCGACTGTCTATCTACGCGTTAACAAGCCCTCTGCCGATGTGCTTTGTCGTTGATCGATAGGATAATAGTTTATCAAATTTATCCATGTTGATCGATGACTCGCTGGGAGATGAGCGGCCGGCATAAACTCAGTCGTGATTGAAAACTTCAACGAAGCGACGAGGGGGCAAGTCCAAGTTTTTCTACTCGTCGCAGATCTCACCAGCCAGGAAGACCTGCCTTCAACTGGCCAGTTATATCCCAGAAATTGCACTCACGTGATCTAATCGGTTTTGGAGTTTTCGGTGCATAATATTTTGTGGGTACCTGTGAATTTTGTGGATTTAATATCCTTTAGAAGTGTCGGTGGTCTTCGTTTCCCTTAATAGTAATTTTTTGAAATGTTCAGGGAAAATCATTATCTTGGAAGATCCTAATTTTATGAAATGTTCTGGATGGAATGCCTGAGATACTGATCTTGATCGACTGTTCGTTGTATCCTAAATGTATTTTATACAGGTTTGATTAACATCGGTAGAGTTTCTGCAATAAGAATTAAGATGTTTTAGAATCATAATCTGATTATTTGATTCATCATGAATGGCGCCTCCATCTTACTTTGTCGGTTTCATATATCTGGATTATATGACTACGAGTGAATCGCTCATGTGATTACTGAGCCAGGCTTTAATTTTCTGCTCAGATCTGTGTTTTTATATGGCACAGGACTGCTAGATCGTTTTATTGAAAATGTTCTTTTCTTGAATCATATTTATCTTGGTCTTATCAGGTGTATAAATTGAAAGATGATCACTGTGGATATAGGCCCAGCTCTTCTGGCGCTAGTGAAGATTTTGTGGGTTAAAATTTTTGAAGAAGCTAGATTCATCAAGAACGCCGAAGCAACTGTAATGAATTTAGAGAGGAAAAGAGATGAATTGGTAAACCGGGCAAATGGCGTGATCAGGGAGATTCACAGAACTTCATTGGATGGTAAAATTCCCACTTTTGAAACAGTAGAATGGGTGGAACAGGTGGATCAAATCAAGGAAAAAGTGATCGAAGTTTCAAAACACATGACGGATTTATTCAAGCACTCCAAAGCATGTTCTCGTAGAAGATTTTCCAGAAGATCCTTAAGACTCACAAGTGAAATAGAAAATCTCATACAAAGATGTCCTTTTCAGGGTGGTTTGACCGTTGACCAGCTGCCAGTGGTCGGGCATATCTTACCGGCCATGACGTTAGTGGGCGACACAACGGCAAAGACTACATTAGAGGAACTCTGGAAGATGATCACGGTCAAGAATATCGACTCGATCGGCGTTCATGGGATGGGAGGGGTGGGAAAGACGACAATTGCAAAACACATCAACAACAAACTTGTGGAATCAGAGATCTTTGACAGCATCATATGGGTCTCTGTGTCGAAGCCTGTCAGTTTGGCGAGCTTGCAGGCTGATATCGCTCTGTCTGTTGAGCTGAACATGCCCGAGGGACTTAACGAGACCATCAGGGCAGCCTTGCTTTTTAAAGAGTTGAAGAAGAGGAAGAAGTTTGTGCTCATCCTGGATGACATGTGGGAAGCTTTCCCTCTAGAACATATTGGCATTCCTCAGCCAAATTCGGAGAACTGCTGCAAGATTCTTCTGACCACCCGATCAGCTAAGGTGTGCCGAGAGATGGAGATGAGCATTGAAATCAAGGTAGATTTGCTCTCAGAGGAGGAGGCGTGGGAGCTGTTCAAGGAAAAAATAGGAGGAGATGACTTTCTGTCTTTGGACATAGAGCCCGTTGCCAAGTCGGTCGCCAAGAAATGCGGGCGCCTTCCTCTAGCAATCAACACTGTTGGAAGAGCTCTTAGACAAATCAAAGATGTGAGAATATGGAGGAATAAGCTTGCAGAGATGGAGAACTTGAGAAACATGGACGAGGTCTTAATGCCACTTAGATTCAGCTATGATCGTCTGAAGAAAAAAATTCTCAAAGACTGTTTCTTGTGCTGTGCCCTTTTTCCCCAGCATCATCGGATACCTGTCGATCATCTGAGCGAGTGTTTTTCTGGTATGGGGTTAATAGAAGAAGCTGAGGACAGGCAAGCTGAGGTTGATAAAGCATATGCCCTGTTGAGGGAGCTCGAGGACGCTGAATTGTTGGAAGGCTTGGTAGGTGCTCAAGGTGAAGAATATGTTCAAATGCATGACTTGATCCGAGATATGGCGTTCGATATAATGAGCGAGCAGTGGCTAGATGAGAGAGAGTGGGTCTCTTTGATGCAGAACAAGATTGAAGTTTTATCATCAAGACCCAGGAGTCCAAGCCTCTCCATTCTATTGCTCAGAGAGAACCCTCTGTGTAAATTTGAAGAAGATTCTGTCTTTAGCGGGATGCAGAAACTCAAAGTTCTTGATCTTGCGCAAACAATGCTTGAATCGTTACCTGGATCTATCTGCGAGCTGGTCAGCCTACGAGTTCTGTTCCTTGGTTCTTGCCCAAGATTAAGGACCGTGCCCTCTCTGGAGACTCTTCAAGAGCTAAGGGTCCTCGATTTGTCTCACACGCCCATTGAAACACTTCCCTCAGGGTTAGAGAACCTGGTCAAACTTAGGCGACTTGACCTTTCTCACACGGAGAATTTGAAATTGTTTCCCAAAGGTCTGCTTGCTAGACTCCCCCTTCTTGAAGACTTGTCAACATACCAGAGTTCGTGGCTATGGCTGGTCGAAGGGGAAGAGATAGAAGATGGGGCTGTAGTAGACGAGATCATTGGTACTGAGAAGCTGTCCAATCTCAGCATATCTTTCTTTGACTTTAGTACATTCACAAGATATGTAGTTTCACGTCACTGGAGAAGATTAAGAAGGTTCAATCTTATGGTGGGATGGACATCGGTTCAGAGGAACCCAAAGTCCCTCAACTCCATTGAGATAATCAGTGAGGAACTTCTGAGTCAAGGGTCTTCTTTTCATCTACCCTGCAGCGCTCTGAAACTTCACATAGAGAACTGCCATGACTTACTCTCCCTTTCCGAGACTCCAAGTTTCTTAGAATTGTCTCTACTTAGAGAGTGCTCCTTGTACACCTGCTGGGGAATTGAATGCTTGGTGACCGAAAATGGGAACCCTTTTTCTAGTTTGGAGACTCTTAAGCTCTGGGGTCTACCAAATTTGAGCTCATTGTGCCAGCAGAACATCCAAAACACAGCTTTTACTGGACTAAAAGTTCTGGAAATGAATTCATGTGATAAATTGGAGTGCTTGTTTACAGTTCCCTTGTTGTGGCATTTTGAGAAGCTTGAGCAGCTTCGAGTGATTAACTGTGCTTCGATCACTGAGATCATCACTGGCGAGGAGGCTTATGTGGGATTCCCGAGGTTGAAAAAGTTTGACCTGCTACATCTCCCTGAGCTGAAGAGGATTTACAGTGGAAAACTGGTATATGATTCATCGCTAGCCATCGTTGTGGAGAATTGTCCCAAGATGAAGAAATCAGAACACTGGTGAGAAGCGTATATTTAATGCTAGATGTTCTGTGAAGTAAATCAATAAAAGAGCATATGGAAGGAAGAACAAGCTTCATTCATTTATAAATATACCCCATTATAAGCATAACTGTATAGTCCACTAGTTTTGTGAGCCAGTAACATCAATGGTTATCTGCAATTCGGAGATGAATCTTTGATTCATGATGCAGACTGAGGAGTGTC
The DNA here is from genome assembly GCA_024174645.1 of Lemna minuta. Classification (NCBI taxonomy): domain Eukaryota; kingdom Viridiplantae; phylum Streptophyta; class Magnoliopsida; order Alismatales; family Araceae; genus Lemna; species Lemna minuta. Next base: position 2,516,688 of record CM044115.1, on the reverse strand, counting down.
TTGAATTAGTTCATGTTTTCTGTGCGGGCAAGAAAGATTGTTTGGTCTTCTTCTTTAGAGTAAGAGGAATTCTTCAGAGATGGTTCTGGGAAGGAGAGATGGAACCTGCCTGCGGTCAGCTCGACATTGCAGACTGCAGAACCTCTTTCCCCATGTCAGCATCTCCCTCTCTCTCTTCTTTTTCTGGGTTTTCCCCTCCCGGCTTCGCCCTCCTCTCTCTCAATTGTTCCCGATTTCTCTTTCCTCTATTCTGTCCTGCTCTCTCTCCCTCCCCCCCCCTTCTCTCTCATCCCTTTTTACACTTTCACTCTCCCGTTTCTTTCCCTCCGCCCTTTTTCCTCAGGCAAGTCCGGTGTCCTGTCCGGAATGGTTCTGCTGCACGGGTGGCTTTAAAATGAAAATAGAAAATTGGTTTAAAAAATAATAAATTATTTACTAAAAAGGGTATTAGCAATAGTTTCAATTAAATAATTGTAATTCAATATATTAATTTTAATATATTTACTAATCCAAAATATATTAAATATATTGCATTTGTGCTATACGGAAATCAATTTATACACTGATGTTTACATAAATAATATATAAATAAGGATGCCTGCATATATCCATACATGTGGAGATAACCATAAGTAATAAATAAATACCTAAATATTGCTACTATCATAGATGCATATATAGACATATGTGCATACCAACATAACTGCATATATGGATCCATGCATATCGATAAAAACATAATGCATAAATACATACATACATGCATGCATAGATAAATATTGATTCTATCATAAATGCATACACGCTATACGGACACCAACATAGATACATATGGATATGGATAACATAACGCATACATATATTTGGATACCAGCATAGATACATTACATAAATATGGATAAACACAATGCATACATACATACATACATATATGGATACCAACATAGATACTTAGTGGATATGGATAACATAATACATACATATATAGAGATATATAATTCCAACATAGATTCATTACTTACATATGGATATGGATATGGATAAGGATATGGATATGGATATGGACACCATTATCTATATTTATGGATATAGATGATATAATACATAAAAATACGGATACCAACATAGATACATGAGGATATGAATAAACACAAATACATATTTGTATTTGCAAGGGATCCAAGCTCCTAGCGATGTCATAAACTGGACTGTGCTTCATGATACAGGCTTATGTTGTTAGATTTCAAATCATCATCGTGATCATCCATCGAAGACATCATAGTATCTTGCCGAGGGGGGTGCACTTGATTTCCATCCCCTACAGCAACGTCACTCTCCTCAATTAGTTCTCTAGAAATCTAATCCTCCAACAAGGCTGGCTCGATTCCAAGGGTTTTCAGGACGGCAAAATAGAAGATGTGTGCCATGCAAGGCACATGATTCTCGGGGATGAAATTTTTCATGCCCATGCCCTCTGGTCTAATAATTCGTCCAAGGTTTCAAAGATTTGTAAGATTATTTCTGACATTATCAATCATGATTGCAACAATTTGAAATCTACAGCAACATTCTGAAGACAATTATGATCACAAAAATTTGTTGAATTAGACATAATAAAAAAAAAACTCCTCCAAAGTTTGAACATCACCTCAATTATATATTCTCTGAAGTCTGAGCATCTATTTCGTCTAGACTTGAACCCTCGTTAATCCTTAATGCAACTCCATGAACTGGCTAAAGCATTTGTGAATTTTTCCCTTTCTTTTTTCAAACATCTTGAATGCATCTGCTTGAGTTATCTTCGATAAAGAAGATAAATATTTCAATGCAAAAAAATGATGCAAATCTCCTTAAATGGTAAATGGACTATTTGTCTCAACGATGAATCAAACATTCTTCTCAAATTGCTTCATTAGTGATGCCGGCGAACAGGGAGTTGCTCTTCCCCCTCTCCAGAAAAACATCATATCTAATGCATGTTGGCTATGCACCGGGTTGGAAATTGAGGTGTGCTCTCAATGAAGAAACCTTTTCAAATGTCTCAATCGACTACTAATGCAACCATCCTTGTCCTTACTAACTAGAGTCCTAGGGATGCATAGCAAACACTCTAAATTTCCATTTGCACTTCTCTCGGAAAATTTTCCCATCCTGATCTCTTCGACATTTACTATAAGGTACAACGGCTTCATTTCCCTCATTTTCTTTCCTTGGTGTCTCCGTCTCTGTTGGAAAGATTATGCTCCAAGTTAGATGATACTAAATTCAAATTTAAATGCTCACATAAGTGATATAATCATTTTATTTGAGAAAAATAATGAGAAGAAGACTTTTCAAAAATTAAAAATTTTTGAAAATGAGAAGAAGAATGGAAAATCTTTTAAATATAAGAAGAAGAGAAATATAAACTATAAAAAGAAGAATTTAAGATTAAAGAAGAAATTTAGAAGAATCTTTTAGTGGAAAAATAGAAACTTGAAGAGGAAGAATATAATCATCAGAGAATGTAATTTTTCAATGATTTATTCAATTATTCATCAAAATTAAATTTTAAGTATATACATTTAACATGTCTAGGTTGTGGTCACTATTGATAATGTGACTAAAACTTCAATTTATAGCCCATTTACCCAATATAATCATTTTGAAAGAGGTATTTTCTTCAATAGGATGATCACCAAGATCTGCCAATAAGGACATCATGTTCAATGATCATTAGAACTTTCAAAATGGACTATCAATCCAATTATATGATGCCAAAGACCAATGTCACCGATTTTTTCCCCAAAATGTCAATACAAATATTTTGTCCATTTAGTCCACCTCATATCATGATTATATGAGTAATAACTAATATTTGATTGTTTAAAACAAAGATTGTCTTTAAAAATTAAATCTGGGAAACAACTAGATATTTTGCCCTATAAACAACTCTTGCCTTGTCCTAAGAAAAATTCCCACAAGATGTTGATTCATTCTTCATTGAAAAACCCTTGAACATGATATCTGAATTACCCTAAAAAAACTTTGTCAAATCTTAGGATTCCTTATTGAGAATATTATCTTAAAAGAGACTAAAGTATGTATCCAACTAAGAGCTCAAGCATCCATCAAGAAGTTAGGGATGAGAATAAATGAACTTCATAAACTAAACGAAGAAAAATAACCTTCTCAAACGGGATGAAAAATGTACATAATAGAGGTAAAAAAAACAAGCACAAAAGAATAAAAGAAAACAAGTTTACCAAAGGGACTAACCGACAAGAAGAGCCATAAATGGTATCACCTCTTCACAAAGCTTCTTTCAAAGATGCTATGTTGCTGCTTCCTTTTCTCCCACTACCCAAATAGCTTGACGTCAAATTTCAAATGTTGATGCTTCCTTCACAAAGGTTGCACCTTGCTTCGCTAGGTCATTCCAAGCTTGGGGTGAGCCCCTCCTTTTATAGAGCTCCTCGGAAGCATATGAAGACTCACTCTCTAGAGGATGTCCATACCTTTCTAGAACATCTAGAAAGATTCAAGAAGCTTCTAGTAGGATCTATAAGCATAAAGACAAAATCCCAAAGAGTCTAGAAGAGTTCATGATATTCTAGAACATGTTAAAGATTATAGAAACATCTAAAAGATTCTAGAAGAGTCTATAGATTCTAGAACATTTTGGAAGCTTCTAGAATGTTAGAGAGATGACCAAGTCAAACCTCACAGTCTATTGACTCTACTTGCCTAGACAATGCCTCTAATCACTCAATCCCCTGAAATGTCTTGCTTTCACTTGTTTCAAGAATGGTGGTTTTACAATTATAACCTCCTCCATTTATACATGGCCTGCGTATGTCAGCCTACAGGGCCCATAATCGTGCGGCCTAATAAAGCAATAAATGGGCTTCACCCATTAAAAGTTAACAATGTATAACTGTCGTGTGAGCATGGATGACAACTGGTATTAGTTCCTCCAATCTATTAAAGCATTTACACGCAAGGCAAATGGGCTCATAACTGCTATCAATGGGCCGGTACATCAGGAGATTGGTGGTTAGTTAACACTTGACGCAAGGTATTCCAGGCCCAATAATATTTTAATTGGGCTTTCGAGGTTTGACATTCGGACCGTCAAAGCTCTTTGATACGGCAGATCCCCTGCTTCTGAAGCTCGTAGAGCATGATGAGGGAGGCAGAATCTTGAGAACTTTTTTTGTCTAGACGAAGCTCCCCGTTGACTTCCACAGGAGAGGAATCCGGAAAAGTCAGCGTCATCTTCGACACAAATGTCTTCAGACCCCCACCCCGCTTTTTACTCTTCCCTTCACTGTGCAGCAAAAGATAACGGTCAACTCTCAATAATAAAGTTGACCACTTTACCCTTTACACACCTTAGAATTATTATTTCGCCCTCTAAATGCCCAGAATTTCCATTTTGTCCTATTAATGGTCTAGAAATTACCTCTGAGGTTCTGATTCAGCTTCATTAGAGACGACGGCTGGCAGTGGCCATAGCAATTTCTTGCAGAGTTCATAGAGGGCGCTCCTCGGGCCGCCTTTCCGCATCGTCACGGTCACATCCACTGATTTCAAAAACATAAGGGAAACTCAGATAATTTGAAATTTTCTTGCGAAATTTGAATCTGAACGGGAGAAATGAGTCATTTTTTGTGTTTGGGGTTTACAAGGACGGCGACGAGAAGTCAGCGAAGTATTTGGTTTCACTACAGAGGAAAGCTTCAGATCTCCATAATCACCGGGATTCAGCCGCCGCTGCTTCGCTGGTCGCCTGGCATGGAGAAGTCCATTTTCCTGTCGAATTTCCAGCACGAAAAAACTATGTAGTAAGGGCATGCAAAGAGATATATGCATTAAAATTTTCATATTCATGTGTTTTTGGCAGTTGAAAAAATGAGTATATAAAATGTAGGGCGTGGAGCAGACCTCGAGATCTTTCAAGAGGAGAGTGGCAGCGCAAGCTTTGGAAGTCTTCTTGGACCGACTTCTCCCTTGCCTGACCAAAAGCACATCTTCCAGCTGGACTTTAAGTTCTGTGACAAGGTCATCCCCGTCGTTATTGCAGGTAATATCCATGGTGTAGCCGTGGCCGCTGCAGAGCTCAGAGAGTTCACGGAAGGGTGGGAGCTCGAGGCTGGCCGGCGTGACGATAGGAGAGAGGAGGGGTTCGAAGACCTTCCACACTGTCGAGAGATTTAGTTCTGAGTCTATAAATACTGCACCTGCGATGCTTTCGAGAATATCTCCGAGGACCTGAGTAACAGTAAAGGGGGATGGTTAGGAGGTAGTGAAAATCACATGCTAATGTATTCCTATATATGCTCCAAAGTATATACATATAGATAGAATGAAAGAGAGCGAGGGATGGCACGAAAACAGATCTACCGAACGATTGAAAAGCGGTTGAAAAGAGAGAAAGATCGTGAGGGTCTCACGAAGAAAAAGAGAGGGCGGTGGATTGATGGATGGATAGACAGAGAGAGAGCATGCACGAGAGGATTTGATGAACTCGCCCTATAAAGATGATACCAGAAGAATAGGAAGAAAACTGAAAAGCAATAGTTTCAGTTAATAAATTTGGAGGTCACGTCAAGAAGCGTCTTGCCTTTGGCACGTTCAAAGACTGCGGGAGATCAATGTCCTGCTGCTCAAAACTCTTGATGTAAGCGTTTACTTGCTCCGATAGAGCACCAGACCCATGGAAAAGATGGCAATGAATTTTGTTCCTCACTGAAACTCTACCAAAATTTTCGTTGTTGACAGAGGCTGCCCTCAGGACGGTCAACTCTCCTGGGTCAACATCTTTATGGGCTTTAAACAGATACCATGTTATTACCAGGTCTAGCACTGCATCTCCCAGGAACTCCAACCGCTGAAAGAGAGAGAGAGAGAGAGGAGTCACCAAGTCAACAACCAACGAATCTCATTTCAATTAATTTCCATGATGGAAAAATAACTGATTACCTGGTAACAGCAGCGAGCTCCCATTCCGGAAGGATGAGTTATTGCCTCGAGTAGAAGTCCTTTGATGGAAAACTCATACTTCACTTTGCTCTCCAGGAGCCGAAGTTCTTCCACCTTTGGAAGATAAGACCAGAGAGACGCACGATTTCTAGCTTCCACGAGCTGTTCTGGGTCAAAATCAATGTCCATGGATAACCATCTCATGAAGTCCAACGAGGCTTTAAGTCCGCTGCCAACGTAATATGCCCCAATTAAAGCTTCGACGCAGTCAGAGATGGTCTTGGAGCATAACCAACGATGACCTTCGTCACAACTCTCTCCAATTTTACAAGTACCTTCCTTCTCCTGGATAATTTTCACAGGGTCCTTGGAGTCATCAAAATTACATTTACACTTCTTGTTTCCTTTACTAACTTGCCCAGGCGCAATCCAACTCAGCGGGTCAAATGGAGCATCTCGGATATACCTCTATAGATCGTCGGCATTGTCAAGATCATAATACTATTACGGCTAATTAATGTTATCAATACAAATAATTGATGCGGCTAACCTGCAAGTCCCGTTTGATGCCCAGTTGGTGGAGAGTGACGTTGCAGACAGCCCTTGCTCTCTGAGCAGACAACTGCCCTTCGTGCTTCTGAGGATGAGTTAGGAAGAGCTTACAGCTGACGGCAAACTTGAGAACAGAGTCTCCTAGAAGTTCCAAACGTTCCATGGAGAAGTTTTCATTACATCTGAGGGTAGTGATTGCTTCAAGAATCTAGTGAAAAAAAAATCGTCACCGTGAGAAAGCATTGACAAAAATATCCAGCTATGATCATGTATGGATTTAAGTAAAATATTACCAGGAAAGTTGATACGGTGGAGGCACTGTCAATCTCTTCTTTTAGCTGGCTGGCAAGCATGAGTGATTGTAACCGATGCATAACTGACGGTAACAAGTAAAACGTCCTTAAAATTTTGTGTGATACGCCGACAGATATCAGAAGCTCTGGAGGCATGTGGGCAAGAGAAGGTGGAAGTTTCTTCCTATTCACTCTCGAGGAAGAGAAACCTGACACAATCACACAAGAAAAGGAATTCAGTGATCAACGAAATTTCACAAGGCACAAACAATGAAGTCGCTCTCTCTCTCATTCTTGATGTGCCATTCTGCAAAACTCACTCCCTGTGTCTTGATGTCCATTTCTACGAGGTTCTCTCTCTCTCTCTCTCTCTCTCTCTTGCACTCTTGACGTGCCATTCTGTAAACTTTCTTTCCCTCTAACTAGATGTTGCTGACGACAAGACTCTCTCTCTTTCTCAATGACCCACAATATATTCAGCGTTTAACTCTTTTCTTAATCCAGCCAAAATCAGACTCTTCACATCACCCAAATTTTGTGAAACTCTATAATGATATAAAATTTAACATGAAAAGATGTTATAGACATCTCTTCAGAAGGGCAAAACAATACACTTTGGGTTGGGCTTGGAGAAAAGAAGGTTGTGAGGGTTATGAGTCTGCTTTAGAACAAGTAAGGGCTGGAAAGGATGCCGGAGAACGACACCAAATCTGCAGCAGAGAAAAAAAACAGAGTAAGCAGAAAAATTATACTTAAGCGGTTATGTAGTCTTACTTTTTATGGAAGTAGTCTGAGAAACTGGTGTAACCAGCATTTGGGTCATCAAAAGGACTTTCAGCGGACATGTCAGGCAAAACATCAGTTACTGTGTATAACTTTCCTGTATGAACTGCCATCACCACCATATCCTTTTGTTCATCCAGAAGAACATGCTTGTTGGCGAGGCATATCCTTTTGGATCCCTCACAATTACCTGGCAACTCATCATTTAGGACAGGAGACAGACATCTATCATTCATGAAATTAACTGCATCGGCACAGGCCTGAACTGATTTCCAATCTACTTTCCACGTCCCATCAGGAACTGTTGACGAGTTATCAACGGGTAATAGGAAATACATGTTCACAGTATTCCATGGATCTCTTTTGTCTGGGGAAAGGATGAATTCCTTGGCGCCTTGAGCAGAATCTGATCCTGTGAGCAACTTTCCAAACATTCCATTGAAGAAAAACTCATGAAAGAGTTTTGCCTGCTCCACCTGATGAAATGGCATCAGAGTTCAAAGGGGAAAAGTGCAGATAAGATCGAATAGATCAGATCAGAAAATTTAAGAAATTTTACCTGTTCTCTGTTCAAATCAACAGGGCCACATGGACATATGGAGGCATCTACAGAGTTGTCTCCAAGGTCGAGGATAACTTTTGCATGAGATATATCCGAATCTAACACATTATTGATTAGAAGAAGGAAACTAGAGTATCTTTCAGGATCTATGTCGCAAGGGAAGTCTAATTTATAAGCTTGTAAATTCACAGAATCTTGATTGTTTGCCCACGTTCCTGACAGTGCTTGAATAGCCCTTGATCCATGTAGTTCCTTCCATTTTTTTTGGCCTTAACTCCAAAATCATATAAAAATGTAGATATTTTAGACAGGGTTTCATGATTACAATAGATGCATTTTCAACTATCAAAGAACAATCACAACCAAAAAATAAACGAGTGTTAAGTACCAGTGCCATATGGGGGCTGAGAATTCTCACTATTGGCTTCCATGTATTCTTCCATAACAGGGAGAAGATGATCATCCAGAGCTCCAATTTCATGCAACTTTTTACAAGCATTTAAACATACCAGTTTTTTTGCTAAATACTGACTTTGGCAAACGGGGCCCACTAATTCCAGAAAGGCAGCATTGGCAGGCAAGATCAATTTGCACACATAAAATCCGGATTCATTGGAGATCTCAAAAAATGGCTTTGGATGGAAGTATCTGCCATTGAATGCAATAAAAGATTCAGAGACAATTATTCAAACTTGAATGGTATAGGATCCCAGATCTAATTCCAGAAGATTATTGGCCATTATATCATGAGACATGAAGCATGGTGTTTAACTTAATTTGTTGTAAATGGAACAAAAATAAGATAAGAACGGTATGACTAGGAGTAAAAACACATAAAAAAGAAACATGACTAAAAGAGTGAATGATGTGTTAGGAACATAAAACGAGTGAATGATGAAAACATTACACGAATAATATAACATTTAATCATGATATGATGGCCTATAATCGGACATACTTATCTGCGGGTAGTTTTTCACAATATTTGCTGATAAGTTTAATGCTAGAATCTGCAGTGACAAAAGCTCCAGTTGACTCAACAAAATATGAGTTAATGATCTCCCAATCACCCAGTGCAGGTATGGAAGAATTATGATCTCTGTTTAATGCAGTGCTCATCATAGAATGCCTGCTCCAAATAATGTTAAATAACATATCTCTCTGTTGAATGTTTCCTCTGCAAATGAACTCAAAATAAGTGAATTATAATGACAGAGAGTAATCATTCAGGACAGAAGAAGTTTTCTTATAACATTCACTCTTTCAATTAGATCAGGTTGGGTGCACGTTAGAAGATGTAAAAGAGATGCAATCGTAATTGTCAATGAAAAACTAAGTTAAACAGAATAAGGAAAAATATTTGAGGGAAGTAACATTCAGCTATGTGAAGACTAGTTACATAAGGCATGATTCTGAATGGGAATCTCCAACTGATAGTGCAAGCATAGTAACACCATAGTAATGTGAGAGGATCCTGATTGGGATTCTATCAGCAATTCAACTTTGATAGAAATAGATAAACTGGTATGAGATGGTGAGAGTGAAGGGGGCACGATGGAAGTCAATTAAACAACAAAAAAACATGCCAGAACCATCTCAAAATAGATTGAAATTTGTGAAACTAAATGAATTGGGTCTAAAATCATTTCTAAATAACCATCTAGCAGAATCCCAAACTATTCTTAGCACTTAATCAAACGGGAGCCTATAACCTTTAAAATCCTAGATTTAATTGCTCCCGTATAATAATAGAAGCCCCAAAATAGACATTTACATATTTGATCGGCTGTTAGAGTGTGGTAAGACCCCTATAATCACTTATCATAGGAGGAATAAGCGTACCAATGGGAGAGTCAACAGTCAACAGTACTCCTCAACCGATAATGTGGTGACAGAGGATATCGAGGTAGCTAATACCATTATGGTGGACCCCACTGGTGGTATCAAGAATCCCACTCAGGACAGCTGCGTTAACCCGATTCTTGTCCTTACTAAAATTAACTCTTCATCATCTAGAAGTACGACAGGGACGGTTGGAGCGGGGCAGCCAAGAAGGCAGTTAGAGATTCAGTCTCGAGGTAGGGAGGTACTGAGCAAGGAGACCTCGAATCTCCCTGCTCCCTGAATCGATCAAATCGATTCTTGAAGTAACGGTTGCTACTCCACAGGAAACGTGACGGCAAGACCTCGGGAGGGAGCGGTGAGCTGTTGTGATCCAGAACCGGAGGGTAGCGATCGGATCAACTGAGGCGCTGACAGGGATCGCACTACTACGGACCAGCAGGATCTCCACGGAAGAATTAACCTGAGACTACGGGAGCAGGCTGACTTCCACGTTCTGGCTCCAAATCCTAATCTCCTTTTGACAATTACTGATTACTTCCATTTGGCTAATAGAATAAAGGAGTGATTCTATCACGATTCTATTCAAGAATCCTACTAGAGTGCTTGAAGCTTGTCAACAGAAAATACATAATAAATACCTTTCAATCATTATGAAATATCGTGAATCTGACTGGCGTGCCCGGCCATGTGATTGGATGTAACTGCGCACTGTTTTGGGTAGGTCAAAACGTATCACAAATGAACAAGTAGGTAAATGGAGTCCCTCCTCTGCCACATCAGTTGTGATCAACAAGTTTACCTGAATGATTAAAGCATCCAATAGAGTATCATTATTATCTCCTCTGATGAATAAAACCAATATTATCAAGAAAGTATAATGACCTTGCCAGAGCATAATGCCTTCAAAGTTTCCATCTGACTTTTAGAGGTTAGTGCATCAATGGAGGTGCTCCCACCAGTAAGGTAGGCAACGGCTAAGTGAGATAATCCGCTGAACTTCTTAATTAATCGTTCGATAACTCTTGCAGTAATTATCCTCTCAACAAAAACGAGGCAGAGGACTTGTGCAGAGTCCCTATAGTATATGAAAAGATGTAAATAACTATAGGGACAAGGGTAAATGACTGTTTATACGATTCATCAACCTGATTGTCTCGACAATATGCACCAGTTCTACGAGCTTTGGAGAAATAGAACCCATTTCTATGTGCACTGAGAGGTCAGACTCGGTGTTGCCTTGCTGTTCATTTTCTGGTAAAACATTCGACGCTAAACAACATTGAAAATAACAAACTTGTCAGAAACTCTTAGAAATAAGGGATGTTTAGTAAATATTAGATATATACCCTCAAATAATGTTATATTTATACCCCTGTCACTTAAGCTATCAGTATAAAAAATATGACCGTTGCAGTTAAAAAGCCATATCTTTCTGTAGAAAAACCCATTTGGGTCCTCTAATGAATTTTGTTGTTTTTCTTCCAAAATCTCTGTACTCTCTCTATTCTCTCACATTTCTCTGCCCTTCTCTGCTCACCTGTGTGCTCACCAACAATTCTCCAAAGTTCAACTGAAACCACAACAGGGACACAATCATAATGTCAACCTGAGGGGCTTAAAATTGGAAAAAAATAAAGTAAATCAAAGTCTTCTTCATCCACAAGATGGACGGTAAGGTGGTACAGTGATACTAGTCAATCACAAGCATCACTTCCCAAATACACAGAAAAAAAGTTCTCAATAAAAAAATATTTTAAGATAGAATGAAAAATGCTCTGTGTGGAAATGCAAGCAAGATAACTATTCATTCAGCATTCATTTAGTCCTTTTCTGATGACCCAACAGAGAGGAGAGTGATTGGTAACAGTTAAAACACTTCCAATGTCCAAGTTTTCAAAAGAAAGAGTGAATTACTAAACCAAATTGCACTAAACGAAATACAGTGATGAGTTGAAGTTTTAATCAAGTAATATATGTGAAATTCAGTGCTGGTAGTTAGTTCAGAAGAAAAACTCCAGAAACGTACCATGTGTGAAACCCTGTTGAATGTGAACCAATACTTCCTTGAGGAAAGAAACATGGCACTCCAAAATTGCTGATCTGGAAAAATTGCACCCAATAGAACTAGGAGCAGAGGCCTTTTCCATACAGATCTTAATGGCCTAAGTTATATGGATCAAATTATTAGAAGAAATAATTTGACCCAATAAAGCCAGTAACTTTAAAAGACAAGCCAAAGGTGCTGAAGTAAGAAACTGATACGATACCCCTTGAAGAATGAAATCACCACTATAGGTGGAAGAGAGTGCATGAGGAGGGAAAGGAGAGAGAGGGGCTGAAAGAGAGGTAGATGATCACCCTAACAACTGCTACTTAGTTTACTTATACCCTCTCAACCTGAGGTAGGCTAACCCTACCTTGGGGTTGAATCAGAATGTGCACAAGATTAAACTTATAGCAGTGAGTTTTTTTATGATATTCAAAATCATAGCTATCAAAATAATATACCAATGAGTTGAATAGATCCTTGAGCATTTCAATATTTATCCAAAAGCAAAATCACCAGTGATTACACAACAAAAATGTCTTCCGTTGAATATGGATAAAAACTCTGTGACTTATGTAACCTTAAAATATTTTCCCCTAACATGTAAAATTTACTTACAAACATGATGCCCATTCCCATAGAATATTAGCATCTAGTACCTCGATCGCACAAATAAGGCCAAGGTCATCCAGGCAATGGCGTATCTTTGAATGATAACTTGAGAGTTTCTTCCTTGATGCACTCACAGCATCATTTGTGTCTTGAAACTGACTTGATTCAGAGTTCATCTTAGCAGCAAGCAAATCATCAAACTGTTGAATGGTAAGAAAAACAATCTTTTTCAGCTGTGGTTGCTTTTTTTTGGAAAAGTTTCTCAAATGTTTGTAGTTGAAGGCAATAAACATTCTCAGTGAAGATGATCCCAATTTTCAAAGATCATGAGCTCCAGACCTTTTTCCACGTAGAGGTGATTGCACTTTTCAACTCATCATGAACTGGAGGCATGGGATCATAATATCTGTTGACTTCTTTTGCAGATGGTATAACCTTTTCCAGTTCAAGTCTTTCAGACACTGTATAAACCTACAACAAAGATAGTTAACCCCTTATATATTTTCTATGAAAAAAGAATTCCAATTATCACCTGGAACAAACTAAAATCTAGAACTGTAACTATTCACAGGTAAGAATGGTAGAAAAAAAAAACCTGAGAATCTAAAAGACTTTCGAGTTCAGATATCTGCTTCTCACAATCTACAGTGGATGCTACACCTGTTTCCACCAAATAAAACATAAAGGAAACAACATATTCCCAAAAATTATTGAATAAAGTGAAGGACATGCATTTATAGATATTTTTAGCGCTGGAAGTCAATTAAATTGATAAGAACCACATGGTCATCAAGTGCAGTAGGAGGCAACACAAGATGACGATAAGAATTAAAAGGCTCTTCAACTCTCTTTCGTAAATGGGGAAAGAAGAGGTCTGAATAAAAAAGCACTCATACTTTTCAGTAAGAGAAGGGAAAGACGAGGAATATTAACAAGACAAGGGAGAAGGAGAAGGCACGGGGAAGACAGAAGGGGAAAGGGATAGACAATGAGAAGAGAGGAGAGGTAAAATGCAGGGCCAGATTGAGGCGTCCAAGAATCCATAGAGAGAGAGAGAATATTAACTAGTTCTGATATATCCTTTTCCATACCAAAGAGAGAGGAAGAGACTTTTAATCCTTGGAGTCATTGTGTGTTGCCTCTTGCATCACATGAAGATCATGGGGTTCATATAAAAAACTCGCAGCAAGTAATACCCATGGAATTTAGGAAAATGTGGGTGTCGTAACCTGAAAATTTAATTAAAGCTTATTTCTATACATTCTTTTTCTAAAATGGTCAAATGATAGTCCATAGTTTCCTTATCATTTTCTCAAATCGTCGATGTAAATTATTTCACCAGTTTTTATATTTATAAAAACATTCTCACTAAAACTAAGCAATTATTTTAGCGAGAATAATTTTATAAATATTAAAACTGGTGAAATAATTTACACCAGTTTTATAAAATATATAAAAAAGGATGACATTGAAAAGATGATTCGGATAGTATGCACTATCATTTGACCATTTTAGAAAAAAGGACGAACAAAAAGAAACGTTAAATAATTTTTCAGCTTATGACACACGTGTTGGAATAACTCATGAACATCATGCAACTGTACATAAGTCAAAATGAAAATGAGGTTATATATCAGAAGCCACAGAGGAGATTATCATAGTCATGAATTCTTAATTATATTTCTTGCCTTTCCTAATGACAGGTGAGGCAGTCATCCCAAAAATATGTGGTTTGCATGGAATCCTGTGGTAGAATTCCTGCACAAGAATAATACTAATGTAATCAAATAGGAGATTAAATATGTATTGAAATTCCGTTGAAAATATTTTCACTTCCAGTTTACTATAAATGCAAAAGAAGTGACATCTCCTTTTGAGAAGAGATGAAATACCTTCATTATTCTGGCATACGGATGATTTCCTGTAGTTCGGTGACATTCATCAAATATTATGAGCTGGAACATCTCCATCCTCAAGAATGCATTTCTCATTGCATCCAATAATACCTGAGGTGTCATTACGAATACCTATACAGAAATAGTGATCGATCTCAATAAAGTTTCCACAAGAACGTAGAAAAATTTATACATCCTTTCAGAGTAAGAAAGAAGTTCAACAAAAGATAAATGGAAGCATCAGAAATAATAATATTAAAAATAACTAAATATAAATCGTAAGTTCAAATGAAGATGAAATGGAAGCAGCAGAAAATCGTAATGTTCAAAGAAGTACAAAGAGAGCGAACAGAGAGAAATATCATGAAGGCCGTTGAGGTCAGGATAAAAGGAATCCTCTGCAGCAAAAATTGACAATTCCTACGCATGAAAAAAACAATGAAAATTGGAATTCTGATCAATCTTATTAAAAACATCCGAAAAATTGGAATTCTGATCACAGCGATAACGTAGACTGCGAAGAGCAGGAACACTGCTACAGAAAAATAAAATTGCAGACGTGAACAAATTTAGTTCCAGTGTCATCAATGTTCTAAAAGATTCAAGCGCATAGCCTGATGCGCAATAGCAAATTCACTGATTCGGGTAAAGAGATCCCTGAATAAAACAAACGGGAAGATAAATATATGAACAACTAACGACCTGGTGTGCAGATACTTCTTTACTCCAGCACTCCGCGTTCCATGCGTCCACTCCTTTAGCCCCATAATATTGAGCCACATCGAAGTTAGTGTTGGCCTTTATCACTTCAAATTGCTGTTCAGAAACAAGACCTTAGGCACTTCAATTTTGAGAAATTCTCGGTCATCCGAAGCCCGAAATAAATAAAAACCAAAACAAGGACCTGATTTACAAGGTGGACCGTGGGAGCGAGGAATACGAGAAGCTTCCTTCGGCAACCGATCTCGATTTCCTTTCCTAACTCTTTCATAAGCATGACGGCGATCATTGTCTTTCCAGATCCCGTTTCAAGTACAGCAATCGTGTTCCTCTGCACAGCAATATTAAAGACGCTGACCTGATAGCTGCATTGAGCAAAAGAAAAAAATAGATCTCCGTAAGCAGCTTGAAACAAGAAATAAATTTCATCTAAAAAAATAATATAATAATTTGTTACTAGGGAAAGATTTTCATAACCTTCTCGGCGTGAACTCCTCGGCGCCATCCGTCCGCCGATTTATCGTTGTTCCGTTTTCCTCAACAGTTTCCGAACTTTCAATGTTTGATTCTACTCTTGAGCGCTTCGATGCTTGATTATTCAATGCTCCATCCTCCACTCCCGTTCCGGCTCCTCCAGAGGCGGCATCCAGGGCAGCAGCTGTGTCGCGAGAGATCGCCGGAGACTCCATGGCGGAGCTGCGGCAGAGGAACCCTAGCGAGATGTTGGATATCTGCGAGGAAGAGAAGACTGGCTCTATTTCCGGCGGGAAAAGCGGAATGTATGAAGTTATAGTCTTGCTTCCAGCACGCAAACATGTCCGTTTCTAACGGTTTTCTCTGATGGTCCCCACGAAGGCCTCAACGGTTTTTGGAGAAATAACTATTTTAGGCAATTTGCTTCTGGGCGGGAACGCTGCGATGAAAAGCGCCATTTAAGTGAAAGATGCGAGATTCTCGCCCGCGTTTAAAAGAACCTGTACGGAATAAAAAAAAGCGAGAAAGACAAGGAGAGAGAGAGAGGCAGAGTATAGAGAGAGAGAGAGGTACATAAAAACAGAGCTGATTCCTTGAGCGACGGGGGCGAATTTACAAGAGCAGAGATTTTGAACGGCCACGTACTGAGGGATCATCACTGTACACTGCTAATACGATCTTCTTCCGTACAGGCAGTTAGACCGGATGTGTCAGAGTATCGTTCGCAGCAGGCGAAGGCAGTTAGACGTCTATCGTTCACGCTTTCTGCGGAACAGGCGGAAGGGCCACCTCAAATGTACTTATTTTCAATTTAAACCCATCTCTTTCTGCACATGAACAACGGTACCTTTTTATGACATAAGATTATCAAAATAACCCCATTAATGGTACTGTTAATGTGTTTCTAAATATAAATAGAAATCGCTATAGATCGCTATAGTTTTAAGAAATATAAATATTTCACATTATTCAGTTTCAATTTAACTAATACAAGTGAATATGTAAATAAGTGCATTCATAAATGTAGGGCATTAATCCATCAATACATTAACTAATACTGTTAATGTGTTTCTAAATATACACAACTATCCATGCATAAATATCTCTCTCTCTCTCTCTCTCTCTCTCTCTCTTCAAGTTAACGCTAGAAGTATGGTACTTGCATGAAGCCTAGGTAATGAAATTAGATGCTTCTGAACACAAACATATGTATTTATTTAGGAAACTTATGGAGATGTATATTTGTGCGTGTATACTTTCATCTTCATATGTTTTTCATAAAATAGGAGATTGAGAATAAAATGTACCTGGTGAGATGAAAGATGAGGGAGAGGAATAGAGATTTTGAGAAAATGATAAGAGATTGATGGATATGTAAAATTTTATGATGAAAAGAGAAATAAAAAAGATCTAAAAAGGGAAAATAATTTCTATACTATCCATATAAGAGATTAAAGGGGAGATGTTATACTCACATGAACCTTGTTTTAATGTTAGTCTTAGGTCGAGTGATGTGATACTCTCTTTGATCTGACCTCTACAACAAGTTTCAACATCAAATAGTACAAGATTAGGCCTTGGTCCTCTTCATTTCCTTCTTGTAGCCAAGTAATAAGTGGTAAGCAAAAAAAAAAATGAGAATAGAGAAGATAAGGCCTTTTATATGATAGGATCTTTAGGGTTTGAGGTAACCCTAAGAGTGGAGATGCACACCCCTTGGGAACTTCCATAATTACCCCTTGATTGGGGTAGTTTCCACTCCTTGAGGGGTAGGATTGCACGTTATAGATGTGGAACTCCTCAAATTGCTCTTGAGGAGGTGAGTTTACCTCTTTAAGGATGTAATTTTTCCTCATGGAGGGCATCAATCCCACTTCTTAAAGAAGTGGTAACTATAAGAAGTGGCACCCCCTCCTTAGAAAGGTTGGACTAAATCCCCAAGTTATCAAGAAGTTAATGACCTTGAATTACCTATAAATGTGCATCATCCTAAAAAATAGGACAATTAATTGAATTAATTATAAACTTTATTTCAGTACATTTGGCTATTCCTTTTGATCACCTTTGATTTCATGGAAATGAGGTTGCCTCGTCTCCTTGAAACCTCGTCAAGCTCATTTCATTCCTCCTATTGATTGTCATTTCCATCCATGTTCTTATATATTTTTACCTATGCCCTCGCATCCACATAACTAATGAAAAATGTTAGAATTTAACCTTTTTTCCCCAAAGAAGTAGCATAGGTTAGTCTTATAATATAAGTAAAATATAGAAGTTGATGCATAATAGGACTCAATCCCATTGATACCATAAAGGAAAGGGTATTCATAAAACTAAGATATTAATTAGCACCTATGTATGGTATGATACAAAAATACAACTATCATTTTATAGTTATCACTATATGATGGAGAATTATTTCAAACATGAACACAAGGGTTACAAGTGAACCTATCCTCCTCCTCCTCCTTATCCATTAACTTGAGAAATTATCCATCTATTAAATGGATGAAGAAGACCTCTCTAAATAATTGAAAAGAGAGTGTAGATTTAATAGGGAATTATGTTCCCTCCTCCTCCTATTATACACCGATCCAAAGATTGACTTGGTCAAAAGAAATTAACCCTTATCCTCAGAAACTTAGAATTCCTTGAATAGACCAAGTCAACCGCCTTCTACCTTGTTATAGGTTCCTTATTTTCCAAACCATAGTTATAAACACTGATCTCAAGAAACATCAATAGGAACATCCTTGTTATCCAATTCTTTCTCTCTTTGAAAACCACCCATAGATAGAATTATTGGAGAGATCTAGTTGATATTATTACCTTGGAAGTTACCTCCCGACTAAGGCCTTTGCATGAATAAACCCATGCATTTATATGCTGACAATTCAGTATGCAAGATGCCTCATAAATGAAGGATGACAAGCCCAATTCACTCAAAGTGAATATGAAGACAACCACAACAAAGAGGATTATCTCAATATCAAGCTCATTTCAAGATCATCATTCAAGTATTAAAGGCACATGGATCACCTCCTCAGCAATAATATGGAATAACAAGATCACGATTTATTGTGATGGGAGCTACCATCAAGTCTTCCTCATCTTCTCCCTGGGCAACGTCTCCACGCATAAATTGACCATTCTAGTCAGCCTATTCTCACTGACGTGAGACGGAGAAAACATCATAATGTCATCATGAAAATGAAGACATGGGACTGCCAATCGAACGCTGAAATGCCAAAGTCATGCCACGAAAGCATCTTCAAAATTTACATGACCTTGAGTCCTACAATTAAAAGAGATGAAGTTCACATGAAGCTGAAAACTCCATGGAAGTTACCAAGGATTTCCACATGAAGCCACTATCATCAGAAAGATCGAAGATTGCTCCTAAAGAAGACAATCACGAGGATAAATCCCCGACTGAGGAAGATAGGAGAGTCGCCCATCTCTACCCTCTTTCTACCTACCTTGGTGATCCGTGAAAAGGAGAGTAGCCGCGCCAAAGTCCCATCGATTTCTCCTCACCAAAGAACGAGGTCTCCGGAACCAAAATTTGATAGAATTTCCGCCATCGGATCTTTTCCGGAGGCTCCATTCATAGTGCCAAGCGGAACGAACCTGCAGCCGTCCCCGGAAACTTCACGCAACCAGTCGTCTCGTCAGTTACTGAGTAAAAATCTGAAGGTTAACGCTAATGCGATCGAAGTCAACAAAGAAGTCAAAGGAGGTCATTGCGAATCTATCCCGGCTATGTCAACTCGCGCACGAAGAATAATAAAGTAGAAAATATCTGGCTGCATCCAACTCCACCTACGCGTCGTGATGGTTCCACAATCATCGTCATCATCACGAACCCAAGAATGATCAGACGGCACTCACGGAAATATTTTAAGACGTAAGAAATTTCCTGACATGGCGTAACTGTCCAAGCGCGGCTGAAGATATCGTAGCGCGTCATATTGTCTAATTTTTCTTCTCTTCTGTAGGCACTAAGACACTTGCAAGGTTAAGAACTTAACCTTCTCTAATAGAGGCACACTCACAATGGAGAGTTTCTAAACAAAAGACTCTCTAAACTTCTTGCTTGAAGTTCTTGGTTACAATGAGGGTCTCACCCTCCTTATATAGACACAAGTAGAACTCTCTAGAATAAGCTAGAGAGTTTGTGTGAGAGAGAGATATCTAGAAATATCTTGAAATGACATTGCTAAGATGTCATTTCAAGAAACTCACGCACCTTCCAGAAAATTCTGGAAAAAGGCATTAAATGCTTGATGCCTTCAGTCTCCCTCCCAAGCATGATGCCTTTTATAGACTATACGTATGCCCAATCTTTGGCGGAGCTCTTCAAACTTCAGTCTTCCCAATGACTTTATAAACAAGTCTGCCAGTTGATTCTCTGAGCTTATGAAGTCCAGCTCCATCTTCTTTTCTTCCAAGCAAGTCCTTATGAAATGAAATTTGGTCTCGATGTGCTTGGACCTATTATGAAACACAGGATTCTTTGACAGTGCAATGGCTGATTTATTATCAACCATTAGCGTCATAGATATCATCTCCTTGTTCATCAATTCTCCAATCAATCTTGCTAACCATATTCCTTGACAAGTTGCAGTGGTGGCTGCGACATACTCAGCTTCACATGATGATAAGGCCACGATCTTTTGCTTTTGAGAGGCCCAACATATCAAATTGTTTCCTAAGAAGAAAGCCATTCCCGTGGTGCTCTTCCTATCATCTGGATCTCCCGCATAATCACTATCACTATAGCCGACTAGCTTTATGTCTCGCTTCATTTTTTTCTCATAAACCAAACCGAGGTCTAATGTGCTTGTTACATACCTCAAGATCCTCTTTACCGCAGCCATATGTTTAGTCGTTGGATTTTCCATATATCTACTAGATACCCCACAGAAAACATGAGATCTTGTCTTGTATGGGTTAAGTACATGAGGCTTCCCATTAGCTTTGATATGTTGTAGGGTTTACTCTTGGATGTGACTCTTTTCCAAACTTGCATCGGCTCTCTAGCGGAGTATGTGCTGGATTACATTCTGACATGCCACTTTGTTCCAAGATCCTTAACGCATAACTCTTTTGACTTAGTAGGATTTTTCCTCTTTCTTGTTTCACCTCAATTCTGAGATATGAGGTGAGTAGACCAAGGTCACTCATCTCAAACTGATTCTTCATTTGAGCCTTGAAGTCTTCGATCTGATGATTCTCTGTCCCTGTAATAATTAAGTCATCAACATAAACACCAATAATCAAACGTGAGGTACCTGATCTTTTGAAGTAGACCGCATGCTCTTGAGAACTTCTCGTGAAATCAAGAGATCTTAAACACTTGTCTAATTTAGTGTACCATGCCCTAGGTGCTTGTTTTAATCCATAGAGTGCCTTCTTTAGTCTCATCACGAGATGCTCTCTCCCTTTCTTGATATACCCATCTGGTTGTTTCACATAAACTTCTTCTTCTAACTCGCCATTCAGGAAGGCAGATTTAACATCCATGTGATGGACTTGCCATCCTTCTTGTGCTGCAAGGGCTAAGAGTACTTGAACAGTCTCCATTCTTGCCATTGGAGCAAAAAACTTCTTCGTAGTCAATGCCAAACTTTTGAACATATCCTTTAGCCACGAGTCTAGCTTTGTACCTCACTATATCACCATGAGAGTTTCTCTTTATCTTATAGACCCACTTAAGACCAATAGGCTTGCATCCTGGTGGAGGAGTCACCATCTCCCATGTTTCATTCTTCTCAATTGAGTTTAACTCTTCTTCCATGGCTTGTCTCCAAACACTCTCTTTGGATGCTTCATTATATGAACTTGGCTCTTCTTGAGTCAAATAACATGATTCAGGGTCTATACTAACCTGCTCTGTCGCTTCGTATATTCTATCAAGGTCTGCAAACTTTCTTGGCGACCTTTCTTCTCTAATTAGATGACCGTCTTGCCCATTATCAGGAATGTCATTGAGGCTTCTCACATCTTCATGATAATCATCTAGTGGAGCCTCTTGAACAATATGTTCCTCATCTATGTCAAAGAAATTTGGAGAATAAAAAGTATCTTCCTTCTTTTCCATGCTTGAATTTCTCCAATTCCATTGGCTTTTCTCTTCAAATATAACATCTCGACTGATATATACTCTGCCAGTCTCTGGATCATAACACTTATATCCTTTGGTCCCAACTTCATACCTAATAAACACCATGGGTTTGCTTCTATCTTGCAACTTCTTCAATTTTTCTCTGAGTACCTTCACGTGACAAAGGGACCCAAAGACTCTAAAATGTTCTACGTTTGGCTTTACTCCTGTCCAAACTTCATATGGTGTGGCTCCATCCAAGCTTCTTGATGGGGCTCGATTCAATATATATACACTAGTATTGACGGCTTCTCCCCATATCTCATGTGGAAGATTCTTGTCTTTTAGCATGCTCCTTACCATATTCATCACTGTCCTATTCCTCCTCTCAACAACTCCATTTTGCTGAGGAGAATATGGGGCTGAAAATTGTCGTTTGATTCCATGTTTGAAGCAAAACTTTGAAAAAATTGGTGAAGTAAATTCGCCTCCTTGATCGGTTCTCAAACACCCAATTTTCATTCCCTTCTCGGCTTCGGCTAAGTTTTTGAACTTAACAAAAGCTTGAAATGCTTCACTCTTGTTCTTTATCATTGCTACCCACATGAGTCTAGAGTAATCATCAACTAATAATAAGAAATACTTACTCCCTCCTAGTGTGGCAGGTGAGATTGGTCCACAAATATCTCCATGGACAAGCTCTAAAGGCCTGCTTGCCCTATACGAGGCTATAGAAGGAAATGGACTTCTGTGCTGCTTGCTTGCAATGCAGTCACGACATATATTTTCTGGGATCTCTAATTTAGGAAGCCCCCTAACAATCTCTTTAGAAGATAATCTCCTTAATGATTGAAAGTTTAAATGTCCATACCTTTTATGCCACGTCCAAGTTAACTCTGAACTATCATCTGCGACCATGCAGCTCAATATTGGATTTAGCTTCAAAAGATAAAGTTTGCTTAATGTTTTCTTCACCTTCACTAGGAGTCTTCCATGTTGATCATAGATGGCAAGAAAACCGCCCTCCATTAATATTCGGCACCCATGCTCATCGAATTGACCCAAACTTAAAATATTAGCTTTTAATTCGGGGACATAGAGAACATTATCTAACCTCATTTGTCCTCCATCTTGACACTGAAGCATGATCCAGCCACATCCTCCAATTTTTGTCGTAGATCCATCCCCAAATCTCACTGTTCCTTGTGAGACTTCCTTCAACTCTTGAATCAAGTGGCGATCACCTGTCATATGGTTACTTGCTCCATTATCAAGATACCACATACCTTCGTTCATTGCTTGCTCATTGACTCCTTGGAGTAAACTAACTTCCGAAGTATCTATAATCGCCATCAGAAGGGTGGGTTGTGGGTTTTCCTCGACTTCAGCAACTTGAAGTTTCTCCTCTTTCTTACTCTTACGATATTCATATGCGAAGTGTCCAAGTTTCTCGCAATTATAACATTTTACCTTTGACTTGTCTCGAGGCCTCTCTTCATCTCCATGCTCATGTTGTTTGCCATCACCTCTACCTCTTCCTCGTCCTCCTCTCCATCCGCGGCCACGACCTCTTCCACGAGTGCTACTTTCTTCATATTTCTTTTGTTTCCCCGCGGCTTTAGAGAGAAGAAGTTGCTCCTCTCTCTGAGCTTCCCGATCTCGGAGCTTTTCTTCATAGATCTTTAATGACCCAATTGCCTCCTCAAGTGACATTGAGTCCATGTCACCAAATTGTTCAATAGATGAAGTGATAGCATCAAACTTTGTAGGGGCTGCTCTTAGGAGTTTGGCAACTAAAACTCCATCATCGATCTTCTCCCCGAGGCTTCTTTGTTGAGTGGCAACCTTAGAAAGCTTTCCAGCTAAGTCGGCCACCAATTCTTCTTCACCCATGAACATAGTCTCAAACTCACGTCGAAGGGCTTGAACTCTAGCCTTGATGACACGAGCAGCTCCCATATGTCTTGTCTTCAAGAATTCCCAAATCTCCTTGGCAGTCTTGGAAATATCTAGTTGTGCCACAATATCTTCTGATAGTGCCCCAAATATTACTGACAAGGCATGGCGATCTTTTTTTCTCGGCACCGCATCGGACTCGATTGCCTCCCACAAACTATATGCCTCTAGATGCACTTGCATCCGTATTGCCCAAATAGGGTAATTAGTCTTCGATAATACCTAAAGAGGACTTGGGGAGATTGGATCACCCATCCCCCTGCTAAAATCGGCATTGGTAGCTCCAAAATCCTTCTCAAAAGAAGCCCTACCAAACTCTGATGCCGCCTCTCCTCTTCTCAGCATGATGCTCCCCTTGGATCAGACTCGCTCTGATACCAAATGTAGGCACTAAGACACTTGCAAGGTTAAGAACTTAACCTTCTCTAATAGAGGCACACTCACAATGGAGAGTTTCTAAACAAAAGACTCTCTAAACTTCTTGCTTGAAGTTCTTGGTTACAATGAGGGTCTCACCCTCCTTATATAGACACAAGTAGAACTCTCTAGAATAAGCTAGAGAGTTTGTGTGAGAGAGAGATATCTAGAAATATCTTGAAATGACATTGCTAAGATGTCATTTCAAGAAACTCATGCACCTTCCAGAAAATTCTGGAAAAAGGCATTAAATGCTTGATGCCTTCATCTTCAACCCTATAAAATCGGAAAGTTGTAAGAACAAGAAGGCAGTTGTATTTTGATGAAAATTTTGGTTCCGTGGTTACTTTACCCCTGTGTTCGTGTACTTCGTGTGAATCTCCCGCAAACCCTTCTCCGAGTTCTATCTCTCTACTCTTTTCTCCCTCCCGTTCTTTCTGCTTTCTTCCACTTCAAGTCTGGTGCAAACCAAGGATAATTTGGGTCTTTTCGTGAAGTCCAACGATCGCACTTCCCGTCCATTTCCAGGTAATCATCGTCTCCCCGCCTTAACCGTGAATATTAACATCATAAGTCCAATATCCAACTCATTCCCGGTTTCTTTTCCGTCACAAATCTTTTCTCGTCTCCCTCTCCCTCTCTCTCTATTCTCAATATTATAATATATATTATCTTCTTCCTTGTTATCTCTCCTCATCTACCTATCCGTTCTCTGTGCTTATATCCTATTCGGAAATCTCTTAACAAGTAATCCCATGTTCATCTTCTATCTTTCCATCAACCACCCTTCTACCATTTCTTAATAACTTGTTCATTGCTCTTATCCCTCTTCACGAAAATAACATTATCATTTCCTCCATTTCCACTCCTCACCTTACACTCATACCGTTCCTCATCCCATCATCTATCTGAACTAGTAATTTTCATATACCCATTTATATATATAACTCCATTCCATAATTCATCACTCCTATAAATAATTATTCCCTTCTGATATCATTTCATAGATCCTCCATTAAAATTGTAGGATTATTTCATTTTAATAACAGTAGATATCCATATCATATCTCACTCATTTTCCACCACTTCATCTTATTTACATTGTCATATTCATACATATAATCATTCCAAAATATCCTACATCACTATACCACCCCCCTCTCCCTCTCGATAGATATTATATGAAATAGAAGCCAATCACATTTTTGTGTCTTGTTTATGCTAATGGAAATGAAATTTCTTTGTTATTATTTTTGTGTGATATTTTCAATGAAGTCTAGAAAAATATGCATTGAATAAATAAATTATAATGAGATCATAATACAAGAGATATTGTAGCCTTTAAAAAAAATGTTCCAAAGTATTCTTATTCAAGGAATATTCGAGAAAGACATCAAATTATCAAGAAAGAACAACACTATCTAATGTGACTCCTATGATGAGTATGGTTAATTGTTGGCCATCGATGTGGAGACACAAAGGATAGATAGTTGACACTTTTTAGAGAAAGGGCTCATCGAATTGATTTGTGTGAATCTGTGAATAGTATTGTACCTAATTATCAATTAGGTTGATTCATATCATGATTATATATGTTGTCCTTTGACCTAAGACAACAAAGATATCTTATAAATGGATGATCATATTTTGACTATGACATATAAATTCCAAGCCAGGGGATCTCCAAAATATCATAGATTACATTACCATGAAGTCTTTGAAGGTATTTCTTTAGCCAAGAGGGATTGTCTACCCTCAATAGTCGAGGAGATTGATTAAATGTTGAGATATGGTTAAATAATGTCCAAGTAAATGAAAATTTGAAAGAAGGTGTTCTTGATGATTTTGTTTGCGTAGTAGTACTAATTTGATAACTGATAACATGCTAACTAAACATGAAAATATATGATTATTAATACAAATTAAGGCATAAGACATTCTATTCTAATGCATGTTATCATATTTTTTAGTGTTTATCTACCATTCTTTGAAAAAGTCATTATAATCTCAAAATGCATTAATTTAGTGTTAATTATATTGAATTAAAGATAATATGTTCATAACCCATATTTACTTGAGATTATAATTAGTTTTTAAAAGTTAAATAATGATGGAGAATTATCTCAACACAAGAACACAGTGGTTCCAAGTGAACCTAGGTATGAACTAAGGAAGACCTCTCTCAAATGCAACAAAATAACATACTCCTCCTTATCCACAAGTTTGAGAAATTATCCATTCATGAAATGAATGAAGAAGACCTCTCTAAAACATTGAAAGAGAGTGTAGATCCAAAGGGAATTATCTTCCCTCCCTCGCCATTTATATACTGATCTAAAGATTGACTTGGTCATATACAATTAAATCCTCATCCTTAGATACTTAGAATTCTTTGAATAGACCAAGTCAACCACCTTCACCTTGGTATAGGTTCCTCGATATCCAAACTCTACTCACTATATCATAGGTGCCTTGTGAATAAATGATCTAAAAAATCAGTAGGAAACATCTTGTTTAAATTCCCTTACTTCTTTGATCAACCACCCATAGTTAGAAGAATAGGGAGATCTATATGTTGGTAACTTGTGGAAGTGAATATTCTCGGTGGTAACCTCAAGTCAAGCCAATGCATGAATAAAACTATGCATTTATGAAGACAGCTTATATGATGATAATCAGCATAAAGGAAGCTTCCAACGAGGAGGACTACCTCCCATTTAAACAAGTCCTTCACGGTTAATGAAGAAGAGGAAAACTCATTCAAGGGACAGTCCTCATAACTATCAAGACACGACAAGATCATCACACTATTATCAAGCTTACACGTCTCATCCTTAGACCATCAGGGAAGTATTGAAGACACATGAAGCTTTCCACGAAGATGATGACATTGGGTCGACGTAAAATCAATCTCATAAATGAAGAACATCACAATCATGATCTCTCCAAGGTGAAAATGATAACAGTGACATCAAGAGAAAGTCCCACGGTCTTGAAAAACATCAAGACCTGATCTGATTTCTCTCCACCGAACATGTAACCACCCTACAATCAATAAAACAACTAAAAGGCAATCAAAAGATCAAGATTACTCCACAGTTCACCCTCTTACAAACTTTGGCGCGATGAGAAGACATGAGACATCCACGAAAAGATGCCTAACTTCCAATAACTACCCATGTAACTACCCTGACGCATCTTTTCATTCTACTTCTCTCTTTCTCTACTCTATAAAAGAGACAATTGTAAGACAAAGAAGCATGTTGTTTTATGAAATGAAATTGTTTTCCTTGGTTGGAAAATTGTTGTGTTCATTGTATCCCATTCTCTCTTCCATAAACCTCACTCTGAATTCTATCTCCCTATCTTTTCTCCCTCCGTTGCTGTCACTTTCATCCATCTGAAGTCAGGAAGCAGTCCGAGGATATCTCAGATCGTGGTTAATCCAAAGTGTCATCTTCACATCCGAAACAAGGTATTCATCCTCTCTTCTTTTACCGTGAATAATAGTTCATCTATTAAATCGTAAGTCCAACATTGACTCATTCATTATATCTATTCTCAATCATATAACTATTATCCGAAATACTAATATCAAGATAATTCCCAATCCTCAATTAATATCTTACTAACTTTCCTCCTCGTCATTCATACTCTTCATCAAATAAACCAAAGTATCATCTCCCCCAAATTTCTTCTCTTCGCAATCATATTCATTATCATTATTTCATAGTCATCTTTCCAACTATCCTTCACCATATCTTCACTGATTTATACTTATATCCATCATATTATCATTTCTATATCCACTCCACATTCTAGAATTATATTATATTTAATCCTCTTCATTAAATAAATTGTATTATCTTCTCTATCATTCTTCTTACTCACGCATTCATAATATTCATCATTACACTTTTCGTTCCTCCTTCAAATTATCATACACCATTTCTTCACTAAGTTATATATCTATCCCTTCGTGATATCCTTCATAGGTCCTCTCTTATCTTGTAGGATTTAAATAGATTTAATATATTTTATCAACCATATTATATTTCACTCATCTTTCTATCACCATTACTCATCCTCATCTTCATATTTATCATATCCTCTTCATATCTATCATCATCTTTCTGAATTATCCTACATCAAATAATAAGAGAAATCATTTTATATACAATCATATATTTTTCTAAGTTTTAAAATATAAAAAAATGAGTATATTTTGAAATATAAATTTATTCTCATGTTATTTATTAAATTTGAATTTTTAGAATGATACATAATTTAATTTCTGATCCAATGAAACAAATTTGGATTAATTTGGAGTTATATTTTGAAACATATGAAATTTCTAATTTTTAGAGATTTTTTCAGAATTTTTTGGAAATTTTTCAGAATTTTTTGGAAATTTTTTGGAATTTTTCTGAATTTTTCTGAATTTTTTGGAATTTGTTTTATTTAAATGATTCAATCTCAGCCATCGATATGAGGAGTTATAACGGCTGAGATTAAAACCGATGAAATGCATCTGGAGCGTCCGATCGAGATCAAACGGCGTCAATTCAATGCGTTACTTATAACGCGCGCAACGTGGCTTCATCTTGACGTCCATCTGAGATCTAGTGGCCACGACTTAATCGTAATGATTCACAATTGTGCATTTCATCAGAGCCGTTGATCAAAGATTTAAAGCTCGATCAGATGGTTACGCCCAATTCACCCGATAAATAGAGGTGTTCTTCGACATTATAAAGCATTCCAGGGCAATTCGAGTAATCGAACTGTTTAAACACCAAATCCCTTGAATCTCTTGCTTTGAATTGTTTCTAGACTCATTTTCGCATCCACGGAGTGCTTGAAGGTCAGATTTCATTGGGAGAATTGGAAGAAATCGGCTCTTGAAAATCAACGATCATTTTTTGAATTTCAGAATGAAAAGCCCTTGATCCGACGAGTAATTGGATCAATTTGAGGGCAATCTTGGGTTAGAGATCGTATTTTATCCTAATCTTCCTTTGTATAGATTTAGATTTCAATGTTGAATCATAATTTTACTCAATTTCTATTTTGGTTTTTTGAAATTTTCAATTTCAAAATTTTTTTCTCTTATGCACTTGATGATTTCTCCGCGAATCTTAATTCAAATTCAGTGATTTTTGAATTCGTGGATTCGTTTTCAAGTCCTCTTTCCAAAAATATCAAGTTCCCTAATTTCACACCATGATTCATTGTCTGATTTGATAGAATTTCAAAAGATCATCTAAAATTACCTTAAGTCTCCATGGAATCGACCCTTATTCACCACTATGCTATTCAATTCTTATTAATTTCATAAAATTGGTGAGATTGGTAATAGTTTTGACACAAATTGGTGTGTAATCAATGACCGCATCAATTCATTCCGCCAATCATAAGGCACTCAAATACTTGCTCTTTGAGAAGGAGGCGAAGCCATGCTTGATACAATGGGTGTTGCTTCTTCAAGAATTCAACTTAGAGATGAAAAAGAAGAAGGACAACAAAAATTCGGAGGCAAATCACTTATCGTGTCTCCACATTCAGTGGACAGGCGACATCAGTGACACATTTCGCGATAAGCATTTCCTTGTTATATCAAGTCATGCTCTCTGGTTTGCGCACATCGTCAACTTGATCGTGACTAAATTGATCCCAGAGCATTAGAATTGGCATAAAAAAGATAAGTTCTTCCATGATCTCAAGTACTAATTTTGGGAAGAACCACTTCTATTTCATCTTGGATACGACCACATCATTCGGCGATGCATTCTAGAGGAGGAGCAAGGAGATATCTTAGTGATGTTTCACTCATCGACATGCGGGACACATTTTTCTGCACGAAAAATTGTGGACAAAATCCTATAAGACGCCCACCGTTTCTACACAAAGTGCCTACAATGTTAAGCATCATTAAAATTATCCAAGCGAGATGAGATGCCGATGCAGGCTATCCTTGAGGTGGAGATATTTGATCTATGAGGGATTGACTTCATGGGACCTTTCCCACTTTTAGACGGGAAATAGTAAATTTTGGTGGCAGTGGATTATGTGTCCAAGTGGGTCGAGGCTATCCCCACTACAACGAATAGCCATCGGGAGGTCCTCAGATTTGTTACAAGGTACATCTTCTCCCGATACAAATATTCGAGGGTCATCATCAGCAACAGAGGCTCAAACTTCAATAATGCAGACTTTCGTGCATTGTTGAAGAAGTATGGAGTACACCATTGCGTCACCACACCATACCACCCCTAAGAAAATGGGAAAGTTGATGTAAGCAACAGATAAGTCAAAAACATATTGAAGAAAATTATTCGACCAGATGAGAAGGATTGGGTGCACAAGCTTCCTGATGCAATATGGGCCTATCGAATGACTTACAAGACACCCATAGAGATGTCTCCTTTCTGGCTCATCTTCGGAAGAGCGTTCCCCCTTCTAGTTGAGCTTGAGTATCAAGCATATTGGGCTATCAAAAAGCTCAACTTATCTCTGGACGAAGCAGGGAAACAATAACTTCTCTTGCTTCAAGAGTTACTAGAGCTAAAGCACGACACGTACGAGAACACATAAATCTACAAAGAGAAGACCAAGGCCTTTCATAATCGACACATCAAAAGAAGAACCTTTCAAGTCTATGAGAAGGTTCTGTGACGAGACTAAATCGTATGGTCGATGATTACACACAATTTAGTGTTAAAAAAAATTCCTAAACTTACCAATTTATGATTAATCAATTTAATTAATTAGTATAATGGTAATTAAGGGTCAAATCCACGGAGAATTAGGGAAATTTGAGATATATCTTTGAAATTTGGTCAAATCGGACGACTGAATTGAGATTAGAAATTGGGCAATTTAATATATTAAGAAAGATAACTCAATTGCGATTCCACGGAATCAAAAATCAAATGATTTGGTTGAGAATTCGTAGAGTAATCGAAGTTAGAAGTTAGAAGAAAAATCGTGTCGCGAAAATGATTGAAAACAGAAATTAAAACGAAATTAAACTTAATCTACTATTCTAAATGTAAAGTTAACATTAAATGATGAAAGATTAATATAAAATCATGCAACCTAACCCAAATTAGCCTTCAAAATGATCCAATTAATCGCCGGATGCAAGGCTTTTCATTCCGAATTGATGAAGACGAAAATTAGAGTTCAAGATGTGATTTCTTCCTTCTCCCTCGATCAAACTTTAATTTCAAGTGGTCCTTGGACGCGGAAATGAGTCAAGAACACTCAAAATCAAACGGCACGCGAAATGGTGGATTAAACAAAGAGAATTTGATGAAAATTCACGGGCCAATTCTTCCGCCGCGAAGAACTGCACTTAAAGAGGCGATAATGGGCGTGACCGTTGGATCTGATGGACTCATCGCGATCAACGGTCGCGATTAAATGACGTTTCACAAATCGTCGTCCCCCCTTGATGACCGTTAGATCGCGGACGGAGGGTGGAGATGCGATCTCATCTCGTGAAGAAGGAAATGCGCGACTTCCTGTCGTTCGTCGGAGCTTAATTGTGTGGTTGAAATGCTTCACGGAGTCCATCGACGTCCATCAATCTCAGCCGTGATAATTGGTGCGATTGACGGTCACGATCAACTCACTTAAGTGAATTTTAAGCCACGTGCATGATATTCGATCTGGTGGACATCGTGTCTACCGCATCCACGCGCATTATTCGTCGCGATGTCGATCCGACGCACGTAAGGCTGCCACGTCGCCTGCAAACAAAGTAAAAGGGAGATTAATTGTCCCACACGGAGAAAATGTAAGAGCATGCGCGGGTATATAAGGTGAGTTGGCTTTAATAGGTTAGTGATATTCCTCTGATGGAATGGCTTATATGTACGATAACCTATGTATATTAAATATATATGTAAATGACACGTCACCTCAGTGCCACGCAGGCACTTGCGCGCGTCCACGTGGCACTGCCACGTGGCCCTGAGCGCCACGTCGCATCCACGTGGGCTCGCGCGATAATAACCCCCTTTTTGCATTTATTTAAATATTTTAAATGATTAAAAATAAAAAATAAACTTAAATAAAATCAGGAAAATTCTAGAAAAATTCATATAAATTGTAAAAATCATAACTTTCAAAATACAACTCGAAATTAATTCAAATTTGTTTTGTTCGATCAGAAATTAAATAATCTATCATTATAAAAAGTCAATTTATTAAAATAATAAGAGAATTAATTTTGAATTAATTTAATACATTTATGTATCTTATAAAATAACTTTATAAAAATACATAAATGTAAATAAACATCTTTTCTCTTATATTTTAATCCTCAAAACATGATTATGATCTCAATTATAATTAGGATTAAATATTATAATGTTTAATTATGTATAATAATCCATAAATTGGTATATTTTAAGATCATATCATGAAATAATAGAAAATGATAGAAATATGCTTAAAATATGATAACATGCATATATTTGGAATGATTAATGCCTTTAATTGCATTAATAATCATGTAATTTCATGCATAAATAGCATGTTATCACACCCCCCAACTTGAATAATTGGTAGTCTCTTAGCAATTCACTAGGTACTATCCTTAGAAAGTCTTATCATCCTTTGATCCTGTAACTAAAGAAATGAAGTGTATCAATGTGTGATTAACTTTTTCATCATAGTGTGGACCATGGTGATCTAGATTCCATAACTAGGTTGACTTCCTTAGAACATATTTAGGGTAGTGCTCATCGGCTAATAGTCGAGTCAATACTCAAGTGTAATCGAGGTGAGCATATCTAAGGTTTGATGCTATGGGAATGAAAAGATTCTCACACTCTCATGAGCAGATGTAATCCTTACCTCTCTAATTCTCACATCACTCTTTCACTCATTTGGAGGCTACTTGGTGCATTAGAATTCCCCTTAACTCTTCTTTCTCCTTTAAAGAGTGCATTGCAAAAGGATTTCCTATTTTAGGGTGCATCATTATAAGGTAGCTGAAAGAGTAAAAAGACACTATATCTAAAGGAATAACTTGGTTAAAAGAAAAAATCAGCATATAAAAAAGTTGGATAATATATACAAAGAAAGGTACCACTGATGTCTAATTATTCTCCCAAATGATGTGGATGATGATGATAGAAAAGGATAGATAGAATTGGGTAGAGATGGTGTGGAGTGGTATACTTGATATAAACAATGTGGAAAATGGAATGGAATGGAAGTAATGGGTGGAGATAGGTATTTACATGGTAAAGATAGTTTTCCCATATTGTTCTCCTTCTTTTCACTTTCTTATTCCTCTCTCTCTTTTTCTCCTCGTTTTCTTTCCTTCTTTCTTTTTGTCTTCTTCTTTTCTTCATTTCAGATTTTTCTTCTCTTTTTCTTCTTCTTGTATATTGTAACTTTTTTTTAGAGAAGAAAAAGATAACTTTTGAAGACTTTACATAAAACAAGGACATGGATGAGGTCTTGATGTTGGAAGAGAGTATTTAAAATTTCTAAAGTGTAATATGAAGGAATATTTACTTGTAAGGGAATTTATGAAGAAGATGGATGGTGGAAAATGTTTATCACTTGGGAGTATAATTATAATCAGTGAAGCTGAAATTTGGGTGTCTAATTGACTGGTATGGAAAAGGTAGAACTAAATGCCTAAAGGATAGAATAGGTGCATAAAAAATTATGGCACATTGCACTCTTCTAAGAGAAAGTTCGGAAGTGAAGAATTCCCACACCAAATAGGTTCGGCTGATGTAAGGTAGGGAATAGGAAGTTGCTTGGACTTCACTCAAAATCTCTCCTTTTCAATCCAATAGCACTTCAACCTCTGATTACTCATATTCCTCGGTGCCTGTTAGATACCCAACCCCGAAGAAGTCAACTACTAAAAAGAATCCATGGTTTCTCTAGATCACTTGGCTTTATTACTCAAAATGTAATCACATGGGCTATGAGGCCCTCACTTCTACCTCTCTAGGAATAGGATCTCTAAATGTTAAGACTTCTAAGGTGTTAAAAGTAATATAAATTTGAAAAATAGGAGTTTTAAAATAGTAAAAAGTTTTAAAAAGTTCTAAAAATTTTGAAAATTTTGAGTTTTTCTAAGTCCTCACCCCCCAACTTAGATCTTTCATTGCCCTCAATGAAATCATTATGTATATAAAAGATGGCAAGAATATCATGCATTATATGAAAAAGATTATAAATTAAAATGAGAAGTAAAAAGGTTTATAAAAACTCATTGTGCGTGTTTTGACGCTTGTCTCTGGAATTTGTCCAAATTTCTTGTTTGTTGTAGGTGAATTCATTCAACTATATATGTACATTGATATAAACTACAAACAAAAAAAAACAGTAAGATAATCTTGGGGTGCCTCCCAAGAGCGCTAAGTTTAACGTCTTCAGCCAGAAGAAACTCAATGAACTACGATGATCGATGAGATGAGGGTGTTACTGTTATCACGTGCTCATGTACCTCGGGGAGATGCAGATTTACCTTATTTGCTGGTGTGGGTGGCTCTGCTGTGAGGTAGGGCTTTAGACGATGCCCATTTACCTTGAATTGTTTGCCGGATTTAGGGTCAAAAATAAGCATTGATCCGTTGTCAAACGATTCCACAACCACGTAAGGACCGTTCCATCGTGAGCGCAGCTTACCTGGAAAAAGCTTAAGGCGAGAGTTATATAACCAAACCTTTTCATTGACGTTCAAAGTTCTTCTTCTAATGTTTTTGTCATGAAAGGCCTTAGTCTTTTCTTTGTATATCTCCGCGTTCTCGTACGCATCACGCCTTAACTCCTGTAGTTCCTTAGCTGGAGAAGTTTATGTTTACCTGCTTCGTCCAAAGATAGGTTGAGCTTCTTTATTGCCCAATAGGCTCGATATTCAAGCTCAACCGGAAGGTGGCACGCCTTCCCAAATATGAGTCAGAACGGAGACATCTCAATGGGTGTCTTGTAAGCCATTCGATATGCCCATAAAGCATCAAGAAGCTTGTGCTCCCAATCCTTAACGTATGGTCGAATGATCTTCTTTAGAATATTCTTGACCTCTCGGTTGCTCACTTCAACTTGCCCATTAGCTTGGGGGTGGTACGGTGTAGTGACGCGATGATGTACTCCATATCTCTTCAATAATGCACGAAAGTGTGCATTGTTGAAGTGCGAGCATCCGTCACTGATTATGGCCCTCAGACAACCATATCGAGAGAAGATGTTTCTCGTTACAAACCTGAGTACTTCCCGATGAGTGTTTGTCCTACTGGGAATAGCTTCCACCCACTTAGACACATAATCAACTGCTACCAAAATATACTCTTTCCCATCAGAAGGTGGAAAAGGTCCCATGAAGTCTATCCCCCATATATCAAATATCTCCACTTCAAGGATAGGCCTCATTGGCATTTCATCTCACTTAGAGATGTTTAATGCTGCCTGGCATTGTAAGCACTCCGTAGAGAAACGGTGGGATCCTTGAAGATGGTGGGCCAATAAAAACCGCTTTGTAAAATCTTATCTGCTGTCTTTCGCGCGGAAAAATGTCCTCCACACGCTGATGAGTGACACATCGATAATATGCTTCCTTGTTCTTCTTCCGCTACACATCACCGTACAATTTGATCGTATCCTACATGGAATAAAATTGGTTCTTCCCAATAATAATATTTGAGTTCATGGAAGAACTTATATTTACGATGCTGATTCCAATGCTCTGGGATCGATCCAGTAACAAGAAAATTGACGATATGTGCGAACCAAGGAGCGTGACTAGAAACTGCAAGAAGATGCTCATCAGGAAAAGAATCACTAATATCTCCCATACCTGAAATGTGGAGACGAGATAGGTGATCCGCCACCAAGTTTTCGCTGCCCTTCTTATCTCTAATCTCCAAGTCAAACTCTTGAAGAAGCAGCACCCATCGTATCAATCGTGGCTTTGCCTCCTTCTTGGAAAACAAGTACTTTAATGCTGCATGATCTGTATAAATAACAATCTTGCTTCCCAAGATGTAAGGCCTGAACTTCTCTAATGCGTAGACCACCGCTAATAGCTCTTTTTCCGTCGTCGTGTAGTTCAATTGAGCTTCAGCAAGGGTCTTACTCGCATACCAAATGGCAGTTGGCTTCTTATCTATCCGCTGCCCCAACACCCCTCCAACTGCATAGTCTGAAGCGTCGCACATGATCTCAAATGGTAAGTCCCAATTAAGACTTTGAAGAATTGGTGCTTCGATCAAGGCGAGCTTCAACATCTCAAATTCGCGCTCCCCTTCTTTGTCTATAAAAAAATCTTTATCCTTGCAAAGAAGAGTGGTTAGCGGTTTGGAAACTTTAGCAAAGTCTCGTATAAACCTTCGGTAAAAGCCAACGTGTCCTAGAAAACTACGTAAATCTCGTAATGTAGTGGGTAGAGGAAGGTTTTGAATGACCTCAATCTTGGCCTTGTCAACCTCCAAACCTTTGCCCGATACGAGATGCCCGAGCACTACTCCCTCTCGCACCATAAAATTGGATTTCTCCCAACTCAATACCAGTCGTTTCCTGACGCAGACCTCGAGGATCTTTGTCAGGTGAGCTAGACAGCTGTCGAAATCATCTCCAAAGACAGAGAAATTGTGATGCAGGACGCGATTGTGAGAACCCTCGTGCCTGATCAATGGGACTAAGGCTGACTGAAGATAATGTGGTCAAACCTAATCTACGGGAAGACGAGTCCTAGACCCTAAGTATGAGACCTAACCTAAACCTAAGCACAGGCAGATGTGCCGATCAGCGGAGTCAACTCTGGATGACCCGAGGAAACTCGCGATGATGGAGAGGGTGAGATCCTCTCGATCTACGTCCGGAGGCGTGGAAGTCGCTCGTCGTGGAGTAGCCGGGAGGCTGCAGCCCACGCTCGGTATCAGATCTGACGCACGCGTCAGAAGTCTCAAACCTATAATCGTACTACCCTACCTACGTCGTCCGACGGCGGAGGAGACGAGTAAAGGAAACGCTTCGAAAGGTAATTAACTTGAAAGAGGGGTTGAAGCTAACCTGCGGGGCGGAGTGCCCGGTGGGTCGTGGCGTGGAGGAGATCGTTCGTACGTAGCACGGATGGTCTGGTGAAGGGAGGCTTAGTCGGTGTCGTCGCGGTCGTGGAGGAATCTCTCGGCACGGGTAGATCGGGCGGTAACCGCGGGCCACGCGGGCAGCCACGTGTGTTTAGCTGGGAAGCCCGCGCTGACGGAGGAAGATAGATGGTCGAGGCGATCAGGATTAACTGGCGGGGAAGATGGGCAGATGGGTTGACTGGGGGTTGGGGGTGCCCGGCTGGGGTAGGGTAGTCAACAGGTTCGGTCAACAGGAGAAGCTTGCAGAGGGGGATCGCAGGAGTCGCTGGTATGTCACCTCGCGCGCTTGGAGGGCTGTCAGTGGGGAAACCGGGCGAGGCGAACGGGCACGGGGAGGGGAGGGCTGGAGATCATCCCGACAAAGTCGACGGAGTGGAGAGGGGCAGAATTCGGTGGAGCCGGGAGTATTCCCGGCCGGTCGCCGGGTGACGGCGATTCTCTAATCAATTTCGGAGTGAATTTCAGTGTGGAGGAGTCGAAAAGCGTCATCGGTAGGACAGGGTGTTGATGAGGAGTCCGGCGTTCGAACTGTGAAATTTGGGGAAGAATTCGGTGAGGGGCTTGGGCGCGGTTTGGGGGTGCGGCCTTGGCGGAAGGTTGGAGGCGAGTAGGGCGGTCGACGAGAGGATCTCTGACGTGCGTCAGATTTGGGGAGTGGGGAAGATGCAAATTCAGAAGGTAGGATCCGCGCAGGGAATGTGAGATTGGACGTCGTGATTTGAATTCGCGATTTGAGTGCGCAAGTGGGAAAATTCAGGAGAAGGGTAGTTGCGGTTCGTGAATTCCTGACGAGCAGGTCAGGGCGGGGAAGGATTCGCCGCACGGACAGGAGCGATGTCGGGGGAAGGAATTGTGCAGGGAAGGGAGGGAGATCACGTTGGTGGGGGTGAAAGTTCACGACGGGAATTCAGGAGGGGGGGTGGAATTTCGTGGCAGAGTGAGGGTGAGAGGAAGCGATTGAAAGATAAATCGTCGGGAAGGAGGGGTTTCGTATTGGCGCGCGGGAGGGGAAGGATATGGTTTTCGGGCGGCGATGAGCTGGTGGGGAGGATTCAGGAATGGGTAGGAGGAGTGGATGAAGGCGTGGAAGCGTCGTGCAGGAATTGGGAGGGAATTCAGGGATGGCAAGCAGCGGGCAAAGGTGAGCGACTGGATGGAGCTGGTGACGGGTCACGGAACGGCGAACGGGAATTTGGGGAAGGGGGAAGGCGTTGACGCTGGAGATCGTGGGGGGGTTGGTCGGGGAAGTGGGGAAGATCACGATGGTTGATTGGAGAATTCTTGGCCGGTGATGGGAAGGTGGAGGGAAAAGCGCGAGCAGGTTGGCGGAAGCAGAAATCGGGGGTTACGGGATGGGGAAAGTCGGAATTGGGGGAGGAAAAGGGCATGATCGCGGTGGCAGGGTAATGATCTAAGGTGGATTTGGGACTGTGGGGGAGGGAAGGTGACGGGGTTGGGGAGTTGAACTGGGAAATTCAGACGGTGTGATTCGGGAGAGGGGAATGCGGTTGAGCGGAAATTGGAGGCAGGGGTTGGGAGGATAGTCTGCGATGCAGATCCGCAGGTGAGGAGTCGCGTCGGAAGGATCGTTGAGGGGAAAATCCAGAACGGAAGGTGGTCCAACGGGGGAACGGGAGAGGGAAGGGGATGCGACGGGAAGGTGGAGGAGCTTGTCGGAGAGGGAGGAGATATCGCCGGAGGAGAAGCTGGGGATGGCCGGAGATGGAGATGGAGGTGGGAGGAGCTTGAGGGAGGAGGGTGACTTGCGGGAGGAGGAGGAACCAGAGAAGATGGCGGCGCGGCGGTCCGGAGGCGGCGGCGGCGGCGGCGGCGGCGGCTTGAGGACGGCGGCGTCGCGATGACGATGGTGAAGAATCCGTGGCCGGGGCAAGGAGTGGCGGTGGTCGTCACGGCGGCGGCGGTTGGACTCCTTCCCCGGCCTTCCTTGAGCAGCCACTTGAGAGGGAGATCACTCCTTTCTTTCTTCAAATGACGGCTAGGGTTTGTGGGGGGGGGTCCCTTCCCCTCTTATAGAGCCCATAATGGGCCAAGAGGGGAAAGGGCCCACTTGAGGCCCAGAACCCAACACCTAAAATGCTCATAGAAAAATAAAGGTCGACAAAGAGAAATGGCTTCACGAATGGGATCCCGAAAAGGGAAGAACCCACCCGAAAGCCTAAAAAGGAGAGGAAAATAAATGAGGACCCGCTTAAACACGTGCGGGTCAAAAGTTCTTAATAAAGAAATAAAGATAAGCGGATAGATGCGCGCGCGCAAGCGGGCTCCTCCGGCGCCGTCGTATCGTGTCTTGGTGGCGATGGGGGTCGTACGCCACCAAATTGTCCATGAAGACTTCGAGACTGTTGCCAAGGAAATCGGAAAATATCGCCGTCATACATCTTTGGAATGTCGCAGGGGCGTTACACAATCCGAATGGCATTTGCCTAAATGCGAACGTGTCAAAGGGACATGTGAACGTCATCTTTTCTTGATCGTCCGGATGAATCGCAATCTGATTATACCCTGAATAACCATCCAAGAAACAAAAGTAAGTTTGACCTGCTAGTTGATCAAGGATTTGATCGATGAATGGCAGCGGGAAGTGATCTTTCTTCGTCGCTGCATTCAACTTCCGGTAGTCGATAAAAACTCGCCACTTCGTCGGGAGGCACGTTTGAATCTCCTCTCCTTTGTCATTCACGGTCACCGTAACTCCTGCCTTCTTGGGAACCACGTGCACGGGACTAACCCGCTGGCTATCCGATATGGGATAGATGATCTCTACATTAAGCCACTTAAGAATCTCTTCCTTCACGGCTTCCCATACCTTAGGGTTAAGTCGACGCTGGGCTTCCCTCACGGGTCTGGACTCGTCCTCCAAAAATATGCGATTAGTGCACAATGAAGGGTCTAATCCCCTCAAATCGGCTAGAGTCCATCCGATTGCTTGCTCATTCCGTCGTACTACATCGAGTAATCGTTTCTCCTGCTCCTCATCAAGCTGGGAAGAAATGATCACTGGTTTAACCTTCTGAGAGTCAAGAAAAGCGTACTTGAGTGTAGATGGAAGAGGCTTGAGCTCCCTTGTCGGCTCGTCCAATGGTAGCTCCTCGAAATCAGCTCCCTCGTTGACCGTCATGACTTCTTCGATGCAAGTCTCTATGTCTTGGTCATCAAATAGGTCGATGGCGCCCAGATCCTCGATTAAATGGACTTTGATACGCGTAAAAACACGGTCGTTGAATGCGCGATTTTACGTATCAAACAGATTTATACTCAACTCTTCAAAATCTGAATTTTAAATTAGAATAGTGGCAAGTCGAGGTCGAATCCACAGGGAGGAAGGTTAAGAGATTGAAATCAGAAGATATTTTTTGCTATTTTTAGATTTAGAAAGCGGAAATGATCGATGAAAGGAAGAAAATGCGCATGGAGATGAAATGAACCAAACAAGTGCTTCCAATTTCTTTTCAGAGATTGGAAACCCTTGATTGAGGGTGGAAAAGTGATTTTTAGGTTTTATAAATGAGAAAATGTTGATAAACAGATGATATAATAGAAGAAATGGATAGAAGATGATCTTAATCTACAGATACGTGATGAAAATACAATCCAGTGATGCTCCCTAATCAAAATATACCTTCGAGAGCCGTTTATTTCGCATGGACTTGGGGTCTTGCATCCAACACAAAGAATGAACATAAGAGGGAAGAAACTCACTAAGAATGATGTTCAACACATGATGAATGATCCATCGTTGCTTTCTTTTCTTCTGGCTAGCCAATGCTAGAAGCATACACCAAAACATTCATAACCCTAATTTTTTTTGTCTTAGAATTTAAATCGGCCTACGAAATGAAGATGATGCCCATAAAATTTCACCCCCTAACTCCATCCAGATCGTAGGATATCTGGCTTTTAATTTGGATCATTTCTGACTATTGATCTGGTTTCTCTCTCCTTAGATCGCGCCGGTCAAACCGCTCCAGGCCCGGTCAAACTGCATTTTAAAAAAGAGGTAAGTTTCTCTTTCCTCTCTCTTATCTTCTCCCTTTTCTCTCTTCCCTCTCGTCGATGGCGAAAAACACGCGCGGTGAAGAAGGTGATGGCGAGCGAGGGAGCCTAGAGAGAGAAGGAGGGACGAAGAGAGAGAGAGAGACCTCAATCTCGCGATGGAAATTTTCCGTCGTGAGAGAGAAAGAGGAAAGGAGGAGAAAGAGTTCTCCTCGCGACGAAAGAAATTTACATCGCGAAGAGATGTGAGGAGAGAAAAATGCAAGAGAGAAAGGGAGAGGAGAGAGGAGGAGAAGGAGAAGAGAGGAAGTTGGGAGAGCAGGGAAGAGTGCAGAGGAGAGAGACAGAGAGAGGAAGACCTCAATCTCGCGATGAAGATTTTCCGTCGCGAGAGAGAAAGAGGAAAGGAGGAGAAAGAGTTCTCCTCACAACGGAAGCAATTTCCGTTGAGAGGAGACGCGAGGAGAGAAAAACGCAAGAGAGAGAAAGGGAGAGGAGAGAGGAGGAGAAGGAGAAGAGAGGAAATTGGGAGAGCAGGGCAGAGCTCAGAGGAGAGAGACAGAGAGAGAGATAGAGAGAGAGAAAACGGGGAGAGCAGGGAAGAGCGCAGAGGAGAGAGAAAGAGAGAGAGAGAGAGAGAGAGAGAGAGAGAGAGAGAGAGAGAAAGAGAGAGAGAAAAGGAGAGGGAGGCTTTTCCTCCCGCCTCTCCTCGCGATGGAATTTCCGTCGCGAGAGAGAGAGCGAGGGGAAGAGAGAGAAACAAAGAGAGAGAAAAGGAGAGGGAGGCCCTTTTATATATAAATATATTTCTCTATTTCTTTCTTTTACATTTTTAATGATTTTCATTTCATAATATTCCCAAAAATTCTAAGAAATCTAGAAAAATATTCATTTACTCTTAGAAATAAATTCATTTAATAAAATCCATGATAAAAATGCACTTTATGAATATTCTCATCTCAATAAAGGCATTTAAAATAGAAATTTCATTTTATAATAATAAAATAAAATTATATTCTTGATAAATCAATATCATTCAATGCTCATAAAATGCTACTAATTTATGAAAAATCAAGAATATCCTTTAAAACATAGAAATTATCAATTTAATCGTTTTAAATCATGATAACATGCATTTATGATTATATTTCAAAGAATAAATGCATAAAATGCATGATATTAATGCATGAAATTGCATGTTATCAGACTTCATTCATAGCCGTCCATCAACTGAGTTATAATGGTCGAGATTAATCACGATCGGTGGACTCATCGACTTATCGCAATCGTCATATTAAGATCCAACGGATGGATCAAATCGAAGCGTCTCTTCCTCGTGTGATGTGGACGCATCTCACCCTTCCATTTTCGATCGAATGGACGCGACTTAATCGCATCGTTTCAATCAAACGACGCGTCATCTCAGCCGTTGATCGCGATCCGACCGTTGATCCGACGGTTACGCCCAATTTCTCTATAAAAATTAACTGTTCTTCACAAACGAAAACTCACCTTTGGATTTTCGAGATTAATCGAACTGTCCAGACAACAAAATTCAAGTGTCATTCAATTTCTTTCTCTTCATGACACGTTTCTGCGTCCGAGGAGTGCTTGAAATCGAAAATTGATCAAGGGAGTAAGGAGAAATCACATCTTGAATGCCATCTTCGTCTTCAAAAATCGCAGAATGAATAGCCATGCATCCGGCGATTAATTGGATCATTTAGAGTGCGACTTTGGGTTAGATTGCGTGTTTTCATCTTAATCTTTCATCATTTAGCATTAATTTTACATTTTGAATCGTAGATTAAGTTTAATTTTGTTTTAATTTTATTTTTAATCAAATTTCGTGATCAAATTTTCTTCCATTTTCAAACTTTGATTACTCTGCGAATTCTAATCCAAATCACTCGATTTTTGATTCTGTGGATTAGAAATTGAGTTATCTTTCTGTATATCATAATTTGCCCAGTTTCTAATCTTAATTTTTTGTCCGATTTGATCAAATTTCAAAGATATCTCTCAAAATTCCCTAATTCTCCGTGGATTTGACCCTTATTTGCCATTATACCCTTCAATTCGTGAATTAATCTTTAAATTGGTAAGTTTGGGCTTTGTTTTGACACGACATCATGTGTATTCAATGACCATACACATTCGTTTCATTAGTACCTCCTTTCCTTTTCAAATCCATCTTGTTTACATTCATATTTGCTTTTAACCACATCATTCTTTTAGAAATAGTATCTTTTTTATTGTTCGAGTCACCTCATCACATTGCATCTCAAAGATTAGAAATCCCTTAGCAAATGTACTCTTCATAGGAGGGAGAAAAGTTGAGGAGAATTCTAATACACTAAGTAGGCTCCACTTTTAGGGAAGGAGTAATGTATCTAGGGAGAGGGTAAGGAATTACATCTGCACATGATAGTGTAAGGATCTTTTTATCCCCTTAACATCAAACCTTTGATATGCTTGATAACATGCATTTATAACTTAAATTCTTATCCTATTTAACTCATATTCATGCTTATTTTATGTGAATATGATGCATGTTATCATAGTTTTTATGAATTTTCTCCATTGGTATGCTATTCTACTAAAGTTCATATTTATGCATAAATTAAGGTTAATTATGTGCTTTATTGATGATTAATCTTTTTGCAAGGTTAAATTAATAGGAATTAAGTATTTTCCTTAATTTACTTTGACTTTAGTAGACGATTAGAAGATTTAATTTCAAGAAGAGAATGTTGGATGACATAAAATAGACTTCTTAATAAATTATCTATGTTTACTTGAAATTCATCTTATATGATTCTTTTAATTTATATTTTTAGATGGCATAATATTATTTGAGTTAAAAAGGAGTTATATAAATGAATTTATGAATTTCTTAATTTTTCA
The DNA here is from genome assembly GCA_024174645.1 of Lemna minuta. Lineage (NCBI taxonomy): Eukaryota > Viridiplantae > Streptophyta > Magnoliopsida > Alismatales > Araceae > Lemna > Lemna minuta. The sequence continues at coordinate 2,472,420 of CM044115.1, read as the reverse complement.
GAATTTTTTGGATTTTATTTTGATTTTTCAGGATTTATTTAATCGTGCGGGACCCACGGAGGTGACGTGACGCGATGCGGACACATGGCGGGGCCACGCAAGCCCACGTGGATGCCTACGTGGTGCCTACATGTCGTGAACAATGATATCGGATGGTCACGATTAAATCGCGCAATCGGACGGTCGGGATTAAATCGCGTGATTGGACGGCTGAAATCACACAGAGTGGAATCCGCGTCATGGGCCACGATCCCACCCATTACGCGCGATCCGATGGCTGAAATCACAAGGAGTGAAATCCGTGTCATGAGCCACCATCCAACTGATTTCACGCGATCCAACGGCTGAAATCTCATGGAGTGAAATCCGCGTCGTGGGCCACGATCCACCAATTTTGCACAAACTTCTCTATAAATAGATGTTCTCTCCCTTTGTAAACTCTACTCTTCATTGAATCGTGAAAGAATTAAGCAATTTTAAAGCAAGATCTTGAGTTCTTCATGATCCCCCCGCGTCTAGACTTGATTTATATCAAATCGAAGCAGGATTGATCACGAATTTCCATCGGATTTCATAGAATTTTCCCCTTGAACGCCGAACGTCCGCGAGGAAGAAATCAAGCAAAATCCGCTTCAATCCGAGTGAATTTAAGCCCCATCTTTGCAGAAATCGGGTTAGTAGTCTGATTTGATCCATTATTAGGTGGTAATTTGAGTTTAAATTAGATTTAGATCATTAATTTTGAGTTTTAGTTCTTAGTGTTCTTCAATTTTGCCTAATTTTAGTGTGAAATTTTGCTGATTTTGAAAAAAGGATATCTCTCTGATTATAATTCCAAATCTCTTGATTCTGTTTTCATTAGATTCCTTATTTCATCAGATTTCCGTGGATAGCAAAATTCTTTGAATTCCGAGATCATTTGACCCCTCAATTTAATGTTTGACTCGAGCACTGTTCATTTTCAATCCGAATTTGAACGTTGACTTTCGGGGTCAATTACTTTCAAAATATTAATGAGAATTCAATAATTTTGGTCTCTTTAGAATCTTCTAGTTCTTAAATTTTGATTGATATATAAATTGCAAGATTTGGATATCATTTGACTAGTCAATTTGAAGATTTTCTCTGAAGTGTTCATTTCGGGAATTTTGTGATCTTTAATTTTCAATAATTTATAGTAAATCCATTGCTTATCGAAAAATCACGAATTTTATATCAATAAATTCCATTTTCTCTCTAGTTTCTAAATATATAATTTTCATAATCTTCTAATATCTTTTGGCTATCTGATTTTACAGAACTTCAACTATTGGTCAAAGTCAAGGTTTTGACTTTGACTTTTGACTTTTCTCTGTCAAATCTGAGATCTTAAATATTAAAATTTCTTTTTTAGTATATTTATATCATTTCTATTCATAAAATCTTATTTCTACTTCTTTAAGACGTCTTTTAAACCTTAGTTTGACCAAGTCAACTGTGCAATAAAAGTCAACCTTGTTCTCTGTGGATCGACCCGATACTTACTCTTTACTTGATTTTATATCTTTGTCATTGTGAGTTTAGTATTATAAATTTTGTTTGAGCAACGTTTGTGTGTTTTAAAGGACCGCACAGAACACTTCGTCAATGCTCACCTCGATCATTATCGAGAATAAGACTCGAGCATTAGCTGATGAGTACTACCCTAATATGCACTAAAGAAGTCAGCCTAGAGATGGAATCTAGATTATTATGTCCTACATTATGAGGACATATCCTTTTTCCAATTATTTCTCACACTTTTAAGCCACCAACTTCCCTAAATTTTCATTTAGGATTATATTTAAGTCTTGATTTCATTTTATTATTGCTTATGCTACAACCATGTCGTGTTATTATGAATTCCTTATGAAACATTTTTATAACTTGTCACTATTTGGTTAGTTTAGGAAAAATGAAGCAAATCTGGAGTATACGATCACATGGATCAAATCACAATCCTCGATCTTCACTTAAGTGAGGGGGTATGCGATGCACTCTGATTGGGTGACGATTCATTTTAAAAAAAATTAATCTTATTTGTTCATTTGAAGACTTATAACGACTGATATTAAATGTGCTTGATGGAATTCAATGGATGTGTGGCAACATCTAAGGCGTCGATTGACGATCAGACAGACGCGATCACATGAGGCTTCTTTTTCACATGCGATGTGGCAAAATCAGAGTATTCCATCTTCGATCGAATGGATGCGACTTAATGGCAACGATTCACATCCAAGCGTTTCATTTAAGCCGTTGATTGAAGTTGAAGAGTCAAATCCAACGGCCACACCCAATTTTAGCCTATAAAAACACATGTTCTTCGATGATGTAAAGTATTCTTGGATGTTTTGAGCTATCGAACTTTTTATACATCTCAATCCTTTAATCTCTTGATTTCGTCCTCTTTTAGACTAATTTCCATGTCCAAGGAGTGTTTGAAATTAAGATTTCATTGAAAGAATATGAAGTAATCGCCTCTTGAATGACAAATTTTGTCTTCAAAATTGTGGAATGAAAATGTTGTAAGATATTTTAGGATATGATGCTATGTATGATAGTGATGATATGTTTAAGAAAATAATCCTACAACTGGATGAAGGATGTATGAGATGATATCACTGATGAATAAATGATTAATTCAGAGAGGTTAATGCGGGGAAATATGTGGAATGATGGGATAATAGCGACGAATTAGAGGAAGGATGTGTAGGGAGAAATAATCGTTGAGAAGAGAAAAGATAGTAAGGGATGGATGAAATGGTTTATTACGATATAGTTATAAGATGGAGAGTTTTTTTGGAAGGATAATTTAGGATTTAAGAGTATATATATATATGAGGATTATTGTGATGGATAATGAGGGATATGAGTGACGGGAATAATGAAAGAAAGAAGCGAAGAGAAGTTTATAAAATATATTATAATATAGAGATTAGGGAGAAAGAAGGCGATGAGAATAGATCAGAAATGGGGGGAATAGAGCAAAGGATAGTCTACTGTTGGACTTAAGATACTGGAATTGAACTTTAATAACCGTATGATAGTGAGGATGATTACTTGAGTGGCGAGGAAGCGACGCTCCTGACTTCTTCAGATGATACGGATTATCCTCAGTGAGCCTCTGACAAAAGTGATTGAAAGCGAAAGAGCGGGAGGGAGAAAACAAAAAGAGGGTAGAACTCGGAAAAGAGGAAGATGCGGAAGGTTTTGATGGAGACACCGGAACGAGTGATGAACACGAAGGGGAAATCGTAACCAAAGGTAACCAAATTTTCATTCAAAATATACTGCATTTGTTCTCTTACAGATTTCGTTATATAAAATTAGAAAAGAGCGGTTACGGGAGGCGCCGCTCTATTCCAACTTTCGCGTACGAACGGTTACGCAGGTCGAACGGGAGTTTACGCGGAAGTTGACGGATCCGGATTCTTCCCATATTATATTTTCTTTGCGCATCTGTGTCGCGGTCGTAGTCAATATGTAATACTGCCTTTTGCTTTATGGAGTTGACTCGTCTTCTTATCTTGTGAAGTCCTCAGCTGGCGGTAAGCAGACAGGCAATAGGCGAGAGTAGACGAGGACGGCGAGTTGATCAGAATTAGTGATCTTTCAGTCGGTGGCGAAGAATCATGGTTGGTTGAAAATGTCTATTGGATTCGGCATCGTTTTGTTATCTTCAACAGGGCGGTTGTTCTCCTGCTTCCCGGTGAAGGTCAGTTCCTTTTCGTCGGGATTATTCACAGATATATGACGTCGTGATATATAGATTGTATCGGATCATCTCATGTGTATCACCCTTTTGTCTCTTCGGTGTCTCCAAGTTCTCGTGAGGTCATCGGGTTTCTTTGATGATAGTAGCTTCATGATGGAGTCTTTGGTAAGTTTTGTGTAGGCCTTCTCGCTGCTACGCTCTGTAGAGCGTTGACCGTGGTATATTGGCTTCAAGGAGGACCTTTGACCAGGATTATAAATGGTAATGATATCCTTCTTATCTTCCTCTTCAGTAGCCGAGAATGTCTTATGTAGATGGGAGGTGATTTTCACTTGTAAAGCTTCAGTAGTCGTGGATGTCTTGATGGTGTTCGCTTGTAAAGCTTCAGTATTCTCAAAAAAGTCTTGGTGATGTTGCTTCATGTGGATAAATGCATGATAATATTTATGCAAAGGTTTTGTCTTAAAGTAAACTAAGAAGGTAAATTCCTCCTTTAGATCTCTCCTAAATTCTAACTAGAGGTGGTTTCAAAAGAAAAGGGATTTTAATACCAAAGGGATTCCTATTAATTTTCTTGAGATCATTATTTTATAACTATACAAGGTACATATGATATAGTGGATAAGGTTTGGAAATTAGGAACCTATATCAAGGTAGAAGGTGGTTGACTTGGTCCATTCAAGGAGTTTAAGATTCTAAGGATAAACGTTTAAATTCTTTTGACCAAGTCAATCTTTAGATCAGTTTATAAATGGGAGAGGAGGGAAAGTAATCCCCATTGGATCTTCACTCTCTTTTAAAGATTTAGAGAGGTCTTTTTCACTCACTTCATGGATAGTGAGTTTCTCAAATTTTTGGATGAGGAAAAGAATGACATGTTGTTGTAACTAAGGGTGGGTTCTCTTCCTTAATGTATACCTTGGTTCAATAGGAACCCTTGTGTTCATGTCTTGGGAGAATTCTCCATCAGAAAAGCCCTTGATTTGACGATTAGTTGGATCAATTCGAGCATGACTTCATTTTAGATTATACATTTTCATTCTAATCTTTCGTCTTGTATCATTATCTTTCAATTTCGAATAGTAGATTAGGTTAATTTTAAATTTAATTTGGGTTTTTCTCTCTTTCCTCGAGATCAATTTTCTTCATATTTTTTGGTCTTTGATTTCTCCACGAATCTTGATCGAAATCAACATATTTTTTATTCCGTGGATTTGTCTTTGACTTCTCTTTCTAAATCTACTTAAATCCCCAGTTTCTCACCTAAATTCATCGTCCGATTTGATCAAATTTTGAAGAACACCTAAAACATACCTTAATTCTCCATGGATTCAACCCTTATTTACCACTTTACTATTTTATTCATGAGTGTAACTTTAAATTGGTGATTTTAGAATTGTTTTTGACACATCTCTCTTAACTTTAAATTGGTAACTTTCCAGGCATATTGATGGAGAATTATTTTAGAAACATGAACACAAGGGTTCTAAGTGAACCTATCCTCCTCCTCCTCCTTATCTACCAATTTGAGAAATTATCCATTCCTTAAATGGATGAAGAAGACCTCTCTAAATAAATAAAGAGAGTGTAGATCTTAAGGGAATTATCTTCCCTCCTTTTCCTATTTTACACTGATCTAAAGATTGACTTGGTCAAAAGAATTTAAACCTTATCCTTAGATACTTAGAATCCCTTGAATGGACCAAGTCAACCACCTTCTTCCTTGATATAGGATCCTAATTTCCAAACCTTATCCACTATGTCATAGGAACCTTGTATAAATTAATGATCTCAAGAAAGAAACATCAATAGGAATCCATTTGTATTTTTCTTCTCTTTGAAAACCACCTCTAGTTAGAATCATAGGAGAGATCAATCACTCATGGAAGAAACTATCTTCCTATTCTACTCAAGTGGAAATGAAGATACTATATCAGAACGATCCACAATTCTAAAGTTTATGAAGAGCATTTACATGATGATAATCATGCTGAAGATGACTACAAGTATCATTCAAAGAAGGAATCTATGAAGAGTCCAAAATCATCACGGAAGCATGCAAGAGTCATAAAGAGCACTCCTACACTGACATTTATACTGAAGAATACTATCTCCCTCCTAAACAAAGCCTTCATGGTTGATTGAGAATGAGAAAACTCAGAAAGCTGATGAAGTCCACATGACGGCAAGCTTCATAAATATGGGATGCCAAGATCTTGATTTAGTTATGATTATCATGAGGTCACTCACCTCATGGATTATCTCCACGGGTCAAAGCACATAGCTTGTTGCCTGCTTTTCTAGGAGTGACTGTAATGACCAAATGTTCAGCATCTGAACGAGCGGAGCGTCGAAAAGTGAAGCGAGCCGCGCTAGCGAGTGAAAGGTTACGAAGTCAACTTAAATCACATCTATCCAGAAGCAAGTGTAGTTCACCGGTTCCACCGAATGCTCCTATCTCTCGGCAAAGATCGGTTCACCAGCCACTACATCCAAGGATCCCACAAAATCATTAAACCTGCACAACTACACCGATCGATGGGGATCGCTCCCTTAAAGACGTATTTACTCAAGTCCAACCAGCAACTGACGGCCCTCGCGGACTCCCTAAAAGACAAACACTGAAATTCTCAATAAACGATTATCGTCTTTATCCTCCGCGATGCAACATCCACGATCGGCGGGCTATCCTCTCACCTGTCATCATCACGAAATAATGAAGGAAGAAGAGCTGACCGAGCTTCTCAGACGGTATCAGCGGAAATTCTTCAAGACCCCCGCTTCCCCCGAAGAAAGAGCGCCACCTTCGCCATCTATCTACAACGCCCCACGCTCGGATATTTCTGATAAAACAAGCTCAGTGGGACAAGGACAGGCGCGGCATTTCGGAAGGATTTCAAGACAGAAAACCAGTCAACCGTTGACTGGTGTAGTGAAACGACGTTAAATATATAGTAATAAATTGGAAACTCCGAAATAGAGTCCGACGGAATTCTCGGATGCGCGGATTATCAGACCGCCTCGACGGAACTATCTCCTTACCTCGCCCAGATGAGCTTACGGCAAATGACAACAGCAAATGGGATTTCGTCTTATTGATGCGGACGTCATCAACTTCTAAATCCGAGAAGTCTTCCAGCGACAGTCATGAAACACACGTACGGAATAAGGAAACGCCGAGAGGTGCAACTGCCGAACGCGGAAACCGCAGCGACGCATCGTTTCACCAAGATCTCCTTCTCCTTCTATAAAACGAGAGATTGTAAGGGATGGAAGGCAGTTGTATTGAATGAAATTTTCCTGGTTACTTTTGATTTCCCGTGTGTTCACGCTCACCCCACCTCCCCCTCTATTCTCCCTCCCATTCTGCCGCTTTCCAATCTTTTCCGTCAGAGACTCCTTGAGGATACTTTCTATTATCGGACGTAATCCGGAGCATCGCTTCCCGTCTCGATCAGGTAATCGATCCTCTCTCTCTTCTGGAGATAATAGTTCTTATCCGATTATCTTAAGTCCAACGATTTTCACTCCGTCATTCTCCTTCCAACGTTCGTCTCTTCCGCCATTCTTCTCATTTCCCCTCATCCACTATTTTTAATATTATAGAATATATTATCATTACCGATATTCTTCCTATCTAACCTCTACTGTTGTCGCTCTCACTATTCTTACTTTCTCTCCTTACTCTCCACATTCTAATATAATTTATAGCCTCTTTCCACGCCCTTCTTTTACTATTCCGTTCCTTCTCATTATCCATTCATTAAATAATATTAATAATCCATCATAGTGATATCCTTCATACATCCTTCATTCCTTGTAGGATTATTCTCCTAATCATATCATTATCACCTCACATCTCTACATTCTAAAACATCCTACATCACATATCTCTCTCATATGTTTCCATAATTATCTCTCTCATTTTCTCTCTCTTATCTTAGTTTATTTTCTCTCTCTCATGACATTATCTCTTGTCCTTAAAATTCTCTCTTAGAATCTCTTTGTTCCAATCTCTTTATTTTATTTTTCTCTTTCCTTATCCCCAAAATTTTGTCCTATAATTCTTCACCTCTATCTCTCTTTCTCTACTTATCTCAACCTATCTTCTCTCTCTTTTGACTATTACTCCTTTCCCATCTTCAGAATTCTTCCATGAATCTATTTCTCCCTTATTTCTTTTACCTCCTTATCTTTGGAATCTAAGGGTGATAAGTGATAATATGCATTTATAACCTGAATTCTTACCCTAATTAACTCATATTCATGCTTATTTTATGTGAATATGATGCATGTTATCATACTTTTTAGGAATTTTCTCCATTGGCATGTCATTTCACTAAAGTTGATATTTATGCGTAAATTAGGGATAACTTCATGTTAATCGATGATTAATCTTTTGAATAGATTAATAGAAGTTAATCTCAGTGATTAAATGAGTTTTGACTTTAGTAAATGTTTGGAAGGATGATTTTAGGATGAATTTATGATTTAGAATGTTTAATTAGAACTTATTTAATGAAATTTTAATTTATCCTTATTTCCTTCTTGAAAACATATTTTAAATGACATGATATTAAAAAGAAAAGAATTTGTGATCCAATGGAGAAAATTTGGATTAAAAAGGGGTTGTATTTTGAGAAATATGAATTTCTAAAGTTTTATATGATTTTTTCCGATTTTTATTTGATTTTTAATTGAATTTTTTAAGTTATTTTAGTTAGAAAAATCGCGAAAAAAGCAAAACGTACCTGCGGAGCTGACGTGGCGCGCGCCGGCTGACGTGGCGAGCGGGCCCAGGTGGGGCTGACGTGGCAAGCGGACCCACGTGGCGCGCGGGTCCACCGCGCCGTTACGACGTGGCGCTGAGGCCACGTGGCAGGACGCGTGTGGCCCACGCAGGAGGCCACGTAGCCGCCCATGTGGGGCGCCACGTGTCACGGAATAGAGAGGAAATATAAGGATAGTTAATAGGGGAATCCTTTCCCCTATTTAACCACGTCAATTTCGTTCATTTCTTCCGTGTGGGACTATGTTCCCACACGGTTTTCTTTTGCAGGCCACGTGGACACGCGGCGAGCGTCTGATCTTCTCACGGACGGCTACGATCGCGTGGACCCGAGTCCACGCGATCATCAATTCAACACGTGCGCAAAGACTCACTTAAGTGACGTCGATCGGAAAGCTTAACTTGCGCCACGTGGACGATTCTGGAGCGCTGGATCTTCATCAAACGGAGGGCATTACGATCACGATCATCACCGCGATCTTTGCCCATCTGACGGCGGACGCTCGTCGGAATCGGGGACCACACGATCAGGCGATCGGAGCCATTCGTTCACCTTAGGCATTATCGGACGGTTGCGAGGACACGTGGAAGAACTCCACGATCGCGGTCCGATGGAACCGCAATCGCGGCACGATCGAGCCGCGATCGTGGAGCAATTGCTGCGGAATCAACTCCACAAGGGCCAGACGGGATTTTCGTGAGGATGTGCAGTGAGATCGACCCCCAATCGACGCACGATCAGGCCACGATCGTGGTCGATCCCGGCGAAAAGCGTGGCCCGTAGGAAACGGAATTCATGGCGAAATTAAGGCCAATTAGGGGCCAATCTCGAAGCGGCAAGGTCGCCCCAAGGAATCGCTCACACGACCATGCAAAACCGCTTCCACGACCGCCTCTACCACCCACGAATTCGGACCAATTTCCTTCTTTAAAACCCATGTATTTCCCTCTCTTGTTCTTTAACTTTTGATCGACTCGTGAAGAAATTAAGCGAGTTTCGAGGAAGATCTCTAGTTCATCGTGTTCCCCCCGCGTTTAGACTTAATTGCGAAGCAATTGGAGCGGGATTGATCACGAATTTCTCCTTGATTTCATCGAATTTCCCCTTGAATTCCGAACGTCCACGAGGAAGAATCCGAGCAAATTCGCTTCAATCCACGAGAATTGGAGCCCCATCCTTGCGGAAATCGGGTTAGTAGTGAGATTCGATCGATTATCAGGAGGTAATTTGAGTTTTTATTAGATTTAGAAGTTTAATTTTGCAAATTAGTTCATAGTGTTCTTCATTTTCCCCAAATTTCCGTCTGAAAAGTTGCTGATTTTGAAAATAGAATATCTCTCTGATTATAATTCCAAATCACTTTATTTTGGTTTCATTGGATTCCTCTTTTCATCAGCTTTCCGTGGATAACAAATTCATCAAATTCCGAGTTCATTTGACCCTTCAATTTAACGTTTGACCACGGACTGTTCATCTTTCATCAGAAGTCAAACGTTGACTTTCGGGGTCAATTACTTTTTATTGACAAATCAGAATTTGATAATTTTGGTCTTTTTGTATTCCTCTGGTTCTTAGCTTTCTATTGACATATAAATTGCAAGATTTGGATTTCATTTGGGCATTTAATTTGAAGATTTCCTATGAGGTGTTCATTTCGGGGATTTTCTGATCATTGATTTTCAATAATTCATAATAAATTCATTTCTTATCCAAAAATTACGAAATATATCTCAATAAATTCCATTTTCTCTCTAGTTTCCAAATATATAATTTTCGTAATCTTCTGACTCTGTTTGATTTTCTGATTTTGCAGAACACCTACTGCTGGTCAAAGTCAACGCTTTGACTTTGACTTTTGACTTTTCTCTGTCAAATCTGAGATTTCAAATCTTAAAACATCTTATTTACCTTATTTGTATCATTTGAATATATTAAATCTTATATTCTCTTATTTTAAACTTCTTTTAAACCTAAGTTTTACCAAGTCAACTCTGCGATTAAAGTCAACCCTGCTCTATGTGGATCGAGCCGATACTTACCTAGTACTTGATTATTATATCTTGTTTTTGTGAGTTCGGTTTTATAAATTTTGTTTGACCATCATATTTGTGTTTTAACGACGCACAAAAACGACTCGTCAATAAGCCTTCTAAAATTTTGTTCATAACATTGAATGTCACAAAATATATTGAATTGAATATTCAAAACAACAAGGCACCAAGAATTGATGGTACTATCTTCTAGAATGGATTAGAATCTATACTTACAAGTTTCACTCGAAAGAGTTCTTGAAACTATTTAAGTGCTCAACCTCTAGTGATATCTATACAATTTCCAAATGGTTGGATCTACTCTTCAATGTTCTTCACCAAGAGAGAAAGAAAAGAAAGGAGATAATTCCTACTAGGCTTGAGTAGGCACCTTGAGTTGTAGTCTTTATCTTCCTATTTATTGATATTATGTATGTGAACCTTTTACATAAACCTTCATAAATATGTCTATATCCTCCAACGTCTTTAAACCTTATGTGTGTGACCCTGTAGCTCTATATATCTCAATAGTTAATAACTCTATAAACCTAATAATGCCTTGTTGGTCAACCTTATTAAGGATCTATATTAACATATAAATTAATGAATGAAGGATCAATTTAATCCAATTGACAAGTTGATTTACCAACCTACTGGGAGCTAAGCTACACCACATACTCTAAGAAATATGGGATTATAAGAAATCTATATGGAACATTCCTTTCATCAATTATTGTGTACATATAATACTTTATTTGCATAAGAATCATGAATGACTTAGGGTGTGGTCAATTATCAAGCCTTAATTAGTCACTCAAATTAGTACTAATGCGTAGAGGAAATAATTGGGAACTCCTCAAATATTTTCATTACCTTGGCCAAATATTTCATCACATCTCATTCCTTTAGTCAATATCCTCAAATATTGAAGGTTGATAATCCCATCGTGACTGTACAATCATCTTCGAGGACTTCATGACATATCTAATATATGATGTTTTGAAGATCTCGTGGTAAGGGATTCATAAGTCTTAATCAAAATACTATCATCCATCTATGAGATGCCATTGGTGTGTCAAGTTAAATGGCTACCTACACTACTGTGACATGAATAATATTCAAGGATTCATACGGATCAATTTAATGAACTCTTTCTCTAAAGAGTACCCACTACCTATCCTTGGTTTCTCTACACCGATGGCCACATGACCAATCATACTCATCATATTAGTCGGATAAGGTAGTATTATTCTTTCTGTATAATTCAAAATTCTTCTCAAAGATCCCACGAATAAAAATGTCTAGAATATTAATGAACTCGATTAGGCATGTTTTCCGTCATTGCTGTATATCGATTTCATGCAATAAAATTTATATTTCCTTACTTAGTATAGTTTAAGCAAGGGTCGAATCTATAGGGAGATGAGGTAATGAGATTAGACGTTCAAATGAAATGTGAGAGAGTGTAGAAGAAGTGAGATCTTGGAAAGAAGTGCGAACGTAAATGGGGCATGTAGAGATGAATATGAGTGATAGTTTTTAGGTTTCTTTTTTAATTAAGAGAGAAATATGAATTACAATAGAAAAACAATGTAGAAAGAAATTCAATGGGGATGAGATGATGACAAGGGGAGAAGAGTAGTCAGCGGTAGCGACGGATCAACAAATCGATGTGTAGCGATAGGGAGAGAGAGTTGCAAGTGTCGATGATGTCAAAGCCACTACATTAAAAGAAAATAAGAAAGAAAAATAAAAGGAAAATACAACTTTACTGTTTATGGAGATGAACACAAGCAATAACTCAATCCGGATCATCGCACAAACCCTGTCATGATGCTTGCTGATAAGAACATGAATAGTAGTTATAACCATCCATTTATTATTCTTATTTAGCTTTATTAAACTCATGTATACACCATCCCCTCCATTATCTCTTGACTTGATGTGTAGACTATTAATGCATCAAAAAGATATTATGTTGCATGATCTTATTTTCAGGAACTATACAAAAGGATAATGGAGTTCAGCTGGCAGCCCTTTATTTTCTCTGCTGTTCGATCAGATCTTTCATAAAAGTCGAAGCGTTTTTGTTACCCACATCGTATAGCGAGCGACTTCTCCCGAAGATGAAATCTATGGAGCCCTCGATAAAGCATTCGCGAAAGTAATGGCGACCCTGATCGTCGAAAAGCGTGTCTTGCGCTTTGTAGAATCCGCATCCGTAGAAGGAAGCCTGATCTGCGGAGATCAAAAGAGCGACGGCTTGGGCACCAACTTCCACCGGATAAGGCGGTGCGGTGTTCTGCCGGATCATTATACACATCTTGATGTGTAGACTATTAATGCATCAAAAAGATATTATGTTGCATGATCTTATTTTTAGGAACTATACAAAAGGAAGAGTAACAAGACCCTCCAAAATAGAAGGCATCATGGGCTGTCCAAAGCAAGGAAATGAAGTATACAAGAGGATGGGCAGCAAGATCCTCCAAAATGGAAGTTCTTAAAGGGCTTAATGGGCTGTCCAAGACAGCAATTGCAAGCGCTGTCAAACAATGTGAGCCCAGCCGAGGAGATTTTGGAGAATAAAAGAGGGAAAAAGCTCTTTCGGGAGGCTCTTCTTCTTCCTTTTTTAGCTTCTTCCCGTAGCTCCTTCTTCCTTTTTTTTACTGCTGTCCTTTCTCTCTCCTAGGTTTAGATTTCCCCCAGCGTTCTTCCCGTCGGAATGTAGTGTAAATCTTGTTCTTCTTCTTCACGCTCTTAGCAATATTTCCTCCCTCGTCTTCTTTCTTCTCTTTTTTTCCCTCTCTCTTTCTCTCTTTTTCTTCTCGAAAATCTCTCCTTCTCTCTCTCGTTTTATCGTTCTCCCTCTCTTTCCCATTTTCTTTTTCGTGAATCTATTGCCCGTTCTCCGCTAAATCTCTTTCTCATAACTTTTTTTTTCTCTTCTCTCCCCAGTCTTTCACGTTGCCTCGCTATCTCCGATTTTTATCTCCCTCGATTCCTCCATCTATCTCTACTTTCTCTCTTGTCTTCTACATTCAATCTGTCTCTCTCTACCTTTTCCAAAGTCATCTCATCCTCTCCCTCATGATTTCTCTCTATTCTTCTCCTATCATCTTCGATTCTTCTTGTATTCTTCTACATTTTCTCATTTTCGTTCTTTTGTTTTGTCATTTCAGTATTCTCTCTCTCTCTCGTCTCCCTCTCTCATTCTTCCATCGTTTCTATTTCGCAAGCTCGTCTCCACTTTCTTGCTTCCATTTCGCCACTTGTCTCCCATCATTGTCATTTTATTCCTTCCATCTAATCCATCTTCATCCTTCTTCTGCACCATTGATGCAGGACGCGGTGGCGAAAAGCCCTCGTGCCCGATCAATGGAACTGAGGATGACTAAGGATAGCCGGTCAAACCTAATCTACGAGTAAGCGAGTCCTAGACCCTAAGTAAGAGTCCAAACCTAAACCTAAGTACAGGCAGGCGTGCCGATCAGCGGAGTCGACTCCGGGTGACCCGGGGAAACTCGCGATGATGGGTAGGGTGAGATCCTCTCGATCCACATCCGGAGGCGTGGAAGTCGCTCGTCGTGGAGTAGCCGGGAGGCTGCAGCCCACGTACGCGTGATGCAGGACGCTCGGTGTCGGACCTGACGTACGCGTCAGAAGTCTCGAACCTATAGTCGTACTACCCTGCCTACGTCGTCCGTCGGCGGAGGAGACGAGCAAGGAAATGCTTCGAAAGGTAATCAACTTAAGAATGAGGGGATGAAGCTAACCTGCGGGGCGGGGTGCCCGGTGGATCGTGGCGTAGTGGAGAGTCGTCGTGTACGGTACGGACAGGTGGCGGAAGTGATCCGGGACAGCAATATCCAGGAGTGGAATCGGCGTGGCGAGAGAGGATCCTCGGCGTGACTTGAGGCAGTAGTCGATAGCACCCGGAAACGGGCGTAAAGAGTGGTCCGGGAGGGGGAAGAGAATCACCCAGACGCAGCCAAGGAGGCACAGGCTTGGTGGACTGAAGGCGCGCGGGCCCGGATGATTGGACACGCGTCGGTACAGTGTGGAGTGGCGCGAGGGCGGCACCGGGTCAACCAGCTGGGCGATTGGGTTGACCCAGCTGACTCACGTCTGTGGGCTTACTCGTCGACTAGACCCTGCAGGTCACAGTCACGCGTCCGGGGGGTAAACCTAGCAGTAGGCGCTGACGCGATTTGGAAGAAGCACGGGAGGGAGAGTGGATGTGGTCGGGAAGGCGATCCTTGATGGCGGACCGCTTGCAGAACAGGGCAGCTGGGCGAGGTAGTTCACGCGTGCGGAAGGGGGAAACAGGAGAGAGGATTGAGAGGGAGGAACCCAATGAGGGAGCCGGCGATGGAGCGGGGAGGACGGCTGGACGCCGGATTGAGGAAGATGGAAAGGCGAGACTGCGAAAGTGAATTCTGTGATGAAAGTTTGGGAATTCGGGTAGAGGCAGGGCTACGGGAGGTAGAGGGCGGATTTGGGAGATGTGAATTCGGTGAATTGGGGGAGGTAGCGGGAGTGCGCGTGAGGGAATCGTCGGAATTGTAGCGGAGAAATAACCTGGAGAGGGGGGGAGCGAAATCAGGTTAAGGACCGTGGAGGGTGAAGTGGGTGTCAGTCAGGAAATTCCTCGGAGATGTCGAGTTCAGCGGGAGTTGATTTTCCGCGGAAAGGTGAAGGCCTGCAGAATTGGAATTGGGCGAAGTGTAGGTTCGCGAACTGAATTTCGCGAGCGGGTTTTCGGACCTGCAGGTGGAATCGTCGTGGGGAGCGATTTCGGGATTGCTGGGGAAGCGACGGAAAGGGAGATGGTAAGAAGGCAAAATCGATCGGAAGTGGAGGAGGAAGAATTGCGGGCGACGGGTGGAAGAGAGAGAGAGAGAGAGAGAGAGAGAGAGAGAGAGAGAGAGAGAGATCGGGCTGAGTTCCAGTGTGGTGCTTCAGGCGTGGAGCGGGATGCCGACGTCGGAATTGGAGAGAGAGGAGGGGGGAGCTCTCGGGGTGACGGAGCGGAAGCTGCGGCTTGGCGGATTTGGTCTGAATCGGGAGGGGCAGGGCAATGGATTTCGGGGGAAAAGGAGATCGGCGTGGTGTGGTGCTGGAATTGATGAAGGGGGATGGGATGGTCGGGATGTTCGGGAGGTGTGGTCGCGGGGAATAGGGGGAGGGAAAATTCGGGGTAGGGTAGATGCGGGAGTCGGGGAATGGGGCGGGTGAAGGAATAGGGGAAAATCGACGGGAAAGGACGGGAAGATGGCTGGGGTTGCAGGAAGGTGAGCGGGAGAAGCCTCGGAAGGTGGCCGGAAGGTGGAGGGAGATGCTGGCGGACGGTGGAGCGGGAGGAGGAGCTGGAGGGGAGGCTTGCCGGAGGCTTGCCGGAGATCGGGGAAGAAGGGGAAGATCGTGGAGGGGGTGAACGGGAAGGTGGCGGGGCTGGCCGGAGAGGGAGGGATCTCGCCGGAGGAGAGGCTGGGGATGGCCGGAGATGGGGGTGGAGGTGGAGATGATGGTGGTGCGGCGGTCCGGAGGCGGCGGCAGCGGCGGCGGCCTGAGGCGGCGGCGGCGGCGGCTTGAGGACGGCGGCGTCGCGATGACAGTGGAGATGAACCAGTGGCCGGGGCAAGGAGTGGCGGCGGTCGTCGCGGCGGCGACGACGGCGGTTGGACTCCTTCCCCGGCCTTCCTTGAGCAGCCACTTGAGAGGGAGGGCACTCCTTTCTTTCTTCAAATGACGGCTAGGGTTTGTGGGGGGGTCCCTTCCCCTCTTATAGAGCCCATAATGGGCCGAGAGGGGAAAGGGCCCACTTGAGGCCCACAACCCACACCTAACATACTCATAGAAAGAAATAAGGTTCACAAAGAAGGATGGGCTTCACAAATGGGATCCCGAAAAGGGAAGAACCCACCCGGAAGCCTAAAGGGAGAGAAGAAATAAACGAGGACCCGCTTAAACACGTGCGGGTCAAAAGTTCATAATAAAGAAATAAAGAAATAAAGATAAGAGGATAGATTCGCGCGCGCAAAAGGGCTCCTCCGGCGCCGTGGTATCGTGTCGTGGTGGCGACGGGGGTCGTACGCCACCAACCATACTACCCTTTTTCTTCACCCTCGCCTCTCGGGTGTTCTTTTGTCTTCTACGTTTTCCAGTTTTTATCTTCCGGGTTTTCCGTATCCCATTTCTGTCCTCTCTCCCCAGTCTTCAATGCTTCCTCTCCACCTTTTAATTTCTGATTTCGTACCTTTCAAGTGTTTCTCTTCCGATCGTCTCTCCCTCTAAATTTCCTCCTCGCTTCAGCCGGTGCTCTCCCTGTCTTCCGTATCTCTCCTGCGTTTTCTTTTTTTTCCCCATCTCGCATCCTCTCTCATCTCCTTTTTCTTCCGTCGCAAATTCATTTTCCGAAGTCCTCCCCTTATCCTCCTCACGATCTCTCTATTCTCTCCAGCCGTATTCTCCCTCTTTCTCTCTCTCTCTCTCTCTCCCATTTCTTCGGCAACCTCTCTCTCCAGTTCTCCTCTAATCTTCGCCCCGGTTTTCTGCTAATTCTCTCTCTCATCATCATTTTTCTTTCTTCTCTCTCCTCACGTCCTCACGTCTTCTCGCTCACCTGCCTCCTTTCTTCGCATCTTCCGTCTTATTCTGTTTCTCGCTTTACTTTCTTCCGTTACGTATCTTTCTCAAAATCTCTCTTTCATCATCTGTATCTTTCCCTCTCTCTCTAAATCGCTTTTCTCTTTCTCCATTCTCCCTATTTATTCTCTCTAATTCCATCTCCCTCTTATTCCTTTGTACTTTGAATTCAGCATCTTCGTATTTGTAGGTTTATCTTAGTCATCTATCGAAATTCCTTTCTTCCACGGTCAACTCAAAGAGTTGACCACCAATCCTTCATCTTATCCTCAACTCTACTTCTATATATTGATATTGTCCTAGCCTAGAATCCCTGTGGATCGACCTAGAAAGCTATACACCTTGCATAGATCTATCATCCATAGCTTCCTAGCTTATAAATATTAAGTTTGTTGGGCTCAAAAACACGACGACTTTGAGCCTATCACCTGCCCTAGGTGGGGTGATGCTCAATCCGCTCTGATCGCAATGCTAGCTTGATTTCTTCTGCACCACAAGATTGAGCATCAAGAAATTCTTTCCTTGGGCCTTGACATCCCCTCCTCTTCCTTTTCAATTTGTCTCCAAGTATTTCCATATGCTTTCCTATGTCCTTGCGTCCACAAAACTCTTAAAAATGTGAGAATTCTTCCGCTTAACTTCAAAGAAGTCAAATGGGGTTAGTCTCAAGATATAAAAACCAAAAGGATTGATGTATGAAAAGGCATATTCATCTTTATGCATAATCCACACTAATTAAATGCAAAATGACTACATGAGTAGAATAACATGATGAATGTAAAAATATGACAAAAACATGATAACGTGTATTATATTAGAAATATTTATATGTTAAAATCCATTTATGATGATAAAAATGAATGCGTCAATTACACATTATCAAATATATGTTTAAGGACTAGTGAACACTGTATTATGATCTCATCATAATTCATGTAGTTATTGCATATGCTCATGGGCTTGATTACAAATATCACACATGACTAGCAATCAATAAATTTCATTTCAATGAAGATAAATGAGATACGTGGAACTGTGATTTGGCTTATAGGCCACAAAAACATCTATCATTTATATATCTATAATTTATCCATTCGAAGCTTATTAGTGAAAGTCAAGCTATTAAAATTAATTCATTTGCATTGGATAGTGACTTGAAGACATATCATGGATTATGATTAACTTAGCTTTTCTAGACTACGATCAGTTGGAAATTGTGTTGACAAGCTTACCTATGTTAATTGTTTCTTGCATTTTCATCATATGATGATGGCAATTTGGGTTATATTGTGATATTTGACAAGTAAGAAATAAGTGGGCTTTGCTCATACCTTTGGATCATGGAATTTGATTAAACTACTTATCATTACATTATTTCCTTCACCTAGGATAAAAGCTTTAATTGAACATTTATGAATGAAATAAGGCTTATTTTGAGTGACTAGATGGTTTAATGTTGTTCATGTGGAAGCTCTACGTCTGTCAATAAAGCTTTGATTAGTAGAAAAGATTGCTTTGGACCATCATAGTCGTGACAAAGGAGAGACCATCACAGTCATCATTCCACCCACCAACCTGCAACATTAGAGATTCCATCATTGCTTAGCATTCTGTGAAGGCAAACATTGACTATTTAAGAGGGCGTCTAGGTGAAATCTCTTTTCATCTCTTTCTTGATGTAATGAGGAGTCCATGAGCAGATGGTTCTCAAACCAAGTTGTTGTGACTAGTATTCTCCATCAATGTCCCTACTACAAAAAATGGAAGCATCAAATCAAATTCAAAGTGAAGCGAAATAGAAATTTTCTAGAGACGGATGAAAATGGCTTTATAAATTTAAATTGAGATTAGGCATGCTTGACATAACCAATGAAAATCCTAGAACTGTGATAAATGATGTATAAATACAAGACAACGATTACTATCTTTTGCGTGAAATCTCTTCTAGAATTGAGCAGTACTTTTATAGATTGAAAATAAAAAAGAGATAAAGAATCATATGACAATACTTGTAAACCCATACTCTCAAACCCCCTTTAATCAACTTCCTTAGAATACGAAGGATGGAGAATTCCATGTCATTCCAGTGCTAATTGATAACATGCATCTCATTATATGTATCTGCATGTTTTTTAAACACTTTTTATGCATAACTTTAGTCTATACGATGCATGTTATCATCTTAAAATGAAATTTTCTTCAATTTAAGGCCAAATCACTTAATTCCACATTTTTCATAATTTTGAACATTATTATGTGTTTTAAGTGCGTTTGACCCTTTCGAGGGTCAAACCACTCGTATTTGACCTCAAATTCTTGGTTTTAAATGTTTCAAGATTTAAGTGATTGTATGAAGGTTTAAGAAGAGGAATAAAGGAAGAAAAAAGGGGTTAAGAGTAAAAGAGGGAATTAACCTAAATGACTCTAAAAAGTCAACTAGGAATTAATTCACTCATAATTTTATTTTGTGTCCAATGAAGAAAATTTCATGCAAAAAGAAGTTTTAGAAATGAAGTTATACATTTTTGAAGATTAACTATTTTTCTGGATTTTTTAAGGATTTTTTCTGAATTTTTCAAAAATTAAAAATTCAAAGAAAAGAGGCAAAAAACTTGGTGCGGGACCCATGCAGAGCTGACATGGTAGCGCTGCTACATAGCAGTGTGCCAGCGATCCAACTCAGCATTTGAATTCACTCAAGCGCCTACGTGGCGAGTGAGTCCACACGAGTGCATACCTGGCATGTGAGCTAAGTGGGCTAAGCATAGTGGGCATGTATATTGTGATAGAGAGGGGCCTCTCGGGCTCGTAAGCACAGTGCAAATATAACAAGAGGCTCCCACTTATAAAGGCCTCCAATTCCTTAAATTTTTTGCATGTGGGACTAATCTAATGTATTACATTTTTTGCAAACGATGTGGCAGCTTGTGAGGTGTCGGATCAAGCGCACGAAAGGTACATGCTGATTTAGTTCTTCATGAATCCTTTGCAACCTAGACTCAATTGCGCACGGATTGAGGCAAGAAATTCATGAAAATTGCGAGAAAATAGAAGGTAATTTCCCCTTAAATGCTGAAATCACATCAGAGAAGGAATCAGAGAAATCTAATGCAATCAAAGCAACTTGAGGCACAATATTTGCGTCAGTCAGCTTAGTTGTCTAATACCTTCATAATCCTCACTTTTAAGGTCATTTAGATGAGGTTTAGATGGGTAATTAGAGTTTAAAGAACAAAAAATTCATCATTTTTCTCAAATTTCTTTGCGGATTTCTTTTGCTGATTTGCAAACAAGAATTTCTCCCTTATCTTAAGATCAATTTTAACGAAATTTGATTTCATTGGATTCCTTGTTAATTCAGCTTTCCGTGGATATCTGATTTACAAATTTTCATTCTGGTTTGACCCCTTAATTTGTCTATTTACCAACTACTATTCAAAATCAATCTGAATTTGGCCTATGAATTTTAAGGGCTATCATTACAAATCTAGATGGTGAAATTTGAAAATTTTGGTGTCTTTGTAATCCTCTGATCATAGCTTTCCATGCGTACATGATTTATCAAAATTGGATGCCATTTGACTTGTCAATTGAAGGAATTTGACCAAATCCAATTGTGCTCTAAAAATCTTGATCTTTATATCAAAATTCTCCTCTTGCTCTCCAGTTTCCAAAAATATAATTTTCGTAATAGTATCTCACCTTTTTCTTCTCTGATTTTACATAAAGTTAAAGTAAGGTCAAAGTCAAGACTATGACTTTGACTTTTGACTTTTCTTCTCCAAAAGACTTTTTACACCCTAAAAACATCTTTTCTCATATATTAGTACTATTTACATTAATTATATAACATAATTTTCTCTTAAAACGCTTAATTAGGCTTAAGTTTGACTGAGTCAACTCTTTTGATAAAAGTCAACCATGCTCTCCATAGATTTGACCCGATCTTATTGTTGTACTTGATTTATGATTTTTAAGTCATCGTGAGTTTCAGAATTACATCATTTGACCGACGTTCGTGTGTTTCAACGGCCACACATTTCATCGCTCATCACTAATCACAGTGGTAGTAGATGAAATTGAGAAAGTTTTTCATTGAATTAACCCTTCTTCAAAATATTTTTTAAACCCTAAAAAAATCTTCTCTCATATATTAGTACTATTTCTATTAATTATATAACATATTTTTCTCTTAAAAACCTTAATTAGGCTTAAGTTTGACTGAGTCAACTCTTTTGATAAAAGTCAACCATGCTCTCCATAGATTTGACCCGATCTTATCGTTGTACTTGATTTATGATTTTTAAATCATTGTGAGTTCAGAATTACATCGTTTGATCGACGTTCGTGAGTTTCAACGGCCACAAATTTCATCGCTCATCGCTAATCACATTGCTAGTAGATGAAATTGAGAAATTTTTCATTGAATTAACCCTTCTTCAATAAAAATTTGCCTGCAGTGAATCCAAGTGTACTACATCTTGGACATATTTACATGTAGAGCTTCTTGAAAATCCCTACGATTACCAAATATTTAGATTTTTATCACATAAAAAATATCTAATACCTCAATATATTCAAGACCTCATCGCTAAAATATTTTGGGTAGGTTTGAAAACAATTGAAAGACATTTTGTAAATATTATGAATAGAGAAACCGAATAATAAGAAACAAGAAAGGTGATGGGGAAAGTAAGGTGCATACAAGCATTCAATTGGGATTCATTTGCACAAAGTGATCCGTTTGTTAATACAGAAAAATAGAGGAATAAATGTAGCAAAAAATAAATCCATCACGTGACACAAAAATCGTTGGAGGGGCAACACTGGAGCATCCTATAGAAAAAGGTGCTCGGTCAATAAAGGCTTAGGAGATAATATTCTCTCATCCCTCCTTTCATTTCTAGCTGCTCTATAGAAAGATGACATCAAAATAGTGAAGAGGGATGAGAGAACTAGGAGAAGAATAACATGAATATGATTCATAGCATGCTCTTCCTCACCACTATGTTATCGGGATGTTCAAGACATTCATAGCATTTTCAGTCCAGTCCACCATCGTCATGGTTTGGACGAATGGTTCTACCATTTAGTAGACAATTTTCATGTCCCATTCGCAATGTTTCAACTATCATGCATTTCATGCCTATTAGTATGTTATCTCATTTGATTTAACCTCATTTGAAGGTAATTGCTAGTTCAATCCTCTAGTCATGACCATCCACCATCACTTTTGAACCTAACTCATTAACCCTACAACTATCTCTACCTATATTAAAGGGGATACAAAGTTATCCTTGATTAACTTAATTTAGGGATTTAATTAGTTATTTTGTATAATGATTTCATGTAACACATCTATGTTTTCCTCACTTACTATAGTAGATAAGTAAAGGTTGATCCATAGAGAGCATTAGGTAATGAGACTAGAGAGCTTATGGATGGAGAAGAGATGCATATATCCATCTATTGTTTGGAGATATGGATGGAGATTTGATTATGAAATATCTATCAATTGTAGCTGTATCTATGTTTGCATAAATGATCTTTATGTTTTTTTAATGAAATCTATATTAATGATGGCTATAAAAGGATACCTAGTTTTTCAAACACCTTAAGGGTGGAAGAAAGCAGGTGAAGAGAAGTGGAAATTAGATAGGTTTTAAGGGAGAAATAGAGGGTGTGAAGGAACAAAGATGAAATAGGTTGAAAACAAACAACAAAGCGTTCAGTTCTTCGCAAATCTTGAACATTTGCTTAATTTCTCTACATGAGGATCTTCAAACATTTTCATGCATGAAATCGGTCCTTGATTTCTCTCCTTTTTCTTCGACTAGCTACTGCTAGAGGGAGAGAAAAAAAGCACCTTAAGACTTGGGCAGGAACTCTTTTATTCCAGTGAAGGAAATTGTTTGCCATTGGATGGCTTGAATGGAAGAGATGCCCCAAGATAGATGGTTCAGATTTGATGTGACTTCTTCCTTGAAAATGAAAGGTAAAATGGTACCACTTATATAGAGAGATCTTCTCCTTCATTTTATGATGGATCCCTAGGATAGATGGTTACAATCTAGACATTCCAATCCCCCTATGGCCCACGTGGGCGAGGGCATAAGTGGTGGAGGCAGAAATGGATAGATCTAGTAGGCATCAATCTTTTGGGCTTTCTAGATATGGGCATTCCATCTAAGCTTAGATCTAACCTTTGTCTTCCCCTCAATTAATTCTAAGTTCTCTTATGGATTTATCTAGGCCCTATGATTCAAAGAATCTCGAAGAAAATATGAGAGTTTTGACATCTGAGTTTAAAAGAAGTCAAGTGGGGTTAGTCTCAAAATATCATCAAATATAAAAAAATACAAATTAAGACTTAAAATATGATATCTCATAGTTATTCATAGAGAGCTAGATAATTACAGTATTTACCTAGTAATTAGCACACGAGTACGGTTTTTGAATGCGAGAAAGTGATTCAATAGACTGAATGTGGCAAAGGACTTGAGTGAAGATGAGAATTATGAAAAACCAAATGAGACCCGAAAAAATGAAGGCAAATATCGCACATTCAAGCAAAAAAAATGATAGAAAAAACAATGCCATCAAGACATAATTATGTCATATGGAGTGACCCTGAATGGGCATAATGATCAATACTAATAATCAATATGAGCATTTAAAATGTCAAGGGTACTACAAAGTGAGAGAAAGGAAACGATGCCAGAATTATATATTCCAGGAAGAAAAAAAAAATCTTCAACCACACTTTTGTCCTCTTTATCTTGCACATGTCTTCTTCAGTTCTCTCCTTTCTTTATTTTCTCTTGGCATTTCTCTAAGCTTATACGAGAGTCGATCCCCCAAGATGTCCGCCTCTGAGCTGGACTGCCACGCGTAGACATCTGCTCTCTCCACGATCGGACACGCGTCCTTCTTAGACGCCTTGACTTCGGGACCACGCGAATTGCAATTAATGTGAATTTGGATTCCGGGCACATCAAAGCGTGGAAAGTAACTGCCACGCGTCGACACACGAGTCAATGTCTCCAGTGACACGTGGTCGCAGGCGATCGTCTCACGAAACATGGGCACGTCTTCTTTTCTATATTCATCCCTTGAATTACTTTTATTTACCGTCATACCCAAACTGTACTACCAAACCTGGCTTGATCGTATAATCGATGGGATTTTTTATTATTTTTGCTTCGCGAGACGGCCCGTTTTGACTGACACGTGTAGGGCCTCATCTGTAATTTTCTCTAGATTGAAGGTATTCTTGTCAATTGAATGTCATAGAAATCTCTCCCTCCCTGTCTTTCTCTGCTGAATTGTTCAAAGCTTGGACTTCGTTTTTACTGCGAAGAAGAGAAGCAAGATAACGCGGATCGTGGTTCCTATGTTAATCGCATACAGGGGAAGTTGATCATCCGGAAAACTGAGGGAGTTTAAAATCGGTTACGAGGGTGGAGGATGGACAGAGAGAGTTTTCTTCCACAAATTCACTACCGTCAGGCCATCCTTCTCTCTCCCATGTTCCTCTGGATTGGGGATCGCCTCCCTCTTTCCTTCCGCGAAAATTAGCTGATCAGATTTAAGCAGGTATTTGATGGGTCTGCTCTTGAGAATCTTGTGACTCCATTTTAAAAAAAATTCGTTGGTTTAGATTGATATCGACTTTTTTCAAAAGATGAAGAAGATGGGTCTGACGCGCAAGATCAAATTTTTTACTGCAGTTGAAAAGTTCCCTTAGAAAATTCTACGTGAGCTCTGCAAAAGCCTTATCATTTCAATCGAATTTCAGTCTGAACTATTGACTACTTTTAAAGTGCTATAACTGCTTATGTACTGTTTTTCTTGGGAAATGGAAGATCTTGGCCGATAAAAGTAGGGACTAAATGGAGGCCTTGGGTTCCGACAGTAAATTCTTGCCATAAGAAATTTATGCGAGAAATATACTGAAGCTTTCGCGTTTCAATAGAGATTTGGTCCGAACTATCGGCTGGCTTTTAACTGTTACAACTCCTCTTGTATTGTTTTCTTGTCACGGGAAATTGAAGATTTTGGCGGAGAAAATTAGGGAACAAATGGAGGATTTGGGTTCCACTATTACTTTGCCACTTAGAGTAGGCATCGGCCATTGCGACAATGCGATGGAGATCACACAGCTTAAGTTAATAACAGAAACTGCGAGATTGCTTCCAGATTCAAAATCTGATACTGAAAGAGATGAAGAAATAGTCACGGATCTTAATCCAGAAGCTTGGATGAGACTTAATTTGAGTCAAAATGAGAGTTCCTGCTTCTCTTCCTCTTCTCTAGTCAGTGACAGCAGTTTCACCCTCACTGGAGACCTTTTCCTCCGAGACAGATACCTTAATCTTCGAGAGGTGTTCATCTTCTGCGGTCGAAGAAACAAATTCGGAATCGGCTACAGAATCCAGAGATAAACATGGGTCCATCATTGACTCTGGGCCTCAGGAAATGTGCAAGCTCTCTCGGCTCGTATTCCCTCCCCCCCCTCTTTGGGGTCATACTTCTATTTGTGGAAGGAGACCGGAAATGGAAGATGCTTTCTCTGTAATTCCTGCCCACATTCTCAATGGAGAAGAGTTGAACATGCCTTCTGCTAACTTTTTTGGGGTTTACGATGGCCATGGAGGCGCCCAGGTGGATGAGATTTCTTTGACTCACATTCTATTTTATTTAATCTTCCATCTCATATAGTTGTCCTGTTTAGGTCGCTAACTACTGCCGAAGTCGCATGCATATTGCCTTAATGGAGGAGATTAAAAAACTAAGAAATCTCTCGAATGATGTGGAGAATGATTTACCTAGCTTGTGGGAAGCTGCATTAACTAATTGCTTTGTGAGAATCAATGATGAAGTTGGCGGAATTGATCCAATTGCGCCTGATACTGTGGGATCCACTTCCATCGTTGCCATGGTTTGTTCTTCTCACATTGTTGTTGCAAATTGTGGCGATTCCAGGGCAGTGCTTTGTCGTGGAAAGGAAGCATTGCCTTTGTCGTTTGATCATAAGGTACAGGTCATTACTGGGTTATTAGATTATTCATTTTTGTACAAGTTATGCAATTGCTAATTCAATTCCTACATTGGGCCATGTGGCAGCCTGATAGAGAGGATGAACGAGCTCGAATTGAATCTGCTGGAGGAAAGGTTATAAATTGGAGAGGTTATCGAGTATCTGGTGTTCTTGCTATGTCTAGATCCATAGGTATGTGGCATAAATCGTGATCCCATGACTGTTGAAATCTATTCTAGATTCTTAATTGATGAGAAGAATCGATGATCCTCTGTTATTTTCATGTTCCACTGAAGGGTTTTTAAGGTGTAATTAGTATATTTTGCAAAGATCCGTTGTTAGGAGCAATTTCATTTAATTCCCAAGTTGACTGTTCAGGCACTTAGCTTTTCATCGGTTGTTGCAAATCCATGACGGCATCAGAAAAATCATGGATAGTTTTCTCGTATATCCTCTGTGTTTCCCTCTCCAGATTCTCTTCCCTTTTCTCTTGTCCTTTAAATCTCAGCATTCCATGGACGAAATTGTGAATCCTTTCCGAACCTATTTCTCTCACCCTGTGAGATGATCCCTTGGCTGTGTCATTTCTCTCTTTATTTGGCAAGTATGCATGGATAAGAGAGGGCACATCTTGTTGTGGCCCTGCCCTGAGTAAAAATCTACTGTTATAGATATCCAAATTCCCTCTCAATGTCCTTTCTCCTCTCTCTATCCTTTGAACTTTTCATCTTAGTCAGTTTCTTCAGAAAATAATGCACAACCCTTCCTCTCTCCTCTCTGTTGATGACCCATATCTTTGACCTTCATCAATCTTCAGTGATAATGTTCGGATGAACTTCCCAAGCTGCTGCTCTAACGGTACTGATTGACTTTGACAGTTGACAAAGACCTAGAGTTATGTCAAACACCTTCATAACATATCATAATCAACTTCTTTGATAACGTTTCAGGGGACAGGTATCTGAAACCATGGATAATTCCTAATCCGGAGATTACACGTGTCATGCGGACGAAGGAGGACGACTGCCTCATCCTTGCCACTGATGGTCTTTGGGATGTCATGACCAACGAAGAAGCCTGTGCCGCAGCTCGCAAGAGGATTCTTGCCTGGCGCCGGAAGAATGGTGATAGCATTACTGCTCTGATGCTGGGCGGCAGTGGCACAGCTGATCCGGCGGCTCAAGCTGCTGCTGAATACCTCGCATGGCTTGCCCAACAAAAAGGCAGTGAAGATAATATCACCGTCATTGTGGTTGACCTCAGACCCAACCGGAGAGTCAAAGTCAGAGCAGTCAACTGTGTGGAATGAGCTAGGTCAACCCCTGTTCATTTATTTCGTCTTCGAAAAAATATTTTTATATATCGATCTTCTTATATTTTATTACTAGTTCTTTGCATTTAGGTTTTGGGTCAGTGCTTATACAATGAATTTCTCTAAATCTAATCGGTAATTGTGAGGATCGAAATAACGTAGACTTTTCATGAAGTTGAAGAACATGGGAGGTGCCATTCCCTGATTGACTCTAGCGTGAAGTATTTGAGGAACTTGGAGACAGGAGATGCACAAAAAATTTAGTATTTTTAGTGAGGGAAGAACAGTATACTTTAAGGCAATGAGCATTTTTGAAGATTTTGACTGAGTGATTATCATCAAGCAATAAGATAAAGAAATGAAGAGGAACATAGATACTTGAAAAAGTACACCAAGATCCTGGTCGCCAATTTGTGGATTATCTTTTGATGCCATTATGAGAAAAAAAGGCTTATGAACGTGTTTTCACTGCTTACATGCTTGTGTGCTTGGTTTGAATATTTGGGAAAACATGGAGACCTGGTTGGTTTAGCATACAAATAAGAGTACTACTTCTACAATGATCATTTTAGTTTACCTTTACTATCACTACCTCGTTATTTTTGTGTAGGAGATTAAGAGGGAGCTAAGAGTTGATATACGTCTAATGGCTCTCTCTCTCTCTCCAAGAGATACAGGGGGAATCAGATGATTCATCTATTAGGTCTAATATCTATTAAGTGGACATAGTTATGTATTATTGTAGATTAGTTATCATTTAATCCTATGAAGTGATTCAATTATATTTAATATGGGGACTAAGACATTCATTTATGTGTGTGGAAGTTAATTATTTGTAGAGGTAATTAAATCAATTATTAGTCATTAATAGGCTGACTAATTATTGATTAGAGGCTTAAGCTCTCTTCACTCTCTATAAATAGGAGGCCATAGTCCACTTGAGTAACCCAATACTTATAACCTTCAATATAGAATCTCATTTCATCTAGAGATCAGGAGGTTATCTTGGAGATATTCAAGAAGGCTATTCTCCACTGTAGAAATTTACTACGATGAAGATTCTTCTCGTGAATCTAGGTACGAGTTTACTTCTGTTTTATGTATCTGATTATACTGATGAATCATGATACATACTCAAGTTCCATTATCATCTACTTTTAATCATAATCTATTGCTCAAAATCTGTAGAATCTATAATCTCAATCTCATCTGGGAAGTCCCCAGTGTAATCCTAAGGGTACTCCCGCACCCAAAAAATTTACAAGATCATAACTCATAAGAACTTCCCCAAACTCTAACCAAGAGAAGGATAATTGATAATGGTCAAGATGATTATGGTGTTTATTCTAATGAAAATGAGAATATCAGTGATGATGATAATTGTTGACATTGATGATGCCTAGGATGTAGATGACAACTACAAATGATGAGACAATATTGATGATGATGATGGCAACGATGACAATTGGTGATACTAATGATAAATTATGTCATTCATTGTTTATAATATTGGTATAGTTGTTCAAAAAATTATTTGGTTAATTTGAAATCCATAAGAAATTAAAATGTTGAGGACGACTCATTCACGTGAAAAAGATAAATCTAAAACGAAACATTCAGGAAAAACTAGGTTTCACCACTCCTCCATCTTGTGATCCTTGAGCACGAGTCCTTTTCCTCGATAACGTCTATGTCTGACTCATCTTCATTGGCACGTGAAGGATCTTGGCAAAAAAATGCTCCATGATCGCACAGAGAATGTTATGAGTCTAGAATGGTCGCCATGGTGAATGTGTTCCTGCCTTGATGTCTTTCTTTACATTTCTCAAATATTTTGGCCATGGTCCTACAAACAACCCAGACTGATGTCAATTGTGCATCTGCGAGGGATTATGTCTTGACGGAAGAATTACCCTCACTAAACGCATTGATCATGTCGATTCATATGAGATATTATCACCGAAATAAGATGAACTCCCCAATCAATCATCCTCTATAACTAGGAGAAGACCTTCGATGTCCCATATTGGTCGGAGCGATGTAGGAAAGTCATGAACCAAAATATTTTGCCTCATCTTAGAAAATGAATTTTGCATGTTCCACAAAAATCAAACATGGCCGTGTTGTCCCATACCTTCTGCATGTCAGGGTTCTCCTTTCACATTTTATGCGAAGCAGAAAGGCTTTCTTCACCATTGTCGTTGCCTTCCCCACTTCGCCACCTTGAACCGCTTGCCGCCTACCTTGGTTTTTTTTTTTGTGAGGAAGGGACTTGCGCCCCCTGGCCATTGGAGGTCCTGGTGAGAGGACCTGATGCGACGCGTCGTCTACAACCTTGTACATCGGTCGCGCCTCTCGTAGTCACCGTCACCTCGGATGCTGGTTCGACGAATCAATGTTAAAGCATCTTCGACGGATGGTCAGAAATGAGGACGATCAATGACAGAGGTAGAGGATCGGAATAGCCAGAAGAAATGCCGGCAAATTCCAGACATGTCGTTTGTCCATGACCGACCAATCGCGACGCACAAAACTCCGGAGACAGCCAGTCACGACGATAACTAAAAATGATCGATAGCAACTGGGATACGAAGCTCGAGACAGCCAATCACGATGAACGAAACTCATAAACAGCGCAGGTCACACTTTTTTTCAAGTCAATTCCTAAACTGCTGGAGAGCTCGCTACCACAACTAGCGCCACGTTACAGGAAACGGTCATCTGTAGAAGGTGCTCGACCTATTGCTTGCCGGAGATCGAGCACCTTCCCAAGAATCGAGAAACCTTCGACGACGTTGTCTCATCCTAGAAGTAATAGGAGAGGGATTGGAGAGACAATACTTACAACAAATCTGTATTCCATTTTCTTAAAAATCTTTCTTACATTGAAATATTATACATCATACTAATGCTATTCATAGACATACATTTCCACGAGTCACTCAGAGAGAAAATATTGAGCCAACTAGAAATTAATGTCAGATAAAATAGACGGTAAATATAAAAAAACAAAAATGAAATTTGATTTAGAGTTTTACATATCTCTAAAGCCGCAGCGGCTGCAGCTTTGGACTCGAAAACTATCAGATGAATCATTGATTTGATACAATTATTTCAATTTTCAAAGGTGAAGTTTAGGGGGGGTGAAAGTCAACGTGTCAAGAGTCAAGTTGCAGCCAATAAATTTTGATGGATTAAGGTCAAATGGGTTCTATTGAAGCAAAAGGGAATCACTAGTCAAAAACTCAAAGAAGAGAAATAAAGCACATTTTTTGAATCAAATTCAAAGTTGAAGGCCAAGTCAAAGTAGTAATCAAAGTTAAGAACCAGTTCAAACCCAAACAAAGGGTTATCTTCATTTGTTTTATTTCTTTCAGCACCTTATTAAAATTTTCTTATGCAAAAATTTTCTCGCGTTATCTGTTACCCCCATTAAAATCGTATGAAGTCAACGTAAGAACTTTGCATTAGAATTGTACTCAACACTAAATTTTCAATTTTTCAAAGCCATAATTGTGATAGATGTGTTAAAACCTAAGTACTACAAATTTTTTTATAAAAGATGAATATTTTGGATTAAACCATAGTGGACGATGGGAAATTTTTTATATGTGGTTTTATACTTTTATCTATTTTCATATTAATATGTGTTGACAAGACCCCATTGTGTCCCTCCATGAAGCAAGTCATCCCTGGAGCTATAAAAAATGGCTATATGTAAAATATCTTGAGTGAATTTCCTAATTATTCATGGGTTTAGGAAGGAGGTAATCAATGAAAGTCAATTCCATGGGGGAACCTCCCCTGTCACTTATGGTAAAAGGTAATGCCAGATTAAGAGGGAAAATGGACCGAATAGAGTTGGAGATGTTCCTTGGTTTCATTGCCATTTTTGAGGGAGAAGTTGTGAGAGAGAAATCTAATCTTATTTGTGTGAAGAGAGAGAGACGAAATGAATCGATGCGGTCGTTAATTGCACACCGATTTGTGTCAACAATAAAGCCAAATTTACCAATTTAATGATTTAATCACAAATTGAGGGGTATAATGGTAAATAAGGGTCGAATCCACGGAGAAATAAGGGATTTTCAAGAGATATTTTGGAAATTGATCAAATCGGACGATGAATTGGGGAAAATGGTAGATTTAGAAAGATAACTCAAAGACGAATCCATGGAATAAAAAATTACTCGATTTGGATTAGTATTCACGGAGAAATCAAAGAGCGAAGTGGAGAGAAATTTCTGAAAATCAAAAGAACGAAAAACCAAAATTAAAGATGAAATTAAATTAAATTACGATCGTAAATTACAAATTGATGATACATGATGAGAGATTAGAGGGAAAACATGTATTCTAAACCGAGATAGCGATTGAGATGATCCAATTAATCACCGGATTCTAGGCTTTTCATTCCCCGATTTTGAAAACGATCATCGGTGTTCAAGGGACAAATTCTCCTTAATCGATCGACGAAATCTCACTTTTAATCACTCCGTGGATGCGGAAATGAGTCTAAAAGAGATTATTAGCAAGAGATTCAAGGATGGAAGGGTGAATATAGATCAATTTGGTGAAATCATCCAAGAATATATCAAAATGTTGAAGAACATCTCAATTTATAGTGTATTTGGGCGTAACCGTCCGATGGAGCGTTTCATCAGCGATCAACGGCTCTGATTGATCGCATTAATGCGAATCGTTACCGTTATATCACAGCCGTTGGATCGCCGATCGAGCGTTCAGATGAAGCCACGTGATCACGCGTTATAAAACGCCCTGAAATGATCGCCGTTGGATCGTGATCTTACGCCTCATATGCGTTTTTGAGCGTTTTAATCTCAACCGTTATAACTCTCGCGATCAACGGTCGAGATCAAAACGATCCGATGTACCCCGATTAAGCCACGTGTGCCCATCGATTTAAGTGAAGATCGACGACTGAGATTCTTTGCACGATCGGACGCTCCACAGGCTGCCACGTCGCCTCTCGATCTTCATTGTTGATCGCGATGAGATCAAACGATCCAGATAGCGCCACATCACCTGCGCGCTATTAATAAATCGAATAATTGATTTTAAATTAGAAAAATCGATTTTTAATTCCAGAAAATCCTTAGAAATTCATTAAAAATTCAGAAAAATTCAGAAAAATTCGAGAAAAATCTCTAAAAATTAGAAAATTCATAACTTTCAAAATACAACTGCACATTAATCCAGATTTTTTTTCATTGGATCTGAAATTCAATTATCTATCATTATAAAAAGTCATGATATAGAAATAATAAGAGATTTAATTTCTATTTCAAAAATACATTCATTTCTTTAAGATTTTAACTTTCAGAAAATTAAATGAATGTTTATAAAAATGATCTCTCTCATTATTTAACTTTAAAAACCACTTATAATCTCAAGTAAAGATAGGTTATAAAATCATTTATCTTTACTTCATTAGAATTAACCATAAATTAAAGCATTTTGAGATTATAACTTGAAATTGCATGAAATGATAGAAATGCACTCAAAGTATGATAATATGTATGAGAATGGAATGTTTTATGCCTTAATTTGCATTAATAATCATGTTTTTCCATGTTAAGATTGCATGTTATCAAAGAGCAGGGAGGGGGAGAGATCAAGAGAAAATTATGATTATAATATTACAAAAGAAGAGAATTGGGCATTTAAGAAGAGACCAAATATGGAAAACATTTTGTGCAAAATGCAGAACTTTAAAAGACCAACTAAAATTCAAATTCTCAAACCAATTTTGGGTGCAAAAATAGTGAGAGATCCGTGAAACTTAATGGAGATTTTCTCTTGGAAGATTTTATAAAGGTCTTCTCGAATGTTCTTTCATTTTCTCTCTTTTTAGCTCTAGTTTAGCTTAAGCTCAGGTTGCACATGGCCTCCTTGTGTGATTATCTATTTGATTGACTTGGTCAACCCAAATATATTATCTAAAATTGGGACTTTCTAACCACAAAAGCTCCCATCATCTATAAATGTACATCATGTGTTTAAGGGACTAATTTTTACAACTTGATCACAATTCAATTGTTCAACTAAAAAAAAAGGAGTTGACTAATGGATATAATGTGGCCAATAAGCCAATCAAACTCCCATGTACCTCATTTATTTTTATTGAAAGAAAATTTATTTATTATCATTCTTGTGTGATGTTTGCAATGAAGTCCATGAGCATATGAAATAACTTCAAGAATTATGATGAGATCATAATACAATGATAATTAGTCTTTAAATATATATTCCAAACATTCATATTCATGAGACATTTGAGAAGGACATAAAAAAGATCTAGAAAGGATCTCACCATCTGATTCGACTCATATGTTATGATTGATCCTGTAGCCATCAGTGTGGAGAATCTAAGGATATATAGTGGGAGTTCTTTAGAGAAATAATTCATAGAATTGATCCATATGAATCCCCGAATGGTATTATACCTAAATGTTAATCAAGTTGATTCATGTCACAGTTGTGTTTGTGGTCTTTTGACTTGAGACACCAAAGACATCTTGTGGATGAATGAAAGTTTTTTTATTATGACTTATGAATCCTTAGTCATGGGATCTCTAAAATGTCATTAATTAGATACGACATGAAGTCCTCAAAGATGATTGTGTAGTGAAGATGAGATTATTTGTCCTCAGTATTTGAGGATATTGACTTAAGGAAAGAGATGTGATAAGCTCAAAATGTGATAAGAATTATAGAGAAATAATCTCAAGAATTGTTATGTCGTGTGAGTCTTTAAGCTTACGCAACACATTTATAAACCTCACAAGCCTAGGGCAAGCAAGGGTTGATCCACAGAGAGCAGGTAATTAGCTAGTGAATTTCCAATTCGAGACAAGGTTTTTCTTGAATTTTTTAGAGTGTTTGATTTTTTTCTAAAAGACTAGAGCTTGAGAATGCTAAGGAGAGTAAAGAAATATATATGCTAGAAATTTACTTAATAATTAAAACTCTCTCAATGAAAGCAAGATAAATTTCCACGAGACTTATGAGATAGATTAGGAACATAGAAAAACAAAAGAGAAAATAGAGAGGAGAGAGGATTTAGAAGTAGCCGAAAATAGGGAGAGAAATTACCGAAGACGTGGACGATAGATATAGAGATCGAAGAGAGTTACTAAGGAGAGAGGAATAAAATTAAGAAAGGATTAATTAGATGAGCGTGGATAGGTGGCTGATACGAACGGTTAGCACGAAGAGAGTCCTCCTGTGACTGGAAGTGACTGGTATGATGGAAGAGAGAGAGATACTGAAGGAAACAAAATAAAACAAGGTGACGCGGGGACGAAAATCGCTGGGCTGAGTGAAATCGGTTTTGATTCAAAACCGATTTCAGAAATTGGTTATATGGAAGAACCGCACCTGAAGGTGAGCGTCGGCGGTGGAAATTTTTGCAAGAAGGGACAGACATGCGGATGACAAGGAGGGACGAACACTCGAAAGAACAAGAAAACAAAAACAATTTATTTTTGAACTCAAAACCGACTTCAAAAATCGATTTTGAGCAGACGCTCAACTGCAAGCGAACCACCGTAAATCCCGCGAGCCCGCGAGCAGGAGTGTGGCAAAATTCAGCTAAAAAATTAAAATTGGGCGAACGACTTTTGGTAAAATAAATTTTTTGTGTTCAAAACCGATTTCCGAAATCGGTTTTGAACGGGTTCGCGACTGCAGCAGATTCACGCGCTAATAAAAACGAGTTGCGAAAACGATCGGAAAAAAAAATGAAAATAAGATGGTGAGAGGATTCTTTTTAGGAAGTTATAATTCAAGCCAATTTCAGAAATCGGCTTGTGCGGGAGCGCAGAGTGAACTTCGAAGACGATGAGGAGCGACTACCTACAAACGAGGAAAGGTTATATTTTTTTTCTATTTTTTTATGCTATCTCGTGACTCAATAGCTACTACCAACACCAGCTTGACTTGACGCTTGACTGCACGTGAGCAGCTGAGACTCCTGTGAGCACAAAGACAGAAATGATGATAGAAATAAATTGCGGAAGCGAAATGTTGTGAAGAAAGTTTACTCAAAACTGATCTCTGAGATTAGTTTTGAGCAGACGCGTAGCTGCATCCGGCAACGGCAGTGCGTGCGACTTCTGCTGAGATGCGACGAGCATTGAAGATCAAAGAAGACTAAACTAGAACAATGGAGACGAAAGAAACTTTATCATGAAGAGAAATGTATGCTTGGGAGAAAATACAACCGATGCAACAGAATTTGCTGCAAGCAAGCAGTGACAATACAGTGATGTACGAGGAGTGTGAAGAACAAAAAGAATAATAAAAAACAAGTACGACGGAAATAAAAAGAAAGATCGAGATGGGTTAAATCGTAACGAGAAGAGTATTTTTTCTATTTTTAAGAAAAAAAACAATGGAAACAAAATTTCTGCCGGCGGGCAGCAGTAGTGAAGCAGCAACTCCAACCTCGAGATCTCCTGAAACCTGGGTTGCAGGACAAGATTTGGAGGAAGCCGGTGGTGTCGGGAGCACTGCAAGTGGGCTATCAACCACCGGGATAACCTGCAGAAAACAGAAGGAAAGAGAGGACGAGGAGGAGAATGGAAGAGAGGCACCTCGTGTCACACCCGTCGAGGCCTGAGGAACCCTTCTTCTCCTCTCCAGCAGCTCTGGACGCTCTCCTTCTTCCTAGCTCTTACTCGGGTAAGAGGGACACTGATCCAGTTGCACACAAGCTTCCAACGGGGTTGGACTGCATCAAGGTGACCCCTTCTTCTCCCAAAACCCTAAGGGTTTAAATCGGGAAAGAGAGAGGTAAGATGGACCGTTGGATCTCTTGGGTTCCAACAGTCGGGATTTCACCACTTCCTCTTCTCTTGTTTGCTTTCCAACTTCCTTTTGTAATGGGCTTTTTATTTTGTTTGGGCTGCTCCCAAAAAAGTTCTTGTGAGGTCACCTCTAGACCTTTTGGTTCCTGTCAATGAACCTAAACCCTGAAAACGTTTCAACATATCTTGATGAGATTGACTCTACTTGACTCCATGAGTCAAGTAGGGGTTAATTATCTTAAAAATACATAATTCTGCATAATTTAAGGCAAGGTTTAGAATTTATGAAAATCCCAATTTCATATTTAAATGTGGATAAAACATGCATCTAAATATAAAGAATTGTATAGGAAGTTCATTACAAAGCATATTTTATTACTAAGATTGGCGACTTATCAAGATGCAATAATTTTCCTG
This sequence comes from Lemna minuta, assembly GCA_024174645.1. NCBI lineage: Eukaryota > Viridiplantae > Streptophyta > Magnoliopsida > Alismatales > Araceae > Lemna > Lemna minuta. Next base: position 2,435,616 of record CM044115.1, on the reverse strand, counting down.
GCCAAGGTAGTAGAAATATCAAGAAAGGAGTTCATAATGATTTCCTACACGCATTAGTACTAACTTGAGTGACTAATTAGGGTTGACAGTTGACCATAGCTTAAGTCATTCATGAGTCTTGTGGAGATGGACTATAAAGACATGATAACCGATGATGGAAAGGTTCTATAAGGGAGTTCTTATACACTCCATATCTCCTATAGTACTTGGTGTAGCTTGGCACCCAATGTCTTGACAACTCAACTTGTTGATTGGGTTAAATTAAACCTTGAACAATTAATCTATATATTGATATGGATAATTAATTAAGGTTGACCAATAAATTTTTATTGGGTCTATAGTGTTATTAACTAGTGAGATATATGAACCTAGAGGGTCATACATATAAAGTCTATGGATGTTGACGGATATAGATATAACTATAAGGGATTTTGTGAAAAATTTACATACCAAATTTCTATAAATAAGGGGAGAATGATCACAACTCAATGTGCCCATGCAAGCATTGTGGAAATTTTTGCTTTTCTTCTCTTTATCTCTTGATGGAGAGCTTTGAAGAGGAGATCAACCATCTAGAGATCGTGTGGATACTGTTAGAGGCTAGAAACTTAAATAGCTTCAATAACTCTTTAGGAGAATCTTGTAAGTATATTTTCTCATACATATTAGATGATAAGTTATTAGTGCCTCAATATTTTGAATATCTGATTCAATATATTCCATTGCATTTGATATTTTGATCAAAATTTTGGAAGGCTTATTGACCTCATAACTCGACATTGATCACTCAATTGACCAATGCACTTATGTATCTTTCTTCTTGTATTTATTACCTCACTTAGTTTATTAAAGATTCCATACACTGAATTTGAACTTGAGAAGGATATTAATAGATGTGTAAATGGATTTTACAATCCAAAAGTGAAACATAGACATGTAACTTATATTGATAGATGTTTTACTTTAATTGAATGGGTAATAGGCCATAGCTATCGATATTATAGTTACATAAAGTTGATGAAAACTAGAAAGAAAATATTATTTGTTGTATCCCCTTTTCCATTGCAACGGTAGTAAGAGTGCTTTATGTTAATATAAATCAAATGTTAATTCTTTTCATACCACATCCTCATGAAGAATAAGATCAAGAAGTAAACTTCTTTCAATTGAGGGAAGCACAATAGGCTATGGCAGATATAGCAAGGGTGTGGCCTAAGGCAGAATTGGGGTGGCAAGGGCTTTACTTTTCTTTCGCCTCAGATCTCCCTTTCTCTGTATTTGCAATTATTCATGACAGAGTGAATTAATTTTTTCTATTCTGTCTCATACAGTTGATTCCTTTTTGAGATGAAAACACCCTCTTTCTCATTTCTCAAGAAGACTAAATGAAAATAGAAACCAACGCTAAAGATGCGACACGCGAGATTTAATAGAACTAGAATACAAAAGATGCCACGGCCTATTCAATTGAATATCAACGTTACATAGCCCTCAGCTACAGACGAAAAATCAGGACGACTTCCAAGTGGAGTAGAAGGCTTGAATTTAGGGTTCATTAAACTGAGTGAAGAGAAAACCACGCCATTAAAGGATGAGCTCAACAAACCCAACAGATGTCTATCAACACAGCTATGGCCATCAAAAGGCATGTACGATAAGACTGCCCATCATAAGATGATGTCGTACGCGTGCAACAACATGAACAGAACAAAGTAAAAATATTCAGACGTCATAAGTGATTTATCTGTCTTCCTTGGGAAAATCTACAGTTTATAACTTTGCCTGATCCTGTCTTTGTCAGTTCTACAAGACCAGCTGCCGTGTGATCGAAGGCTCAACCTTCACCAGGAGTTTCCTCCTCTCTTCACCGTTTATCGTTTACCAGTCACCTATTACTTTTAAAGTTTCTTCGTTGAGCAATTACAGTGAATACCGGGGATTCAGATTATCAAATTCTACGAAGATCATCTCAGGTCCAGCGATTTTCCATAGATTTTCTAGTCTTAAAGTTACAGTTTGTGATGAAATTTTATTGCTGCTAAATTCTTCTCCGGAGAGAAATGTTCGTCGTCAGGCAGCCAAGCTACTCGTAGATTTAGCGAACTCCATGGGTAAACCATGGAATTCTGAAGATTTCAGAACAAGCCCGCTCTGGATCAAGAGATTCTTCATTGCTTTTCAACACCGAAAAAATCATGAAATACATCGAGATTGGAGATACCTTGGGGCTAGCCCATGACAATACGAAGAAAACAAGATAAATTTAGGGGAAAAAGTTACAGCAGCTGCGCTAAGGCCTTTTTATCTAGAAGCAGCATGGAAATATCCATGGAATTGGTGGTGCAAGAGGATGGGTCTCGCGGCAACTTAGGTCTGAGGGAGGGCAAGGAAATCTCTCACCCCTCCTTTCGGAATGCAACGAAGGGATCGCGGATTCTCTCTTCATTCTTCTCAGCACCCGGATGGCATCGGATGGCGAGGACAGAAGCAGTAAAAGTGAGAGCAGAATTATCAGTGCTAGCCGTCGAGTTGAGAGCATCATCCCGCTTGTCTTCAGCTTGCTCTGGGGTTTTTGGCTTCTATATGCAGTGCCCTTCAGTTTTCATTTGACTTTCCCCCGGTCTAATTGTGTTATGAAGACAGTGCAGTGAAAATGGTTCCCGGGGAAAAAGGGCACTCAAAACATAAAGAGAAGATCATGACGCGATTCGTGGGACAGAGGAGAGAAACTGGATAGGCAATGAAATAAAATATTTTCAGATTGCAGAAGGCTATAAAGATCATGACACTTGGCAGAAATCTCTGCATTTAAAGTCTTGACCGACTCAGTCATGCCTTGGCCCAGTAGATGCAATGGAGATACCGCTCTCTCTGTCACTCTCTCAAGTCTGGAGAACAATTTGAGATGAATGGAAAGAAAGAACAGAAGATTCAAGGAGTCAACATAATAAAAGCAGATACAAAATGGGGGAGAAAATTTACACTTCAAAGGTAAAAAGTGATAAGAAATGGATATCCAGTTGAGATGATCACCAAAAGGGAGGAAGCTTCCATTTATTGGCATGGGATGTCTGAGACAGCTATTCAAAATCGTCCCAAAACACTGACAATTATAGGTTCTTCATAAAGAGAAAGCCCCCAACCAATGAGCGGGTTATTCCTCTCCCTTTCTCTAGGAATATTGTATGCTCCCTTTGGGCCCTAATCACCTTATTCTTACAGATCCTATAATCTCTTTCAGACAACGTCCCTTATTTTCCTTAAAAAATGACCCATAGCCCAACAATTAATGATACCAGCTCTCATTCAACCTTGAATCTTCACTCTGAAGTTCCCTGTGTTGGATCATGGATAGCTTTGAAGAATTGAATGATAGAATTTTGTTGTTTTGATTGATGATCAGGATTGTCATATATCCAAAATGGGATCACGAAGGTATTTTCTTTTTGATGATTTCTAGCCAAATTCTAATCAATCTCATGAAATCGGACAATCGTATAGATTGAAATATACGAGTTGGTAAGAAATATGGTATGAATTCCTAAATTGAAATGTATGATATTCAGAAGTAAACTATGGGCGTTATTCTTCAGAATTAAATTATATATTAATTTGTATTATATTTCTAAGTAGATACACAAAATGAGAAATCTTTTGACCAATATACAGTGTTCTAGTGGTGGATAAATCTATGCATATAGATTTTTAAAATCTAGAGGTATAAGTGTATACATGTATAGGTATTGGTATCCATCGATTCCCTCATATGTGAATGTAGATTTTTGTACATATTTCAATTGACTCCCTCTATAAAAATTCATTTTTGAATGATACAAATATCTATTTATAATATCGCATACTATATCTATTCTTCCAAATTTCATGAGCTACTCCATCTCTTCTACTCAAAAGTACAAGAAAAAAAAGCAGAAAAGGACTAGAGATCTCTGTGTATCTTTCCTTGATGAAACCTTATCTTTGTTTACTAAAGAGATCCATCTCATGGATAATCTAAAATTTTCAGTAACCACATTTGTTGTGGAAAATCTTTCTGCTACTAGGACAAGGTGGTCTAAGATTTTTTTTCCTAAAGTTTTAAATTTATAATTCATATTTCATTAACAACATTTACATAGAGAGGATGGCAAGAACCTAGTATAGGATATATACATTGTATACACAGCACCCAGGTACACTTTGTGAGTCCTACTTACCCACAAGGGTAAGTGGGAGCTATTTGTGAATTGTGCAAAGCCTTTAGGATTAGCAGTCATAATCCATGATGGATCATGTAGCACACTAAAGATGATTGGGAAAATTAAGTTTCTTTTCAAATTTTGATAATACGAGTCAAGGCTGCAATGGTAGTCAACAACAAGAGATTTGGTCAAAGTGAATATGTCTTGTTGAACTAGTTGCTTGAGTGTATCTGCCTTGAAAGTCAGAACTTTAGGAATTGTATTGATTTTTTTAGTCAAACATGAATGTGCTTTTTTGCTAGAGATCATGTGAGTGGAGCACTTAGGTTCAAGTGACTGGATGATTCAAGCACAAAAGTCCTCAAGACTGTATTTATGGGATATGAGTCCATAAAACATGGTAATAAGAATATTTAACACTGGAAAGTGGTCATGGAGACATGGTTCCCTAAACCATGATAAGGAATAAAATATATCAACAAAAATATAGAGATCATATCATTTATTTACCCATTTCTTAATTAAAACCTCTCTCTATCCAAACTTTCATTTAGGTTATGCCAAATTAAGACTAGCAATATGGAGTACAACCCATTGGGAAGTTGGTTGAGTGATGGCATTGATTATTAGTTGTTCACCCAAGGGCACTAGTTATGCCATTTTTAAGGTGAGATTAATGACGATAAAATAAAATTGATTAGTTATCACTTATTTCTAACTATTATCTAGAATAATATGATCATCAATCAATCATTTAAACCATCATTTCGTATTAGAGGGTTTGATTAAAGTTTGAATTTGATTAATAGGAATTATAATGCACTCGAATTTATTTTCTATTTTATACCCTTGTTCCTAAACTTATTCCATGGTTTTAATTCTTGAGAATACTCTTTATTTATTTTTGAACATCCACAAACATTTTGAGGGACTATGAGATCATAGAATTTTCAGCGCTTAATTGGAGTTAAATATTCAGCATTAAATATTCAAAGAAATAAAATGAGAAAGCAAATAACAAGTTAAGATGGTTTAAAAAATTCAAAATTTTGAAACCTCAAATAGAGATATTTGACATATTTTTTAGCAACATCAATTCATGAGATGGTTAAAAATTCAAGCCCAAAGACCTCCCTAACTCCCCATCACATCTAACTATGTTTTTCAATCTCTGAATGGGTAAATAAACGGCCAATAAAAGGTGCAGTAGAGGACCATGTTCAGGGGGTCCATCTAAACTCAAATTTGTTCCTAAAGCACAAAAGGCTGAAGGGTTTCAAGGGGACCTCTCTCCCTCTCTAGGCTCAATGATTCTTTTCGTCCTCATTTCCCCCCTCTCTTCTTCATGTTTCTTCTGCCCATTTCATTCTATTCCTCTATTCTTTTTCAATATTCCCTTGATTCATTTTCCTTTTGTTTTGGCTAAGTTTATATTGAGATATCGTTTTTTTTTTCGAGTTCTATGTGATCAATTTTTATTATTTCTTTCTAGAATATTTCACAATATCTTCTCCTTTTTTCAGATTATTCTCTATTTTCCTCCCTCCAAATGTTTTTCATCTGCTTGCTCTATCTCCATTTTATCTCTTTCCCAGTCTCTTTACTCCATTCTGCAATTCTTCATCCCTTTTTCTTCTAATTTCTATTTTCCTTCTCTTTTATCCTAACTATATCTCTCATATTTTTCTTTTGCACTATCTCTCTCTCTCTCTCTCTCACATATATATATATATATCTAATTTTATATATCTATATATTCATCAATTCATCTCTCTCTCCTTGTTCAGATTTAATCTTTTGAGGATATTGTGTTAGTCTTCACATAATTTTAACTCTCTCTCTCTCTCTCTCTCTCCACAATTTCGTTTCCTTTAGTAGTTAGTGAAAATCCTATGTTGTATAGGATCCATTACTCTAGGTTTCTTCTGTAAAAGTATGTGAACCCTGATTTTGGGATTTTGAGATAGGAAAGAGGGAAGGTGGCAGCTAAAGGAGGTTGAGGCTGGTTTTCAATTGAGATCAGCCAAATATCATCTCTTGGAAGACCATTTGCCTTTCTTCCTCTCCTTTGATTTCTATGTATTTTTGTATCCTCTATTGTCCTCTCTCTTCCTCTATATCCACTTTGGTAAGTTTTTCAAGTTCATGGATGTAGTAACTTCTCAAGTAGAGATCCAATTTTGATGTGGTAACTTCTCATTAGAGGTGGCTTCAGGAGATCCAAGATGAGCATTCTAACCTAATTTGTGGTGATTGAAGGTGGTAATCTAGGCTGACAGTGATTCAACATATTGTATGTATTATCTGGAGATATGTGGACTGAAATGATGGGGAATTTATCATTTCATTGAGGTATTTTGTTTCTTTGTTGAGACTCTTTGAAGGTATTCTTCATTTATTTGGTGGATTGCTTATTGGTTGAAGTATTTCATTGCTCCTATTTTCTTAGAAACCTCACTCGCTTTAATACTTGGCACTGCACATAGAGCAGAAACATTTATATGGAACAAAAAGAAAAGAACATTGGCACATTTGGACAATGGAAGAGACCAGAAAAATTGAAGCATGAAGGGAGCTTAGGTAGAAGGTGAGCCGGAGTTGGTTTGTGGGTCCCACTTGTCCATGATAAATAACATCTAGCATCGATAATCTCACATGGGACAAGAAAAATCTATGAGAATGGAGAGAATGACTTTAAAGAAAGAGTTCAAATAGCATTGGACTACCTCTTCAAAATCTTTTTTGTTGAATCCCAAATGAATGAAATTAAGAATCTTTAACTTTTCTAAATTGATTTGGATTTGTTTTTATTATACACTCAACTCTCAACTCTCTTCATACATGGCTTTTACCCTTGTATGGGAAACTAATGTCCTGTACATCTTGCTTGATGATGAAAAATGATTGCTAGCAAGTATTGCATGATCCTTATGACCAAGGACATAATATGTGCTCATAATCAACCAAAACTCCTAAAACATCTTCAAGGTCCTACACAACTCGTCTCGAACCCCAAGGAAAAATTCTAGAGCTCTATTCATTGCTTCGTACTCCCTTTGGGCTAGTTTGCTTTTATGAAGATTGCGAGCTTCAGTCACCCATCACACCTATTTCTAGAAAATACTCTATCCTCAATGCACTATATCTTGAAAGGTAGACACCATACAATCCAAGTTGACACTAAAGTCAACTCCCTAAACTCATCATCAGCCAAATATTTATTCATTAGAGTCGAAACCCTTTACCCTCATGGGAAAGTAAGACTCACCTAGAATCTACTCCTTATCCTTGGATAAGCTCAACTCACTACGAGTTCTCCACTTACCCACGAATAAGCTTTACTCATGAAGAGTTCTCCACTTGTGATAGAGTAAGCTCAACTCACCAAGAGTCCTCCTCTTACTCATGAGTGAGCGTAACTCATCAAGAGTTCTTTACTTACCCATGAGCAAGCTTGACTCACCAAGAGTCTTCTATGTACTCATAAGCCTAGCTCATTAAGAGTCCACTTACTCTCCAAAATATCAACTCATCATGAGTCATCTACCCAAAGATGAGCATATGATAGATCAAACCAAATCGTGTCCTCTAACTACAGATATTCAATTATGAGTAGAAAGATATATGTGCGAAATGACATCAGCAATTTATGTGAATGTATGCAAACTTCCTTAGAATGTGTGGTTGACCATTGGCCATTGATACTTGAATGTGGTTGACTATGAATTTTTTGATGACCTTCGAATGAAAAATTTCTTGTCCTTCGAGGGAACTTTGACTTTGGGTGGTTGACTATAATCTTGTTATTGTTGACTTTGAGTGGATCTACTACTTGACCTTCAATGGGATCTTTATTTCACCTTTTTTGGGCCTTGTAATTGGCCTTTAAGGAGATTTCTAAATTTTCTTTAGAGGGCCTGTTCCATGGCCTTTAATGGGCATACCATGATGCGCTTAATAGGCATGTTCATTTGCCTTTAATGGGCATTCTAGATTTCCCTTTGTGGGCTTTCTATTGGGCCTTTAATGGGCCTGTTTCATGACCTTTAATGGGCCAATTATGATTCCTCATAGGCATGTTAATTTACCTTTCATGACCTTTTCTGATAGATTTCTAAGTGGTCGTTAATGGATATGTTTAGTGGCCTTAATCGACTTCTAGTTGGTCTTTAATGAGGATGCTAGTAAATGCATAAGGTAAATTTGAGTATATCAATCAATATAATAAGAAATTTGTGTTATTAAATATAAATTGATATCAATATATAATATATAAGTATATAACAATCAACATATACACAAGGTAACTATGTTTTTTTTATATAAAAAAAGATAAACTACTCTTATGTATGTATATATATCTAGAAACATATCAATATCTATATCAAATAATCTTGCCAATTCAAATTTAAATATATTTATGCATAAATATAGAAATATATCTATCTATGAGTACCTCTATCTATCTCTCTAATCATATCTAACCCTAATTGAATACATTTCTACTGAACCATGTTGAAATTAAAAAATCAATCAATAAATGTCTATGTTTATCTCTTTGATTATATCTATAGATACACACACATATATCTACGCATTCAATTAGGGTTGATTGATTGATTTTTGAACTTCTACATGGCTCAATCAATCATAAATCAATCAATATATTGATTATATCTCTCTCTATAGAGAGAGAGAGGTTTATATACATTCATATCTAAATTTCTGGTTAGATATATAGAAGTAGGTTATATCCTAGACATGACATTATATTTCTATCCAAAGTTCTGATTATAGAGATGACATTAGGATAAACACATTTATAGATACATATATGGGACTGATTTATATATATATATATATGTGTGTGTGTGTGTGTGTGTTAATACATAAATCTTTATAAATGTATACTACTATTTTAATAATATATCCATAAAGAAATCTTGATTATGAAATGAAAACTAATTTCTTTCATAAAATTATATTGCTGAAATGACATCCAATTCACCTCTAATTAGACCTCTAAAATCACTTCTAATGAGGCCTTTAATCATCTTAGGTTATTTTTTAAAAACAGCCCTCTAAACATCTCTAATCAAAAATTAAAATAGACATTTGAACATCTCTAATGAAACATCTAAAATGGATTTCTAAATAGGTCTTTAATCACTCCAATTTACATGTCTAAAATATAAATCTAATCAACCTTTTGATCACCTTGATAAGCCTTCTAAAACACTTTCTATCATGTTTATAAGATAGATCTAAATAGATCTTGATAAGTGTGAAACTACGGTCATTCAATGCACAAATTATGTATAAAAAAATTATACTCAACTCTTTAAATTTGGATTTTAAATTTATAACAGTAGCAAGTCGAGGTTGAATCTATAGAGAGGAAGGTTATAAGATTAAAATCAAGAAATTTTTTTGGTATTTTTAGATATAGAAAGTAGAGATGAACAATGAAAGGAAGAAAATGAGCTTAGAGATTAAATGAACCGATCAAATGCTTCCACACTCCTTTTGAAGAATCAAAACCCTTTATCGATATTAGAAAAGTTGTTTTTAGGGTTTAGAAATTTGAAAATGTTGATAAACTGATAGCAAAAATAGAAAATATGATAGAAAATAATCCTAATATAAAGATTCATGATGAAAATACATCTAGTAATGCTATCTGATCAATACATACCTTCAAGAGCTCGTACATTTTGCCTGGGCTAGGCATCTTGCATCGAACACAAAGAATAAAAAGAAAAGAGAATAAACTCACTAAAAAGTGATGTTTCACACATGAAGAATAATCAATCGTTGCCTTCTTTCCTTCTGGCTAGCCAATGCTTGAGGCAAACAAAGAAAGATTAAGAACCATTTATTTTTCATCTCCAAAATTAAATCAGCCTCAATAGATTCGTAGAGCTTGAAATTGATGGATATTATGTGGCCTATAAGCCAATCACACTTTCATTTATCTTATTTATGTTCATTGAAATGAAATTTATTCATTTTCATTCTTGTGTGATGTTTGCAATGAAGTTCATGAGCATGTGCAATGTGATGAACTAAAACTTGGTTTGATTATATCGTTGTTGTGTGTTCTAATTCATGAAATACATTTATAATTCCTCACTTAGGACAGTAGTAAGTAAGGGTCGATCCTCAGGGAATCTAGGTAATGAGGGTTGAGATGAAAGTAGAAGAAGGGATGAATTCCTATAGTGGAGGATATTAGAAGTTAGAAGAGGAATTTTATAGAGATAATGGATGTCATTGGTTAGATTATGTTTATGTAGTTCTAATTAGAGGAGAAGAGATGAGAATTAGAAGGGTAGAGATTGATTGAAGGTGGAGAAAAGAGAAGTGAAGGGGAGAAAGGAGAGGTGAAATAGTATAGAGATAGATGAGGTGGTTTGGGTATGATTTGTGGAAGGAAATGCAATAACCTACAATTAAAATAGAAGAAAAAGTCCTACATTATCCATGGAAAAGGCTTACAAGAGAATCCCTCCTTAAAATCTTTCCACAAACCCCGTGTTGGTGCCAATCCTAGGCCGAGTGGTGCTTGATTTGCTATGACGTCGATCTCCTCTTGTTCTCCTTCTCCAGAACAAACTCTAGCATCCGATGATGCCTAGCTTGGGCCTAAGCTTCTCCCCCTTTCTTGCTGGTGACCTGGTGTCAAGAGAGAGACAAAAGACAAGAGAATTCAAAGTGGAGGAGGAGAACTTTTAGGAGTTAGGGCTTCCTCCCAATCCGACGGTTGAGATTGATTTTTGGGAACTTTGGGAGTCTGATGGAAAGTTCAACCATGCAAATGGGAAGAGCACGGTGAGATTAACCTGTCGTCAAAATTTCAGCCCGATCTGACGAGTAGATCATGAGATATCAATGATGTAACACGACAGATGTCGGGATCGTCGGCTCGTGTTACAACACAAGGATCTGGTCTAACTAACAACTAAGATGCACGAAGATGTTATGATGCGAGTTTTCAAAAGAACGAGTAGTACTAGGAGCGGCGGCTGATCTAGGGAGACGTCCGGAAAGCTTCCCGAGCGCTGCTCGATGGATCAACTTTCCCACGTTCCGTTAGATCGACTACTAACGACTACGGCGGAAGTCCACGACCGGGGTGGTCCGCACCCGTACGACGACTGTGAAAACTCGAACGAAACCGAAAACGAACCCGACCCAACCCGGGCAAACGAGAGGGTACCTATAACGCTAGTCCCCGGCGGTGGAGCGAGCGCCTTTCACACTGAGAGAGGTGATGATACTCGAACGAGGGCGGCGTCGTGATCCACGGGACGAGGTCCGGAGAATCGCAGTGGCCCGAAGCGCTCTTGTTTGCGAGCAGCACCGACCTGCAGGAAGGAACGTAGATCTGTCGTTACGCTAGCGTCACGGAACTGGGGAAACCAACTAGTGCAAGAAAGAGGGCAGCGCCGAAGAAGAAGGGAGACGACAGGTTCGGCAGCGACTATCCGCTCACGGGACCGAAGGGACTGACCTGAATATCGACGCGAGTAGATGAGTGTGATCGCAAGCGATCGGACTGGCGTCGGCGAGCGGCGGCGAAGACCGGACGGCGGAGGCTCGACGGCAGCAAACGATGGCTGAAAGTAGTCCACAAACAAGCTATTCTAGCAACCGTCGACGGCGGCGGCGATATCGAACTGGTTCCGGCGACCTCTAAGGGGAGCGCGGCCAGAGAACTCGATCGGACGCTTGGGAATTCAGTCCCGGGGCGGCTCTGTCTGGCGTCAACCTAAGCGCAGCTAAGGCGGTCGGCGATGATCCAGAGCGGCGGCGTACGGGCAGCAGGATTCCGGCGCAAGACACCGGGCGGCGGATCAGGGGTCCCGCGGTAGAGATCCCGGACCACCGGCGGGTCCGTCGAACCTGAAGAGGGGGGAGGGGCGGCGGCAAACCTCGCAGGGCTGCCAGGCAAGGCGGCGCGGCGGTGCGGCAGCGAGCGTCAGCGCGTCGGGCTGGTGCAGCGGCGCGGAAACTCGCGGCGGGGCAATCGACGCGGCGGACTGGAGAAAGAGGCGGCGACTGCGATCGGACTGGCGCAACGGCGGGCTGAAGGCCCGCGGCGGCGGCGGCGGGGAGCAGCTGCGATTCCGGGGTGATTCCCCTCTCCTTCTCCTTCCTCCTCCCTCTCTTCCCTTCAAGGGGGACCCTAGCTCGGGATTCCCTCTTCCTCTCTCACGTTAGCATGGGGAGGTCACATCAACGATTCATTTTCATCCAAAGAGTCTAAACGATACTCTCTCCTCTCTTCCTTATATAGGAAAGAGAAAGAGACGGGTTGCCCTAAGGGCAATCCCGTAAATTGAAGGGGTTTTGGCCCAAAAATAGGCTAAAACCCCTCTAAAGGGCCTAGAACCGGTCCAAAAGTACTAGGGAGGGCCCAAAACACGGGGAAAACCCTCCCACACACACACAAATAGTCTCACGAAACAAATAAAGCAAGAAACGGGGAAAAAACTCGCCGGGAGGATCGCATCATGCGGTGTACTTGAAACTGGGGTCCTGGACATCGGCTCGGGTGCTCCGGCGCGGTAGTACTCGCGCGCCGTCCGGCTCGGCACGTGCTGTCGTCTGGTCGCTGGCATGGTCCTCCATCAATCAACCTTTCTTTTTCGAGCATTTCTAGCCGTCTGATCGGATGATCTCCTGCGTCAGTGATCTTCCGTCATCAAGCTCCCGAGATCGCGCCACGTCACTGCAGAGCCAATCGCTGGATTTCCTCCACGTCACCTGCATACGTAAGTGACAAAAGGACAAAATAGGCAGGTGAGTCACGCTTCTCCTTTGCGCGAATAAGAGAGCGCCACGTTGCTCTCTTATTCTCGCTTCGTGCTCAAAAAAGACGGCGCCCTCGCCTGCACAGGTAAGTAAAAATTAAATACTATTTTAATAAGAAAAACAGTCCGACGAGAGGAATTTGCGACGATTACTTTCGCCGCAGATTCCTCATTGAGCGCCAATAAGAGAGCGCCACGTCGCTCTCTTATTAGGCTTAAGGAGAAAACGACGGAAACAAAAGGATGAAACGATAAAATGTAGGTAAACAAAACGACAAGAGAAAGGCGCTAAACGACGAAATAAAAAACGGTAATATAAAACGACAAAAACAAGAATAAAACAAAACGACAAAAACAACAAATTTGAGGCTAACGATCTGCGGCGATTAATTTCGCCGCAGATCTCCTCTTTCAGCGAATAAGAGCGCGACACGTTGGGGCTCTCTTATTCCACTCTCGGTCAACTCTTGCGGCGAGGGTTCCACATCATCTGCACGGTGAGTAAAGGACAAAACAGACTAAATAGTCATAATAGTAATAATAAAATAATATTAAAACTCAATTAACCGTTGCTTCCAGATTGTGACACGTGTCGCGATCTGGTAGCTTCTACTTGCCTTACCTTGCAGATCCAAAAATTGGAGATATGCCCCTGAGGCTCATAATTATGCAATAATCATTAGATTAATTAGAAATATGCTATAAAAATTCATTTAAATCATTTATAAATTCCAAACAAAAATATATTTTGCTATAAAAGTTCATTTCATTGCTAGCTTATAATCGAAGAGAGATATTAAAATATTATAAAAGCAAGGAAATACCATAAAATCATAATGAAGCAAAATTACACAATTTTAATGATAATAACACATAAATATATTCCTTTTAAGCCAAATGTTCATGAAAATTAAGAGTTAAAGGTCATAGATTTATGTGTTATCACAATGACTAAGTGAATTATGATGAGATCATAATATAGTGATCACTAGTCTTTAAACATATGTTCTAAACATTCCTATTCGTGGGATATTGGAGAAAGAAATCAAATTATCCGGAAAGAATAGCACTATCTAATCCATCTCATATGATGAGTATGGTTGATCCTATAGCCAACAGTGTGGAGACACTAAGGATAGATAGTGAGTGCTCTTTGGAGAAAAAGTTCACTGAATTGATCCATATGAATCCTTGAATGGTATTATACCTAACTGTCAATTAGGTTGATTCATGTCATGGTTGTGTATGTGGTCCTTTGACTTGAGACACCAAAGACATCTTGTGGATGGATGATCATGTTTTGATTATGATTTACGAATCCCTAGCCACGAGATATCTGAAACGTCATATATTGGATACGACATGAAGTCCACGAATATGATTGTGTGATCAAGATGGGATCATCCACCCTTTGTATTCGAGGAGATTGACTCAAGGAATGAGATGCGATAAAATCCTTGGCCAAGGTAGTATAAATATCGGAGGAGTTCTCGATGATTTCTATACGCATTAGTACTAACTTGAGTGACCGATTAGGGTTTGACAGTTGACCATACCCTAAGTCATTCATGAGTCTAATGTGGATGAAGGATTATACATACATGGTAATTGATGACGGGAAGGTTCCATAAGTGAGTTCTTACATACTCCATATCTCCTAGAGTACTTGGTATAGCTTGGCACCCAACGGGCTCGCAACTCAACCTATCGATTGGGTTAAATCGATCCTTGATTAATTAATCTATATGTGGATGTGGGTAATTAATTAAGGTTGACCAATAAGTTGTTATTTGGTCTATAGAGTTATTAACTAGTGAGATATATGGACCTAGAGGGTCACACACCTAAGGTTTATGGATGTTGGTGGATATAGACATAATTATGAGGGTTTTTATGAAAAAAACCTCATACCAAATGTCTACAAATTGGGGGAGAACGACCACAACTCAAGGTGCCCCTGTAGAACTTGTGGGAATTCTCTCCTTTCTTCTCTTTCTCTCTTGGTGAAGAGCTTTGAAGAGGAGATTCAACCATCCGGAGACCGTGTGGATACCGCTAGAGGATAGACACTTGAATAGCTTCAAGAACTCTTTCAAGGAAACTTGTAATTATGTTTTCTCATACATATTAGATGATAGGATCATCTGTTCTTGGTGCCTCAATGTTTTGAATATCTAATTTAATGGATTCCGCTGCATTTGATGTTTTGATCAAAATTTCTGAAAGTTATCGACCTCAGATCACATCAAAAATGACAATCATTCTCCTAAAATTTTAGCCTGTAGCTTCATCCGGATCATTGGGTATCAAGCTTTTAATTTAGAGAAATCTGGGATCAGCTTGCTTCAGCTGGTCAAACTTTGCTTAGACATACCAAAAATTACATTAAATGCTTTTGCCGAGCAAGAGAGAGGAAGAAAGAGGAAAGCTAAGGAAAAGAGGAAAGAGAGGAGGAGAATGGAGAGAGCACACTGCGCGTGGGAGAGAGGGGAGACGAAATAGAGGAGGTAGTGTGGTAGAAGGTGAAGAGGAGAAGAGAGATGGAAAGGAGGGAAGGAGGCGGTGAGAAAGAAGGGAGAAAAGATTTCTCTCCCTTGACACGTGCACATGCACGCGTGCGCAGAGGAGGGAGGGAGACAAAGAGGATGCATAAGAGAAAATTCAGGGAGAAAGAGAAATTGGAGGAGGAGAAGGAGAAGAATCAAGAATGGGAAAGAGAGTGGAGAGGGAGTGCAACTCTCCTGGCGACGGAAATTTTTGTCGCGTGAGAGAGCACGACCGGGAGGGAGACCAATTGTGGTAGAGAAAAAGAAATAGAGAGAGAAAGAGAAAGAGAGGGGGAGAAGAGGAAGAAGAGCGAGAGGAAGAGAGACGTCGTGAGAGAGAGGGAGAAGTGATTTCTCCCTCTTGCGTGAAGATGAGAGGAGAGCGAGAAAGAAATCATGGGAGAGAGAAGGGAGAAAGGAATGAAGAATGGGAAATGGAGCAGCTCTCCTCCTCCTCTACGCACGCATGCGCATTGGGAGAAGAGGAAGAGGAGTGTAGAGAAAGAGAGAAGGGGGAGAGGAAGAAGAAAGAGAGAAATTCGGGATAAATGAGGAGAGGAGGAGACACGAGAGCCGCATGATTGGGGGGGGAGAGAGAGAGAGAGAGAAGAGAGAAGAAGAAAGAGAGAAATTTGGAGGAAGAGATCGCAGGAGAGGGAGAGCAATAGCAAAAGGAAAGTGAGAAGAGCGAAAATAAGAAGAGTGGAAGTCTCTCTCTTATCTTTTTTTTCTCTTTATTTTCTTTTTAGAATTAATTTTCTTTATCAAAACATCATTTTTCATTGATTTTCATTTCTAAAAATATCCCAGAAAAATCTCAAAAATAATATGAAATTTTTATTTTTAAAACCTAGTATTCTTGATAAAGAATCAATGTTGTCAAATTCTTATAAAATGTGATTAATTTATGCAATAATCAAGAATATTCTCTTGAACATGAAATTTATCATTTTAATCATTTAGATCATGATAACATACATTTATGATTAGATTTTCAAGAAAAAGTGCATAAATGCATGATATTAATTCATGAAATTGCATGTTATCATATATCTCAACAAGTCTTAATTTGAGCTGATAACTAATTTTAATCAATCTTGGAAAATAGATTTTAATCAAGAATGATAATTTGATTTTAATCACACCTTAAACAATCCAAAAAATATCGAATAACTACCTATAATTGACTTGAAAACCACTTTAAAGATACCTAAAACATACCTTCATTGTCTAAGTCCTTCATGAGAGAGACAGAGAAAGGTGGGTGATATCTGTTCAGCTTTGATGAGAGAGGACTAGTGAATCTCTCTTCAGCCTTGATGGTGATCGTACTTTCCATAGTGCTCACATCCTCAATCACATCTATGACCATCACAACGCCGACCACAACCACCATATACATCACACCTCTTTTAGTGAGAACCATAGGATAGGAGTGATAACATTCAAATTAAACATGAAAATATATGATTATTAATGCAAATTAAGGCATAAAACATTTCATTCTAATGCATATTATCATATTTTTTAATGTTTATCTATCATTCTATGACAAATTCATTATAATCTCAAAATGTCATAATTTAGGGTTAATTATGATAAATTGAAAAAGAATATCTTTTAAACCCATCTTTACTTGAGATTATAATTAGTTTTTAAGGTTAAATGATAAGAGAAATCATTTTATATACACTCATATATTTTTCTAAGTTTTAAAATCTAAAAGAAATGAGTGTATTTTTGAAATATAAATTTATTCTCTTGTTATATATTAAATTTGACCTTTTATAATGATAGGTAATTTAATTTTTGATCTAATGAAAAAATTTGAATTAATTTAGAGTTGTATTTAAAAAGATATGAAATTTCTAATTTTTAGGGATTTTTCCTAGATTTTTTCTGAATTTTTCTGAATTTAAAATTGATTTATTTGATTTAAATTTATTAAAATAATATTGTTATTTTTGCGTGCTAATGTGGCAGCTGACGTGGGGTGAGCGGAAAAAAGTGCACCACGTGGCGATATATAAGACTGCCACGTGTGTATGTGCGCACGTGTGTGAGTGCGCGCGTGTGTGTGTAATTAAGGAGAAAGCACCCTGTTAAGGATTTTCGGTAACTCCTTAATTACGCACACCATCTATACTCGCATTTTCTTTTTTTTCTTTTTCCCATGTGGGACTTTGTTTTGTGTTTTAAGTGCGCAAGTGACGTGACAACACGAGGAGCGCCCGATGCGTGCGTTGAAGATGAATCGTCGATCTTTACTTACGGCGGGGGGTACACAACGCAATCCTATTCGTTGGTAAATCATTTCTAAAGTAATTTAATCTCAGCCGTCGATATGAGGAGTTCTAACGGCTGCGATTAAAACCAATGAAACACATATGGAGAGTCCCATCAAGATCAAACAACGAGCGTTTGATGCGTTACTGATAACGCACACGACATGGAAAAATCTTAATGGTTCATCTTTAATCCAATGGCCCAAAATTAATGGTAAAGATTCGCACTCCTGCATTTCTTCAGAGCCGTTGATCGAAGATCAAGCGTTTCATCATACTGTTACACCCTATGTGCCCTAAAAATTGAGATGTATTTGACATTGTAAATCATTCTTGGGTTCTTTGAGTAATCAAACTATCTAGACACCAAATCCCATGAATCTCTTGCTTCCAATCACTTCTAGATTAAATTTTGTGTCCACGGAGTACTTGAAAGTGAGATTTTGTTGAGAGAATAGGAAGAAATTGGCTCTTGACCATCAAAGATTGTTTTTAAAATTCGGGAATGAAAAGCCTTTGATCTGGCGAGTAATTGGATCAATGCGAGCACAATCTTGGGTTAGAGATTAATTTTCATTCTAATCTTCCTTTGTATAGCTTTAGATTTTAATTTCGAATTATAATTTTTAGTCAATTTCAATTTCAATTTTGATTTTTCCTGATTTTAAACTTCAGAAATTTCTATCTCATTTACTCGATGATTTCTCCACGAATCTTGATCCAAATTCTGTGATTCTTGATTATGATGATTTTCCTTCAAGTCTTCTTTCGAAAAATATCAGTTTCCCTAATTTGTCATCACATTTTATTGTCCGATTTGATTGAATTCGAAAAGATATCTCAAATTTCCCTTATTTCTTTGTGGATTCAACTCTTATCCACCACTATACTTCTTAATTCATTTTAATTTCATAAAATTGTTGAATTTGGTATTAATTTTGACATGAATTGGTGTGCATAGAGCGATCGCACCAATTCGTTTTGTCTAGGAGCATCCTCGAGCTATAAGATGCATAAGTGGGAGGTGTTTGCGGAGTCCTAGATGCCATTGGTAGTGTAGTAAAGAATGCAGTGCCAAGTGTTTGAAGATGAGCCTTGCTGTGAATGGAACTTGGGATTTGAGAGCTCATTGAGGTGGTAAGGCCAGAAAGAAAAATGGCTATCAATAGCTCGTCACAATAATGACACTAAGTCACAATGTTCATCAAATACAACTGATATAATTGTAGTTGGCTGAGGAGTCCACTGACTTATGCATAGTAGTCTTGAAGGCAATGTCCAAACCTCTTCGTCTCAAATAAATGATCATAAACATCGATAGCATGAGAGATATCAGAATATGATAAGCGTAAAATCATTGTCGGTTAATTCATAATTTCAAGTATCAAAAATTATATTCTCAATAATGAGAGATATTTGACTCTTTGAATTTGATCTTAAAATTTTTATAATAGTGGCAAGTCGAGGTCAAATCCACGAGGACAGTTAAAAAATTGAAATAAAAGAATTATTTTTTGATAGTTATAAATTAATAAAGCATAAAAGATGGATGAAAAGGGGAGATGTATTGGTGGCGTACGACCCCCGTCGCCACCAAGGCATGACACTACGGCGCAGGAGGAGCCGACACCCACGCGCGTCCAGCCCCCTCGACAGGCAAAGACGAAGGATGCCGACTTTCACTACACTAAGTGAGGACTTCATCTCGCCACCACAGACTTCATCAGGCTCGCGCACGCGGGGATTTATCGTTCTACTCTTTCCTTTATTTCGCACTTTTGTAGCCCGCACGTGTTTAAGCGGGCCTTTGCATATCTTCTTCTCTCTCTTTTAGGCCTTGGGGGTGGGTTCCCTTCGTTTCGGGACCCTAGCCTAAGGCCCTTTCCCTTTGTGAACCTTATTTCTTTTGTATGAGCATGGGTGTGGGTTGTGGGCCTCAAGTGGGCCCTTTCCTCTCTTGGCCCACCATGGGCTCTATAAGAGGGGAAGGGACCCCCCCACAAACCCTAGCCGTCAGTTGAGAAAAGAAGGATTTCCCTCTCGAGTGGCTGCTCAAGGAAGGTGAGGGAAGGGGTCCAACCGCCGACGTCCCCGCCGCCGCCGCCGCACCACTCGTGCCGCCGCAGCCGCCGCCACCTCTGCCGCCACCCCTTGCCCCCGACCCCCGTATCGATCCGCCGCCGACCCTGCTGCGCCCGGTCACCGCCGCGCCCAGCCGCATGCGATCAGCCGCCGCCGCGCCTAGCGCCGCCGCCCTCTATCGCCGCCGCCGTTGCGCCCAGCCGCCGCCGTCGCAGCGCCCAGAGCCGCGGCCGCGCCCTACCGCCGCCGCGACCCGCTGCTTCAGCCGCCGCCGCGATCTGCTGCCGCCGCCGCCCCATCGCCGCCGCCGCCATTGCGCCCGGGTCGCCGCCACCGCGCCCTCGCTGATCCAGGTCGCCACCGCCATCGTCGCCCATCCCGATCGTCCCGCCGCCGCCTCGATCCGCCGCTGCCGCCGCCTCATAGCCGCCGTAGCCGCGATCCAGTCCCGCCGCAACCGACGCTCGATCCGCCGCCGCCTCCATCGCCGCCTCCATCGCCTCCACTCGTCGTGCTCGCCTCGTTCACGCTGTCGCCCCCGGAGCGCCGTCCCGGATCGGCGCCCAAATCGCCCCTGCTCCCCGCTCCCGCCTGCATCTCCCTTCGCCCTGCTCCGCCGACATCGCCGCTCAACGCCTCCTTCGATCCGCTGCTCTCCACGGTTGCCTCAAGCCGCCGCCGCGGATCGCCTTCCGCCGCCGTCCGCCCCGGTTCGACGCCCATCCACCTCCGCCTACGCCGCGGCGAGCAACGCGAGCCGCGACCCTCGCCCCTTGGTCGTGACCGTCTGCTCTCCCGCTCCATCCACGCTGACTCGCCCTCCAACAACCGCCGTTGCCGCGTCCGAACCACCTCCCTCGCCACGACCGACCGGGCTCGTGCCCCGCAGGTTAGGCACACATCTCCCCCCCCTCTTTAATTTGAAGCATTATCTCTTTCAGTACTTCACGCACTTGTTTCTACCGTCATCGGGCCTAGTTAGGTTGAGTGAGTTTTGGTTACGGGATTGGGATCGTGGATCCGGCCGCCGGGTTGACGATCGAGCTCCCACCGACGACTCAAGGTCGCTCTCTCCCCTGCATCGACGAGCCCGGGAGGACTCCCGACCCATCCTACTCGGAGCATCCCAGGAACTCAGTGGCGACGTGCCGGGAAGGTTGGTTGCTTGAGTAGGACGTCTAGCCATCATCATATCCATTAGCCACCGTAGGCCATCCCTTCACTAGTTCCCCCATTAGTAATCTTAGCGTCAGGCCGAGCTCATCCCTCGGTCCGGCATCATGTATGTGGAAGATGCAATGAACTAATCAAATGCTTTTGATCTCCTAATGAAGATAAAAAACTGTTGATGAGATGGTGAAATTATGAATTAGGGTTGAAAAAATGATTATGTGAATGGAAAATATTTAGAAAATGGAAAATATTGAAAATAATAAAACCCTCATCTAGAAGCTCTAGTGATGCTCTTCAATTAAACACTATGTCAAGAACTGGCAAATCTCGCTAGAAGTTGAGAGCTTGCATCCAACACAAGGAATGAATAGAAAAGAGAAGAAACTCACTAAAAATAATGTTCGGTACACAATGAACGATCGATCAATGCTTTCTTTCCACCGGCTAGTGACGTGTCATTTTTGTGCGTCGTTAAAACACAAATACGATGGTCAAACAAAATTTATAAAACCGAACTCACAAAGACAAGATAGAATAATCAAGTACTGGGTAAGTATCGGGTCGATCCACAGAGAGCAGGGTTGACTTTAATCGCAGAGTTGACTTGGTCAAACTTAGGTTTAAAAGGAGTTTTAAATAAGAGAATATAAGATTTAAGATATGGAAATGATATAAATAAGGTAAATAAGAAGTTTTAATATTTGAAATCTCGGATTTGACAGAGAAAAGTCAAAAGTCAAAGTCAAAGCGTTGACTTTGACCAGCAGTAGGTGTTCTGCAAAATCAGAGAATCAAACAGAGTCAGAAGATTACGAAAAAGTAGATATTTGGAAACTAGAGAGAAAATGGAATTTATTGATATAAGTTTTGTAATTTTTGGATAAGAAATGGATTTATTATCAATTATTGAAAATCAATGATCAGAAAAATCCCCGAAATGAACACCTCAGAGGAAATCTTCAAATTGAATGCCCAAATGAAATCCAAATCTTGCAATTTATATGTCAATAGAAAGCTAAGAACCAGAGGAATCCAACAAGACCAAAATTATCAAATTCTGATTTGCCAATAAAAAGTAATTGACCCCGAAAGTCAACGTTTGACTTCTGATGAAAGATGAACAGTCCGTGGTCAAACGTTAAATTGAAGGGGCAAATGAACTCAGAATTTGATGAAATTGCTATCCACGGAAAGCTGATGAAAAGAGGAATCTAATGAAACAAAAATCAAGTGATTTGGAATTATAATCAAAGAGATATCCTATTTTTCAAAAATCAGCGACTTTTTCGGACCTAAAATTGGGGAAAATGAAGAACACTATGATCTAATTTGCGAAATTAAAGATCTAAGCCTAATAAAAATACAAATTACCTCTTGATAATCGATCGAACCTCACTACTAACCCGATTGCCGCAAGAATGGGGCCTCAATTCTCGTGGATTGAAGCGAATTTGCTCGGATTCTTCCTCGTGGACGTTCGGAATTCAAGGGGAAAATTCGATGAAATCAAGAGATGAAATCGTGATTATCATGCTTCAATGGCTGCGTCTCTACACTCTTGGAAGCAGAGGATCACGAGAACTTAAGACCTTCCTCGAAACTCGCTTAATTTCTTCACGAGTCGATCAAAAGTTCAAGAAGATATTTTTTTGTAGTTGGTTTCATTAATAGATTGATAAAAGAGGAAAGAAATGTCCTAAGATTAACACATAAACCCTAAGTGTCGGTCAATCCGTCTAATCGTGACGCAGTCATCATTATTCTACAGGAGCTTGAATTACCGCCCAAGCTTGGCGTTTATCACGGTAGAATAATGAGCTGAATAAGCAACTAGAACTCGCATAGTATCAACCTTGCCCCCTATCCTCAGTCCTCACGGGGCTAAGACCCTAGCCCTAGCCTTGAGCGGGGATCTCAGTGACAAGGCCCTCTAACTTTCTCGAGATCGATTCAACCGATGGTGATTAATTCTAAATACGATAAGAAGATAAAACCTGATCCACCGGTGCTCCCTTGGCCTTTCAACACGAAACACTCTTGCCATGGAACAAGCGATCACAAAAGAGGATACGAAGAAGCAAGTCGGGTATCTAGATGCACTCGGTTCGTCACGCCGCACAATCCTAGATACCAGGCGAACACACAAGAACATAAGAAGAACAAACGATAATTAAACATACCTAGATAGTTGATCCCTAGTAGCCTTGATCCGAATGGCCAACCTCCAAAAGGAGGCCAACTAGAAGATAAATTTTACATTGGAGATGAGGCCTATTTATAGATAGGTTTGTGCGAAATTGGTGGATCGTGGCCCACGACGCGGATTTTACTCCGTGTGATTTCAGCCGTCGGATCGCGCGAAATTGGTGGCTCGTGACGCGGATTTCACTCCGTGTAATTTCAGCCGTCGGATCGCGCGAAATTGGTGGCTCGTGACGCGGATTTCACTCCGTGTAATTTCAGCCGTCAGATCGCGCGAAATTGGTGGCTCGTGACGCGGATTTCACTCCGTGTAATTTCAGCCGTCAGATCGCGCGTAATCGGTGGGATCGTGGCCCATGACGCGGATTCCACTCCGTGCGATTTCAGCCGTCCAATTGCGCGATTTAATCCCGACCGTCCGATTGCGCGATTTAATCCCCGACCGTCCGATTGCACGATTTAATCCCGACCGCTCGATTGCAGCGATTTAATCCCGACTGCTCGATTGCGCGATTTAATCCCGACCGTCCGATTGCACGATTTAATCCTGAAAAATCAAAATAAAATCCAGAAAATATAATAAAATTAAGAAATTCATAAATTCATTGGTGTAACTCCTTTTTAACTCAAATTTTCTCCATTGGATCACAAATTTCTTCCTTTTTAACATCATGTCATTTAAAATATATTTTCAAAGAAGAAATCAAGATGAATTAGAATTTACTTAAATCATTTCTCACTAAACATTCTAAATCATAAATCCATCTTGAAATTATTCTTCCAAACATTTACTAAAGTCAAAAATCATTCAATACAAGAGATTAACTTCTATTAATTTAAACTTAACAAAAGATTAATCATCTATTAAGCATGAAATTATCCCTAATTTATGCATAAATATCAACTTTAGTGAAATGACATGCCAATGGAGAAAATTCCCAAAAAGTATGATAACATGCACCATATTCACATAAAATAAGCATGAATATGAGTTAATTAGGATAAGAATTCAAGTTATAAATGCATGTTATCAGCTAGCCAATGCTAGACGCCACAAATGAAAGGTTAAAAAACCTAAATTTTTATCTCCTTATAATGTTCCAAGAATAATGGAGCACAAAATGACAATCATTATTACAAAATTTCAACACAAAACTCTATCAAGATTGTCAAACATCAAGCTATGAATTTAGAGAAATTAAGACCATTGATCTAGTTCTCTCTTCTCCTCATCCACCTCAAATTTTGTGCCGGTTTAGTTACACAAGCTTTGATCAAATTACGTTGATCACATCTTAAAAAACTTTTAAATGTTGCTTTCTCTTCTCTCTCCCCTCTCCTCTTTCCTCTCTCTCTCCTCTCTCCTATTTTGATGGAGCATGAGAGAGAAAAGGGATAGAGTTAGAGAGATGTGGATGGCGAGAAATGTGGTGACAGATGCATAGATGCAAGAGGGGGAAGTGAGAGAGAGGAAAAGCAGCGAGGACAAGGAGATGGAAGCAGAAAGAGAGTGATGGATCACAAGAGATATGAGAGAGAGGGGAACAATGAGATACAAGAGAGAGAAGAGGGAGGAGAGAAGATGTGGCAAGAGAGGCAGAGCTTCCACATGAATGATGTGGATAGAGATAGAAAAGAGAGAAGAGATGAAGAACAATGAGATAAAAGGGAAAGGATAAGGCAAATTTGGGGTGGAGAATATTTTTTCTTCATTGCACGCATGGGAAGCTGTCTCTTGCACATGAAAAAGACGTTGGGAATGTGGGCCTTAAAGTGGCACATGAGCCACTTAAGTGACCAATGTGCCAACTTTTTCTCAACCCAAATAGGCTCTCATTGAGCCGAAATGGCCTATTAGGGGCGGAAATGGTCTTATAGGGAATTGGAGTTGCGATGTTTCGCATGGTGTTTCACCCAGGGCTTGGTCTACGCGAAGTTAGGAGCTATAGAGGAGTGATTTGAAGGTGGAGAGTCCGTCCATTGGCTCTGGAAGGTCCCTAAAAAAATATGGTTAAGGGAGATAAGGGGCATTCTTCTCAAAGACTTGTTCTTTTTTATTCTTCTTGTATCTATTGATTTCTCCAGAACTTTGTAGTTGCTTCTTCATCATCATTAGATTTGGTTTCTTCTATTGTTGAAGGTTTGAGTATTCCTCTTTGAATATTATTGCCCAAGCCGGTTGCATCACCCTTTTTTCAAGTGGTTTTCACAGTGTAACTTGTAGCTTGTTGATAACATGCATTTATAACCTGAATTCTTACCCTAATTAACTCATATTCATGCTTATTTTAGGTGAATATGATGCATGTTATCATACTTTTTAGGAATTTTCTCCATTGGCAAGTCATTTCACTAAAGTTGATATTTATGCATAAATTAGGGATAATTTCATGTTTAATAGATGATTAATCTTTTGTTTAAATTAATAGAAGTTAATCTCAGTTATTAAATGAGTTTTGACTTAAGTAAATGTTTGGAAGGATGATTTTAAGATGAATTTATGATTTAGAATGTTTAATTAGAACTTATTTAATGAAATTTTAATTCATCTTTATTTTCCTTCTTGAAAACATATTTTAAATGACATGATATTAAAAAGAAAAGAATTTGTGATCCAATGGAGAAAATTTGGATTAAAAAGGAGTTGTATTTTGAGAAATATGAATTTCTAAAGTGTTATACTATTTTTTCCGATTTTTATTTGATTTTTAATTGATTTTTTTGGAATTTCTTAGTTAAAATCGCGAAAAAAGGGGGAGAAATTACCTGCGGCTGACGTGGCGAGTGGGCCCAGGCAGGGCTGACGTGGCCAGCGGACCCACGTGGCACGCGGCTCCATCGCGCCGTTACGACGTGGCGCTGAGGCCACGTGGCAGGACGCGTGTGGCCCACGCAGGAGGCGCGTCAAGTGGCACAGAGGCCACGTGGGCGCCCGTGTGGGGCGCCACGTGTCGCGGAGTAGAGAGGAGTATAAGGATAGTTAATAGGGGAATTGATGTAACACGACAGATGCCGGGATCGTCGGCACGTGTTACAACACAAGGATCTAGCCTGACTAACAACTACGATGCACAAAAAAAAATGTAATGATGCGACTTTTCGAAAATAACGAGAAGCACAGGAAACGGCAGCTGACCTAGGGTGACGTCCGGAAAGCTCTCCAAGCGACGCTCGATGGATCGACTTCCCCACGTTCCGTTAGATCGTCTACCAACGACTACGGTGGAAGTCCACGACCGGAGAGGTCCGCACCCGTACGACGAGTGAAATCTCGAGCGAGACCGAGGAATAAACCCGACCCACCCAGGCAAGTGAGGGTACCTAAAACAGCTAGTCCCCGGCGGTGGAGCGAGCGCGGACGGCACTGGGGAAAGTGATGATACTCGAACGAGGACGGCGTCGTGATCCGAAGATCGCAGTGGTCCGAAGCACCCTCGCACGCGGGCAGCACCAACCTGCAAGGGAGAGAGACGTTCCGCCGTGAGATAGGCACAAGTAGGTATCACGATACCAACTAAAGGGCGAGGAGGATCAGGGTAGCGGGATCCGGGTAGCGGAATCCGGGTAGCGGGGTCTGTCGGCGCGACGGGGCAGCGGCGGCAGCGAGTGGCAGTCGTCGGCGAGTCGGTCCGATAACGTCCCGGTCTGGCGGCAGTCTTCCCGGCGGTCGGAGGCGGGACTGGATCGTCGAGCGGGCGGTGGAGGGCACCAGGGCGAGGGCTAACTCAGCTCGTCCGGGCGAGGCCACACCCGGGTGGGTCCGACGTGCCCTGACGAGGGAGCGTCGATGGTCCTGGCAGCTACGTCCACGGTCGACGGCGTTGGAGCAGGCGGTCGGTCAGAAGGCAGCGCTGGAGGGCGGCGAGATGGTGAGAGGATCGGCGAAGCTCCAGTTGGGAGCGACGGTGGCGGCTGGAAGCGCTAGTCGCAGGCGAAGGTCGTCAGGCGCGCTATCGGCGGAAGCGGCGGTGGCGACGCTGCAGAACGGCAGCGATGGGGCGGCGGCACTGTGAGAAGGCAGTAGCGGCGGCGGCGATTCTACTGGAAGGCGGGTCGGCGGCAGCGGCGGCTCTGCAGGTCAGCGGCGGTCTGGGCGCGTCCCTTCTCCCTTTTCCGGCTGAGGAGAACTGGTCGCGGGCTCGGTCGTTTGGCACGCTGGCGGTGGAGACGGCGGTGGCGACGCTGCAGAACGGCGGCAATGGGGCGGCGGCACTGCAAGAAGGCAGTAGCGGCGGCGGCGATTCTACTGGAAGATGGAACGGCGGCGGCGGCTCTGCAGGTCAGCGGCGATCTGGGCGCGTCCCTTCTCCCCTATTCCGGCTGGGGAGAACTGGTCGCGGACTCGGTCGTCTGGCGCGCTGGCGGCGGAAACGGCGGCGGCGGTTCTGCAGGACGGCGGAAACGTCGGCGGCGGTTCTGCAAGACGGCGGAGTCGGCGGCGGCGACCCTGCAGGTAGGCAGCACCCTGGGCGCGTTTTCCTCTTCCCCTACTCTCTTCCCTTCAAGGGAGACCCTCGATCGGGATTCCCTCTCTCTCTCTCACGAGAATATGGGAGGGTCACATCAACGTGAATTTTCACTCTTCATTTCAAAAACAGCTCTATCGCGATACTCTTCCTCTCTCCCTTATATAGGAGAGAGAAAGAGAGGGGTTTGCCCTAAGGGCAGTCCCGTAATTCAAGGGGTTTGGCCCAAAAAAATGGGCTAAACCCCTCTAATGGGGCCTAGGACCGGCCCATAAGCACTAGGGAGGGCCCAAACATGGGAAAAACCCTCCCACACACACACAAATAGTTCTCATGAAACAAATAAAGCAAGAAATGGGGAAAAACCCGTCGGGAGGGCGCATCACGCGGTGTACTTGAAGCCGGGGTCTCGTGCATCGGCTCGGGTGCTCCGGCGCGGTAGTACTCGCGCGCCGTCCGGCTCGGCACGTGCTGTCGCCTGATCGTGTGCATGGTCCTCCATCAGGAATCCTTTCCCCTATTTAAACGCGCCCTCTTCCTTCTTTTAATCCGTGTGGGACTATGTTCCCACACAGTTTTACTCTGCAGGTGACGTGGACACGCGGCGAGCGTCCGATCTTCTCACGGACGGCTACGATCGCGTGGACCCGAGTCCACGCGATCATCAATCCAACACGTGCGCTAATCCCGGTTTAAGTGAAGCGGCGGATGGGTGACACGTGGCATGGCGAGGAGATACCACGCCTCAATCGAACGACTTACCGCACGCCACGTGGCATCCCGAGAAGCGGTCGATCGTCATCAAATCGAAGGGCTTGAGATGCATCAGACGGCCGCGATTATTCGCAATCACGATCGGCGGATCGCCATCGGATGGTGCAGAGACGACGAGGAAGAACCTCGCGATCGAGCCGCGATCGCACGCATTCTGCCGCGGAATCGATCCCACTCGAGCTGACGATGATCGATGGAGCTTCAGGAGCACGATCGACGCCCGATCAAAGCCCGATCGGGCGGAAATCGTGGTCAATCGTGGCGGAAATCGTGGCCTTTTTGGAGGCTGATTTGAAGCCCAATTCACGCGGATTTTTCGTGGAATTGAAGCCACGACGCCGCACCCAAAGACTCGTTCCCACGACGCCTTCAAACAACGCCCACGACCGCCTCTATTGCCCACGTTTTCGGGCCTAATTTTCTCTTTAAAACCATGTATTTCTCTCTAAAACCTTCTTTGTTCTTGAACTTTTGATCGACTCGTGAAGAAATTAAGCGAGTTTCGAGGAAGGTCTTAAGTTCTCGTGATCCTCTGCTTCCATGAGTGTAGAGACGCAGCCATTGAAGCATGATAATCACGATTTCATCTCTTGATTTCATCGAATTTTCCCCTTGAATTCCGAACGTCCACGAGGAAGAATCCGAGCAAATTCGCTTCAATACACGAGAATTGAGACCCCATTCTTGCGGCAATCGGGTTAGTAGTGAGGTTCGATCGATTATCAAGAGGTAATTTGTATTTTTATTAGGTTTAGATCTTTAATTTTGCAAATTAGTTCATAGTGTTCTTCATTTTCCCCAATTTTAGGTCCGAAAAGTTGCTGATTTTGGTTCATTGGATTCCTCTTTTCATCAGCTTTCCGTGGATAGCAAATTCATCAAATTCCGAGTTCATTTGATCCTTCAATTTAACGTTGACCTTGGACTGTTCATCTTTCATCAGAAGTCAAACGTTGACTTTCGGGGTCAATTACTTTTTATTGAAAAATCAGAATTTGATAATTTTGGTCTTTTTCGATTCCTCTGGTTCTTAGCTTTCCATTGACATATAAATTGCAAGATTTGGATTTCATTTGGGCATTCAATTTGAAGATTTCCTCGAGGTATTAATTTCGGGAGATTTTCTGATCATTGATTTTCAATAATTCATAATAAATCCATTTCTCATCCAAAAAAATTACGAAATATATATCAATAAATTTCATTTTCTCTCTAGTTTCTAAATATCTACTTTTCGTAATCTGACTCTATTTGATTCTCTGATTTTGCAGAACACCTACTGTTGGTCAAAGTCAACGCTTTGACTTTGACTTTTGACTTTTCTCTGTCAAATCCGAGATTTCAATTCTTAAAACTTCTTATTTACCCTATTTATATCATTTCCATATCTTACATCTCATTTTCTCTTATTTAAAACTCCATTTAAACCTAAGTTTGACCAAGTCAACTCTGCGATTAAAGTCAACCCTGCTCTCGTGTGGATCGACCCGATACTTACCCAGTACTTGATTATTATATCTTGTCTTTGTGAGTTCGGTTTTATAAATTTTTTTTGACCATCGTCTTTGTGTTTTAACGACGCACGAAAACGACACGTCACGTGTCCCACCTCATTTTTCTTATTTAAGTGATATCAAAGTCAGGTTGGTTTATTATTTGGCTGCATATACTATTATGAAAATGGTTGGAGGGATCATCAGTTCGTATGGTTGGATTTAATGGCAATAATTGGGCAATTTGGAAACCTAGAATGGAGGATTTCCTTTGTTTCAAAAGGCTTGCAAGGTCCTTTGCTTTAAGATCATGAAAAATTAGAGAAGATGTCTACGGATGACTAGAGGGTCCTAGACTGAAAAATTTTTGGTTACATTTGGCAATGGATTTGTGATAATGTGTATCACAATTTGTCCTAGGAGATGACAATGTATTCTTTGTGGAAGAAGCTGGGGAAGCTTTATGAGACCAAGAATGCAAACAATAAGGCTTCCTTGATGAAGAAACTTGTGAATCTTATATATGTTGATGGGAATCTTTTTTTTGACCACTTGAATGAATTTCATAATATTTCTAACCAGCTCTCCTGTCTGAAAATATGTCTTGATGATGAGTTGATGGCCCTTTTTCTACTCATCTCATTTCTTGAAAGCTGGGAGACATTGGTGGTCTCTTTGAGAAATTGTGCTTTCAAAGGGTTCTTTCTATGGAGAAGGTGAGCATGAGCCTCTTGAATGAGGAGATGAGGAGGAGGAACTTTTGGAAGTGACAATGGGGAGTCACAAGCACTTGTTTTAGAAAATAGAAGAAGGGGAAAATCATGAGACAAGGATCGTGCAAACAGGAGTGGTGATAGCTGTGAGATGAAGGAGGCGATTGCCATTGCTCAAGGTGGTGATTATTTAGTGTTTTCTACTACTATGATGTTTTTCTTGTGAGTGATAGGACTCAGAGTGGATGGTTGATAGTAGTGCATCCTATCATGTCTTGCCATGGAAGGAGGCATTTTGCGAATATCAAAGGGGGCAGTTTGGAGGTTTTAGGATGGGAAAAAGGGTACTGCAGAGATTGTAGGGCATTGGCATTGTAAAGATCATATTGAATACTTAAGGACATGAGGCACATAGAAAATCTCAGATTGAATTTACTATGAGTTGGGAAGTTGGACAATGAAGGCTTTGAGAGCAGGCTTGGTGGAGGACTATGGAAGATGAAGAAGGGATCTCTTCTTGTTGCATATGCAAGAAAGTCCACTACCTTGTATAAGTTTGCTACTCAAGGCTATGGCGGTGAGTTGAATGCTGCAGAGAAGGACTTCAACATGGAGTTGTGGCATCAAAGAGGGGCGACAAAAGTAAGAAGGGGCTGTAGGATCTTTCAATGAGGAATGCTCTACATGACTTCAAAGGTACACATCTAAACCCGTGTGTTGATTGCCTCACTAGAAAGCAGCATAAAAATTCCTTTGCTGGACCCAAAATTCCAAGAAAACTAGTTTTATTTTATAACATATATTGTCATGTGTGTGGTCAATTGAAGACAAAGACACCACATGGAGCCATAGATGTTCATGGAATTAGTAGTGCTCTCTACTTTGTCACATTTATTGATGATTGCTCCAAGAAATTTTGGGCCTATTATTTGAAGATGAAGGATCAAGTTATTGATGTCTTCAAGCAGTTTCATTTCAAAGTGGAAAGAGAGTTTGGAAAGAAGTTAAAGTGCATTAGCTCTGACACTAGTGTTGAATATATGGGGTCACTTGGCGTGTATTGCAGGTAGCAAGGCATTCCTCTTGAGGTGACAGTCTTGGGTACTCCTTCGCACAATGCAGTAGCAGAGAGGATGAATCACACCATCATGGAGAAGATCAGAAGCATGGTGTCACATGTATTTGATATATCGCTACTTGCAGTCTTGCGAGGAAGGAAGGAAGCAATCGGATGGAACTTATCGAACCTTAAGGGGATTGATCCCTCTTTGTGCACTCATCGGATTTTCCTAGAGGAGGATTCTCGTCCCTCTAAAGAGGCACAAAGGAGGCTTAACCCTAAGGTATGGGATGCCATTAATAATGAAATCCTTAAGTGGCTTAATGGAGGTATTCTTTATCTCATCTCTGATAGTCTATGGGTTAGTCCGGTGCATGTTGTCCCCAAGAAGGCGGGGATCACCGTGATGAGAAATGACAAGGGCGAAGAACTTCAAACGTGTCTTCCGACAAAATGGCGAGTATGTATTGATTACCGAAAGCTAAACGCGGTGAAGAAAAAGGACCATTTCCCCTTGCCAATCATTGACCAAATTCTTGACAAGCTTTTAGGTCAAGGATTGTATGGCTTCCTTGATGGATATTCTGGGTATAACCAGTTGGCAATCCACCCCGATGATCAGGAGAAGACTACATTCACATGTCTTTTGGCACTTATGCGTTTCAACGCATGCCATTTGGATTATATAACACTCCTGCCACTTTCCAAAGGTGCATGATGGCCATCCTCTCTGACTTTATAGGAGAGAGTCTTGAGGTCTTCATGGACGACTTTTCAGTTTTTGGGCCGAGCTTTGATATTTGTTTAGAGCACTTGATGCGAATCCTCGACGTTTGTGTTAAGAAATGCTTAGTTCTTAGTTGGGAGAAGTCCCACTTCATGGATAGAGAAGGTATAGTGCTTGGTTATCTAGTCTCAAGCAAAGGATTAGAAGTGGACAAGGCCAAGGTTGAGGTGATACAAGACCTTTCACTCCCAAAGTTGATAAGGGAACATAGAAGCTTCCTCGGGCATGTTAGCTTTTATCGTCGTTTTATTAGAGATTTTCTAAAGTTTCAAAAACCATTGACTTCTCTTTTGTGCAAGGATAAAGATTTCATCATCGAGGACGAGGGGAAGAAAGCCTTCATGCAGCTGAAGCAATCATTAGTGGAAGCACCTATTTTGCAAAGTCCTAATTGGGACTTACCTTTTGAGATTATGTGTGATGCTTTAGATTTTGCAAGCGGAGTGGTTTTGGGACAATGGATCGACAAGAAGCTAACTGCCATTTGTTATGCAAGCAAGACGTTAGCTGATGCTCAAGTCAATTACACGACTAAGGAAAATGAGTTGTTGGCGGTCATCTTTGCTGTGGAGAAGTTTAGGCCTTATGTCTTGGGCAGAAAGATTATTGTGTATACGGATCATGCTGCTTTAAAATACTTGTTGTCCAAGAAAGTGGCTAAATTGTGACTAATTTGATTGGTTCTCCTTCTTCAAGAATTCGATTTGGAGATTAATGGCAAGAAGGGAAGTGAGAACTCAGTGGCTGATCACCTTTCTCGACTTCAGACCACATCTTCAGGTGAGATTAGTGACACATTCCCCGACGAATAGCTCCTCGCCATCGTGACTAGGGTACCTTGGTTTGTGCATATTGTAAATTACTTAGTCACAAAATCAGTCCCCGAGTATTGGAACACACATCCAAAGCAAAAATTCTTCCATGATATTCGATATTATTTTTGGGAAGAAACCCAATTGTTTCATGTAAGGTCTGATCAGATTATTCGGAGATGCATTCCAGAGGAGGAGCAAGTTCATATTTTATCGATGTGTCACTCGTCCTCATGTGGAGGTCATTTTGGGTCAAGAAAGACTAGAGCTAAGGTATTGCAAAGTGGCTTTTATTGGCCAACTCTATTCCAGGATGTCATCAAGTATTGCAAGGAATGTCTAAAGTGCCAATCCGCATTAAACATCTCAAAGCGAGATGAAATGCCTTTGCAAACCATCCTTGACGTAGAGATTTTTTATGTTTGGGTGATTGACTTTATGGGACCATTTCCACCATCGGAGGGAAAGAGTATATTCTTGCAGCAGTGGATTATGTATCCAAATGGGTCGAGGCAATTCTGACGAGGATGAATGATCATCGAGTGGTTAATAAGTTTATTGTTAGCAATATATTTTCTCAATTCGGTTGTCCTAGAGAGATCATTAGTGATGGTGGATCTCATTTTACTAACTTTTATTTCAGGACTTTACTTAGGAAATATGGAGTTCACTATCGCGTTACGACCCTGTATCACCCCCAAGAGAAGGGACAAGTAGAAGCCAGAAATAGAAAAGTCAAGAACATATTAAAGAAGATAATATTAGAGAATTTGAACGGATGGAAGAGATTGGGCAGCGAAGCTACCGGATGCTCTATGGGCCTACCCCACCGTATTCAAGACACCCATCAGGATGTCTCCTTTAAGGCTCATTTATGGCAAACCTTGACATCTCCCCGTCAAATTATAACATAGGGCTTATTGGGCTATTAAAAAGCTCAATCTCTCTCTTGAGTAAGCTGGGAAAGAAAGACTTCTACAACTTAAAGAGCTCTAAGAATTACAGAATGAGTCGTATCAAAATGCTGAGATTTATGAGGCCAAAAACAAAGTCTTTCATTATTTTTTTTGCATGCCATGCATCATGATTGCCATCTCTTTTCCATGAGCATGCTGATTTTAATTGAGGACAATAAAAGGAATGAGTGTGGGGGGGAGTTTTCAAGAAAACTTCAAATTTTTTAAATTTTTGTATTCCTTCATTTGGTATTTTGTGCATGATCTAATTTTAAACCATGTGACCAGCAACATGATCTTTCAAAAACCATATGAAATATGAAACACATAGAGTACATTGACACCTTCAATTTCTTAGAAAGCCATGGGAAGAGCAACCTTAAATGTTATGTTGAGGAGGTTGTAGAGTTGATGGAATTATGGATCTAGGTTTTCCTTTGAGGACTCATAAAGTCTAATATAATAATCTACTCAAGCTCATAGTATGATTTTTTAAAAATTTATATACATCTCGTCCGCTCATTCTTCTTTCTAAATCTTGAGTTAATTAGTCTTTGCACGCACATCCTTCCACTCTCCATAGCAAGTCGTAGCTTGTATCATCCTTTTCTTGGCAGAACTATTATTGACATAGTGAAGGTCCCTGATCCATAGAGAAACCAAAACCTCTTTGGGGAAATAAGCTGCATGTTTATTAAGGATGGCACATGGGTAGGATGAGCACCATGGAACGAGTAAATATTGTTTTCAATAAGTTGCATAAAAAGCCTTAGAAATTTTAATTCTGCAATTACTATGTATTATCTAATCCCTTTCCTTATAAAGGCTTGCAGCAAGTAGAATTAGGATGTATATAAAAAAATCTAAGTAGAATTACAATGGTAAGCTACCTCCATGTGTTTTAGCCGATTCTGTTTTATAGCCTTTATGTATGGAAATGATGATGCTTGTTTCGACTTCTTGTGCCTTTATCATTCATGTTCATAGTGCAAGGAGGAATTGACAATTAATTTGGTAAGGTGGATCATTTTCTTAAGTTATTTATATTTTTCTTAGTATGTAGAGCAAGAGGAATTCTTAGTTTATTTGGTGGACTAAAGTGTTCGCCGAAGGAATGTCGTGACCCTAAATTTCTACTACATCACTTTCTTCTTGACATCATTTAAGGTAGAACATTCATTTCAGATTCTATCAATGCTTAACCCATGATTTGCTAGTACACATTCTTTATGTTTCCATTGCCAAGGGACTAGCAATCAATTAAGTCGGGGCGATGTGATAACATTCACATTTAACATAAATTCTTATCTTATTTAACTAATATTCATGCTTATTTTAAGTAATTATGATGCATGTTATCATAGTTTTATGAAATTTCTCCATTGGTATGCCATTTTACTAAAGTTCATATTTGTGCATAATTTAGGGTTAATTATGTGCTTTAATGATTTATGACCTTGTATAAGGTTACAAAAATCAAAATTAACCACCTTTTAAAGATTTTTATTTTTTCTTTGGTGAAGATGAGTAAAAGAAGAAAGAGAAGAAGAAGATGATAAAGGAATCAAAGAAAATGAGTTGATGATAGGGT
Source organism: Lemna minuta (assembly GCA_024174645.1). Taxonomy (NCBI): domain Eukaryota; kingdom Viridiplantae; phylum Streptophyta; class Magnoliopsida; order Alismatales; family Araceae; genus Lemna; species Lemna minuta. The sequence goes on along the minus strand of CM044115.1, from coordinate 2,399,661 downwards.
TCACTTAATAGTATTTTTAAATTCATCAATTATTCTACTTCTAATTTATATTTTAGGTGGCATGATATTAAAGATGAATAAATTTGTGATCGAAGGGAGAAAATTTGAGTAAAAAAGAAGTTATATAAATCAAGATATGAATTTTTTGAATTTTATATAAATTTCTAGATTTTATTTTGATTTTTCAAGCATTTTTTTGGATTTATTTTCTTATAAAAAATGCAAAAAGGGTTTATTTAATCTCGCGGGACCCACAGAGATGATGTGGCACGACGCGCACACATGGCAGAGCCATGCGAGCCCACGTGGACACACGTGGATGCCTACGTGGTGCAAGGAGGCTTCGGGTTGGCGTTTGATGGGCCCACGGGTAAGTGGGCTCAAGTAAGTAAAGGGGGGGCGTACTAGGCCCATGCAGGCAATGCAAGGGCTTAAGGCCCTCTTACCTTATATGCTCGACGAGTCCCTTGAATTTTCTCCGTGTGGGACTATGTCCTACTTAAAATTTCGAATTGCAGGCGACGTGGTAGAATACGGAGCGCTGGATCAAGGCTCGTGGATTGTCGTGCATAGATCGCGTGAACTCGAGTCCACCAGATCAACATCAATTGCACGTGACATATTTGCAACTGTTGATCGCGTAAGTAAGATTCTATGGTCACGATTTAATAGCGAATTTGGTGAATCACCTATCAACAAGTGGCTGTGTATGGACGCTCCTATCAAGATCGGACTGGCAAGAATTGTGGGATCGTGGGATCGTGGCCCATGGGTTTTGGGTGATCTCAACCGTCCCAAGTCCTTCAGCAAATTAGATGGTCTGCGTTTTTCCTGATGAAATTTCCTATAAAAAACGATGTTGTCTCTTTGTAAGCATAACTTTTTATTGAATCGTAAAGCAACGAAGTATTTTGGAAGCAAAATCTTAAGTTCTTCATATCCCCCTGTGTTCTAGACTCAATTGCAATCATATTGAGGCAGGATTGGTCAGGAATCATTGCAAGAATTGATCGGAATCGCGCCTTGCACGCCAAACACACGCGAAAGAAGAAATCGAGGAAATACTCTTCAATGAACGCAAATAGAAGCCAAATCTCCACGTCAATCAGGTTAGTAGTATGATTTGATCGTATCCCTTGAAATTTATGGAGTTTAGATTTGATTAAGATAGGTAATTTCATTTTAGAAATCGGATTTTTCATCGTTTCGCCCAAATTTGGGTGCGGATTTTTGCTGATTTTGAAACAAGGATTTTTCCCTGATCTTAAGTCCATTTTCCATTTTCTCTCTAGTTTCTGAATATATAATTTTTGTAATATTTTGCCCTCTTTTTTTTCTCTTATTTTATAGAAAGTCAACGTTTGGTCAACCTCAACACTTTGACCTTGACTTTTGACTTTTCTTCGTCAAATCATTCTATAAAATTCTTAAAATATATTCTCTGATATATTTATAGAATTTTCAGTAATAACGTATCACTTTCATTTCTTAAAATCCCTAATTAAACCTAAGTTTGACCAAGTCAACCCTTCGATCAAAGTCAACCGTGTTCTTTCTAGATCGACCCGATCTTTACACTATACTTGATTTCATATTTTTGTTATTGTGAGTTCAGAATTATAAATTTTGTTTGGCCAACGATTGTGTGTTTTCAACAACCACATAAATCGTTATGTTAGCGCACATGGACTCCAATGCTAACCTAAAGATCTAATTAAAATATAGATAATATATCAAGAGCTTAGCCACCAAAAATACAAGTCTACATATCTTAGAATTAATGGATAGTGTAAAGCCACTAAGATCAACCACTCCCATCAGCTCCTAACAATACCACTCCAACATTTGTAGAATGGTCTTATGTAGTAGATATATAAAATAATTTTGAAAAAGTTCGTCGTGTCGAAAGAATTGATAATGCAAGGACGTACCTCCTTATTTACAAGAAAAAAATAGACTTTGAATTTCTAAGTACAATGAATGTTATTTTTTTTGCATATGTAGTCTCTAGAGTGCTAGGAGCTGAGGCTCGACAAACTCTCCAAATTTTCAATCAAAACAGCGATTGCAGTGAAAGATGCTGAATCAAACATTCAACAAAGTTGAAACACAAAGAATAGATGATATTATCATCTATTCAAGATGATCCTATCATCTAGTAGTACATAATAAAATTCATTCTTATAGGAACCATTTGAATGAGTTCTTCAAGATATTCAAGCATTTAGCCTCTAGCGGTATCCATATGGTCGTTGGACAATTGGATCTCCTCTAGAATACTCATCACCACGAGAGGAAGAGAAGAGAGAGGAGAGTTTTCCTCTAAGCTCACATGGGCAGCCTTGTTATAGTAGTTCTCCCTCTATTTGTAGACTTTGGGAATTTAAAATTTTCACAAAAATCCTTATAATTAAGTCTATATCCATTAGTGCCAATTGACCTTATGTGTGTGATCCTCTAGGTCCATATATCTTGCTAGTTAATAAATATATTGACCGAATTACACTTATACGTCTTCCTTATCAATTAACTATATCAGCATATAGATTAATTGATTAAGGATCGATTTCACCCAATCGCCAAGTTGAGTCGTTAGCCCCGTGGGTGCCAAGCTACACCACATGTTCTAAGAGATATGGAGTATATCAGAACTCTTTCATAAAACCCTGCCATCATCAGTTTACTATGTATATATAATCCTTCATCCGAGTAAGACTGATGAATGACTTAGGATATGGTTAATTATCAAACTCTAATTATTCACTCAATTTAATACTAATGTGTGTGGGAAATTATTCAGAAACAATATCTCTAATATTTCAAATCATTTCTTGAGTCAATCTCCTCTTACACTGAGGGCAAACAAACCCATCTGGACCTCTCAATCACCTTCAAGGACGTCATGTTGTATGTAATCTATTACGTTTAAGAGATCTCGTGACTAGAGATTTATAAGCCATATTCATAATAAGATCATCCATCCATAATATGTCTTTGTTGTCTCAAGTCAAAGGACCATGAACATAACTGTGACATGAATAAACCTAATTGATAGTTAGATATAATACCATTCAGGCATTCATATGGATCAATTTAGTGAACTCTTTCTCCAAAGTGCACCCACTATCTATCCTCGGTGTCTTTACACGGATGGCCATAGGATCATCCATACTCATCATATGAGTCGGATCAAATAGTGTTATTCGTTCTAGATAATTCAATGTCCTTATCGAATTCTCATGAATAAGAATATTTAGAACATATGTTTAAAGACTTGTGATTACTATATTATGATCTCATAATAATTCCCTAGGTCATTGCATATGCTCATAGACTTTATTACAAATATTCTATAATAATGACAACGAATAAAAAGTCATTTCAATGAATATAAATGAAATATGAATGTGTGATTGGCATGCAAGCCACATAATTTCCATCATAAGGTACATAGTAGTATGCATTCTAGCTTTATACAAGAAACAGGTTAAGCGATGGCAACGTTAATGCTTTGGCACTTCCATGTGAGATATCTTGCAGAAATCAAGATAGGCAAATGCTTTGTCAGATGATGGACAAAGTTATGGGCTGTGAGAAAATCCTCACAGCTTCAAGCCCATTGATAAAATGCTATTTATACATGAATTTACATGATTATTAATGCAAATAAAGGCTTTAATTATTCCAAATGTATGCATGTTATCATATTTTAAGTATATTTCTATCATTTTATATAATTTCATGTTATGATCTAAAAATACATCAATTTATGGATAAGTATGCATAATTAAAACATTATGATGTTTAATCCTAATTATATTTAAGAACATAATCATGTTTTAAGGATAAAAATATAAAAGAAAAGATCTTTATTAACATTTATATATTTTTATAAATTTATTTTATATGATACATGAATGTATTAATTTAATTAATATTTATTCTCTAATTATTTTAATAATATGAATTTTTATAATGATAGATTATTCAATTTCTAATCTAACAAAATAAATTTGAATTAATTTGGAGTTATATTTTGAAAGTTATGATTTTTACAATTTTAAGGAAGTTTCTGGAATTTTTTTGAATTTATTTAAGTTTATTTTTTATTTTTAAACGATTTAAAACAATAAAAAATGGCCAAAAAGGGTGCATTTATCGCACGAACCCACGTGGATGCGACAAGGCACTCAGGCCCACGTGGCAGAGCCACGCGGACCCATGCGAGTGCCTGCGTGGCACGAATGTGACGTATACATATATTATATATTATATAGATGGTTATAGTACATATAAGCATCCGTATATTGAATTTATGCTAACCGTTACGTCTGCTCTACCTTTTAAATGCACGACTCTTCTTGTTTTTCTCTGTGTCGGACTATGTTCCCGTCGTTTTGTTTAATTGCAGGACGCGTGGCGTGACCTGGAGCGTTGGATCGTAAGCGCGATGAACGGCGCACATAGATGCGGTGGACGCGAGGTCCACCCGATCAAATATCGAGCACGTGCGTTAAATGGAGTTTAAGTGAAATCATCGCGACCGTTGATTTCACGAGTTATAACGGCTGAGATTTATCCCGATCGGTGGCCTCCTCAAGACATCACGATCGTTGGATGAGTATCCAACGGATGATCGATGTGACGCGACTCTTCACTTAAAACACGTGGACTCACCTCAGCCCTTCATCGTCAATCGAACGCTCATGACTTAATCGTGACGTTTCAATCAACAGGCATCTCATCGCGAACGTTGATCGCAATGAGTATGTTAGATCAACGGTCATGCCCAAAATTTCCTTTAAATTGACTTGTTCTTCAACGGAAAAGACCGTCGTTTGTGTGTTTTCATCTTAATCTTTCATCATTTAGTGTTAATTTTACATTTTGAATCGTAGATTAAGTTTAATTTCGTTTAGTTTCAGTTTTCAATCAATTTCGCGATACGAATTTTCTCCCATTTTCAAACTTTGATTACTCTGCGAATTCTAATCCAAATCACTCGATTTTTTATTTCGTGGATTCAAAATTGAGTTATCTTTCTTAATATCATTAAATTTCCCAATTTTTGAATCTCAATTCGTCAGCCGATTTGATCAAATTTCAAAGATATCTCTCAAAATTCCCTAATTCACTGTGAATTCGACCCTTATTTACCATTATACCCTTCAATTAATTAATTCATAATAAAATAGGTAAGTTTGGAGTTTTTTTGACACTATATCGTGTGTATTCAATGACCATGCGATATCATTTTGTCAAATGGCGCGGTTGTCGGGGAAATAAGGCGTATTTTTGGGAAAAATCATCGATTTTGACTTGGTCAACTCTAATTTTTCTATTTCTTTTCTGATTTTAATTCAAATTAATCCTACACTGAGCTATTCAAAGCATAAATTTATCATTCAGATACTCAATTTTGATGAGATTAAGTGAATTGTCCCTCTCTATGGACAACGGACTATCATCGCGTTACACTTGAATTGGGAGAGCGTAACTCTCACGAATAGCGATAATCATGTACGATTTATTTGTCATTTTTGAATACTTTTATAGTATCTCTTATTATATTAATATATTAGTGCATATTTATGAGACGAGTGTCCGATTGGAGAATGAGGAATAATCCTTTTTGAACGTTCCTCGCAATCCCTTTCCTCTTCCGCGTCATCACCGACCTTAGATATATCCTTGAACGATGAGGGAAATGTTAGGAGACGCCCTAGTGACTATGCTAGGCCTGTTCTTCAAAGACCCGTTACTCGTATTCATGAAACTCTTGCTAGAAATGCGAATTTTAGGATAGATTCGCATGTGATGAGTATGTTACCTATCTTCCATGGTAAACCTTATGAGGATCCTTATAGACATGTCGACGAGCTTAGTCAAGTGTGTGAGGTCAATCAGATTCATAATGTGTCGGTAGATGTGATGAAGATGAAACTCTTTCCCCCCACCCTTAGAGATAGAGCTAAGGATTGGTTTCTTAAGTTAAGAAAAGAATTCACTTCTTGGACCGAGATGGAGGAGGAATTTCTTAGGAAGTACTATTCCATAGTACTTCCACCTCTGTTAGGAAGACGATGTGTGAGTTTACCCAAGGACCGAGTGAAACATTTCATGAAGCTTGGGAGAGACTTAGAGACCTCACTAGAGAGTGTCCTCACCATGGAGTGTCTAACCATGAGCTTACACAAATATTTTATGATGGGTTAGGCCCACAAGATAGATATCTTTTAGATGTAGCTAGCAGCGGCACCTTCATGAGCAAGTTTGAAGACAAAGCAATGGAATTGATCGAGACTGTGGCAAAAAATAGCCACCACAACGCGGCAAAACCATTCGGAAGTGGTGCAACGCCGAAGGGAGGATAAATCGACGCAAAGTCGGTAGACACATGCATGCTCCTAGAGAAGATCAACAAGATGGTGGAGGGTCAAAATCTTCTATTAGATCGGTTCCACATCCGCAACGGATCTGAAGGACTTGCACCCTTTGCTCTACAAGAAGCGTCGCCATGCGCCCATTGCTCACGCCTCGACCATGTCGAGATGGGTTGTCTGATCATGGCAATTCAAGGGCAGGGCATGTATAGACAAGGCCCACTGGTGGCGTACGACCCCGTTGCCACCAAGACATGACACTACGGCGCCAGAGGTGCCGACACCTACGCGCGTCCAGCCCCCTCGACAGACAAAGACGAAAGGATGCCGATTTCCACTACACCAAGTGAGGACTTCGTCTCGCCACCACACATCACACCTGGGCTCGCACGCGCGCAGAATTATCTATCCTATTTTGTTATTATGAACTTTCTTAGCCCGCACGTGTTTAAGCGGGCCTTTGCATATTTTCTTCTTTCCCTTTTAGGCTTTCGGATGAGTTCTCCCCTTTTCAGAATCCCATTCGTGAAGCCCTTTCTCTTTGTGAACCTTTAATTTCTATGAATATTTTAAGGTTTTTGGGTTGTGGGCCTCAAGTGGGCCCTTTCCCTTCTCGGCCCATTTTGGGCTCTATAAGAAGGGAAGGGACCCCCCCCTCCCCACAAACCTTAGTCGTCATTTAAAAAAAAGGAAGGAGTGAACTCCATCTCAAGTGGCTGCTCAAGGAAGATCAAGGAAGGAGACCAACCGCGGCCTCCAACACCGCCACCGCCGTTGCACGTTCGTGTGCCGCCCCCGTGCCCGTCGCCAAAGCCACCGCCTCCCCTTGCCTTGATCTCGCTAAGCTCGACTACTACTGTACCATTCACAGCTGCTGCCATAGTGCCGCCGCTGCCGCTCTGAGCCACTGCCGCCGCCCTTGTGCCGCCGCTAGGATTGCCAGCTCCGCCATCCCCTCCCCTACCCCGTTCTCTCCCTCCCTCTCCACAACCCCTCCACGATCTACGCTCATTTCCTTCCCTCAACCCCACACCACGAATTCCCGTTGACGAGACTAATTCATATGGTCGTTGAATACACACGATATAGTGTCAAAACAAAGTCCTAAACTTACCAATTTATGATTAATTAATTTAATTAAAGGGTATAATGGTAAATAAGGATCAAATCCACTGAGAATTAGGGAATTTTGAGAGATATCTTTGAAATTTGATCAAATCGGACGACGAATTGAGATTAGAATTAGGCAATTTGTGATATTAAGAAAGATAACTCAATTGCGAATCCACGGAATCAAAAATCAAGTGATTTCGATGAGAATTCACTGAGTAATCAAAGTTTGAAATTAGGAGAAAATTCATATCGCGAAATTGATTTAAAACTGAAATTAAAACAAAATTAAACTTAATCTATGATTCAAAATGTAAAATTAACACTAAATGATGAAAGATTAAGATGAAAACACGCAATCTAACCCAAAGTAGCCTTTCGAAATGATCCAATTAATCGCCGGATGCATGGATTTTCATTCCGCATTTTTGAAGACAAAATTGAAGTTCAAGATGTGATTTCTCCTTTATCTCTCGATCAAATCTTGATTTCAAGCATTCCTTGGACGCAGAAATGAGTCAAGAACATGAAGAAATCAAATTGGCACTCGAATTGGTGTCTGGACAGTTCAAATTTCTCAAAAATTCAAGGGCAAAACTTTTCGTTCACGAAGAACATCGTATTTAAAGGCGAAATAGGGCGTGACCGTTTGATGAGTGGGCGCCTTGCGATCAACGGTCGCGATCACGCGTCTGTTGATCGAAACGGTGCGATTAAGTCGCATCCGATCGATGACAGATGGAGGATCAGGATCCGTCCATGTTATACACTTTGAAAGGATGTGTCGCTTGATGGTCCCTCGGATCTTCATCGGGCGGTCACGATATGGCGAGGATTCCACCGATCGCGAGTGATCTTAGCCGTTATAACTCTTTAATCAACGGCCACGATGATTTCACTTATTCCCATTTAACGCATGTGCCGTGATTAAAGATCGGGTGGACCTCGCGTCCACCGCATCTACGCGTGCCCTTCATCGCGATGTTGATCCGACGCTCCACGTCACGCCACGCAGCCTGAAATCTAAATAAAAGAGGGAACATAGTCCCACATGAACAAAAACAAGAAGAGTAATCAGGTATATAAGGGGAGCCGATTATAGGGGTTAGCTTAAATCTGAAATATCAGATGCTTATATGTACTATAACCATACTAATACGAGTAAATATAAATATGATGTCACCTCAGTGCCACGCAGGCACTCGCGCGGGTCTGCATGGCTCTGCCAGGTGGCCCTGAGTGCCACATCGCATCCACGTGTGCTCGCGCAAAATACGCACCCTTTTTGCCATTTTTTAAAATGTTTTAATTAATTAAAAATCGAAAGTAAAGTTAATTAAAATCAGAAAAATTCCAGAAAATTCTCTAAAATTGTAAAAATCATAACTTTCAAAATACAACTCCAAATTAATTCAAATTTGTTTTGTTGGATCAGAAATGGAATAATCTATCATTATAAAAATTCATATTATTAAAATAATAAGAGAATAAATTTTAATTAAATTAATACATTCGTGTATCTTATAAAATAAATTTATTAAAATACATAAATGTTAATAAAGATCTTTTCTCTTATATTTTCATCCCTAAAACATGATTATGATCTTAAATATAATTAGGATTAAACATCATAATTTTTTAATCATGTATAATAATCCATAAATTGATGTATTTTTAGATCATAACATGAAATTATTGACAGGCTCAAAGTCGTCGTATTTTTAAGCTCATCAAATTTAATATTTATAAACTAGGAAATTCTGAAACAACAGGGGTAATTGGGGTGTATAGGTTTCCTACGTCGATCCACAGGGATTCTAGGGCACGACAATAGCAATAAATAGAAGTAGAGTAGAGACGAGGATAAAGCTGAAGGATTGGTGGTCAACTCTTTGAGTTGACCGTAGAGGAAAGGAATTTTGATAGATGATTAAGGTGGTCCTACAGATACAAAGATGCTAAATTCAGAGTACAAGAAAGTATTAGAATGAATAACTAAGGAAATCTAAACCATGTAGAAAGAAAAGAAATAAGGGAGAGAAAGAGAGTGTGTGACTTATAATGAAATGAGGGGAAGAAAATAACAGATATAGGAGAGTGTGGGAGACCGAAATTAGGGGAAGAAGTGAGGGGATTGAAATTAAGAGAGAGAGATAGAGAGATAAGGAGGGAGCGGAATTAATGTGATAACTAGAGAAGATAGAGAAAGAGAAAAGCGATTGAGAGAGAGAGGAAGATAGAGATGATGAAAGAGAGAGATTATGAGAAAGATATGTAACAGAAGAAAATAAAGCAATAAACGGAATAGGAAGGAAGATGCGAAGAGAGGAGGCAGGTGAGAGAGAAGACGTGAGGAAAGAGAAGAAAGAAAGAAATGATGGTGACAGAGAAAATGAGCGGAAGACCGGAGCGAAGATTAGATGAGAACTGGAGAGAGAGATTGCCGAAGAAATGGGAGAGCGGAACTAGAGAGAGCTTAAATGGTAGAAAAGAAAAGAGAGAGAAGAGAAGAAAATGAGAGAAGGAGCGTCGGAAAATAGAGAGGGTGAGTGTGAGAGGTTGCGAGACGGCGAGAAAGAGAGAGAATGCGAATGAGAAGGATTTTTGAGATGAAGAGGAGGGAAAGAGAAGCGGAAGAAAGAGAGAAGCGAGATGGGTTGGCATCGTTGTGGATGGAGTAAAGGAGGGAGAAGACGTGAGAAAGTGAGAGAGACCGTGTGAGAGGGAGAGAGAGAAAAAAAATGCAGGAAAGAGAGAAATTAAGATTACGAGAGAGACGAAAGAGAGGACGATAGAACGAGCGATTGAAATGAAGAAGAAAAAGAGAATTTGGGGGAAGAGACGGAATTGAAGAAAAGAGGGCGATGACAGAGAAGACGTGAGGGCGTAGAGAGAGAGAAGAGAGAAGAATGATTATGAGAGAGAAATTTAATGGAATATTGGGACGGACATGAGAGAACGGATGGGAGAATGAAGAAGATTCGGAAATGAAGGAGTGGAGATTGAGTTTAGCGGAGAACAAGAAATAGATTAACGAAGAAATGGGAGAGAGAGGGGGAAACTTCGGGGAAGATAAAGAGAGAAGGAGAGAGGGAAAGAAGAAAATGAGGAGAGTTTGGAAGAGAGAGAGTGCATACGAGAGAGAGTTCGAGAGTGACGGAATAGACAGAGACTTGAGAGAGAGACGATATCAAAACGACGAAATAGAGTAAATGAAAAGAATTTTGATGGAAAGAAACAAGGAAACGACGAAGATGAGAAGGAGAACCGGAACATACAAATTTGCGGAGAGATCACCTAGAAGATGTCAAGGGAAGAATGCCATGGAGGAGAATCGATAGAGGAAATATCGAGAAGGGCTTAGAGAGAGAAAAAATGTGGCCGAGGAGCACGAATAGAGAAGGTAAATGGAGAGAAGAGATAGAGAGGAGAAATGCAGCAGAGGTAGAGAGGGAAAGTCCGGAAATAACGCTAAAGGGTGATTGCAAGGGGAGATCGAGGGAATGGGAGAGATGAAGGATAGGAGAATGAGATAGGGAGGAAAAATGGGCGGTATATTAAAAGAGAAGAATAGAAATTTCAGAGAATCGGAAATGAGAAACGGATAGAAAAGAGGAAGAAGGAAGAGATAAATTGAACAAAAAGAGAAGGTGAGAGAAGAATCCTACGACACGGAAAAAGACTTACCGAGAAGCTGGGGAGGAGGTAGACAGAGATTGCAGAAGGAATAGTGAGGAAGAAGACGAGAAATAAATCAAAATAAACTTCATTAACCTTTCATCATCAGTCGGGAGAGGAGTTACAGCGGAAGAAGATCTAAACCTAGGAGAGAGAAAGAACAACCTAAAAAAAAGAAGAAGGAGGGTCGGGGAGAAGCTAACAAAAGGAAGAAGAAGGAGAGAGGAGCCGAGGCCAAATGGAAGCCCCCCTTTAAAAGTGCTTTTTCCCCCCCTTTTTGTGGGCTTTCCGAGAAGGGATTTTCTGAGATTCTTCCATCACAGCCCACTAAGTCATTGCTTTTGGAGGAGTTGCTCTTCTTCTCTTGTTCCTGAAATAAATATTAAAATAAAATTAATGTAGAGGACTTATATTTGATGTGCTTGTATTATAAAGCTATTAACTCATGAGATAGTAGATTTAATGATATGTTCAACAGTTAATAGGATTAAATAAAAGCAACTCCTAAGTGATTATAACTACTTTTTATGCTTTTATAAATTATACAAAATGATAGAAATATACTTAAAATATGATAACATGCATACATTTGGAATAATTAATGCTTTTATTTGCATTAATTATCTTGTAAATACATGTATAAATAGCATGCTCTCACCCGTCTTCCCCGCTCTAGCTCCTCCTAATTCCCATGCTCACCCTTCCGCCTCACCCATCGAACCCATTCCGTGCGCCACCTCTTCTCCCGATCTCCCCTCTTTCCTCTCTCTCCCTCTCCCTCTCATCCCACATACGATTGTCATCCTGAACTTCTCTCCCCGTCTGCCCACCGCCGACCTCCCCTCCTGTTCGGAGATTTTCCACGACACTCGATCATCATTTCCTCCACAATCTACAGCTCCCTCTCTACTCCCGACGCTCACTAACCACAACCCGGCATCCCACTGAATTTTCGTCCACGACCCACCCGACTACAACCACCGCCGTCGATCAAATTCTCATCATCCTCCGCGTTGTGACCCCCCATTTTTTCCCCAAAGCCCACGATGTCCGATGGATTCATTCCCTAATTTTCCTTTCCTAGTCGCTTTCAAATTCCCCCTCCCCATTTTCCGCAGAACATTCCTCACCAGCAGCCCGAATCCAGCCCTACCAGCTAAATTACTGCGCAGAATGCAACCAAATTTGGCACCTCGCAATTCTCTGGATTCACCCCGTTCTTCTCTCCCTACAGTGTGCTTATTGGAAAATGATCTCTCCCGTAAAGCAGCTGCACGGAACAGCAGTTGAAGAGGTGAGGAGTTGAAGCGATTTGACTTCTCCCCAGATCCAGTTTCTTCTTCCTTCCCATTCTTGTTCTCTTCCGCTCCACAAGTGGTTTCTTTTTCTTCAGTTGGTATCAGAGCATTTGTAATCCAACAATTCGAAGTATGGTGCCACGACGAGGAGAGAGTTCATCTCAAGAGCTCGTCGTTACGGGAGGATTGAAAGGTGCCGATCAACTGACTAAAATCGGAAGCTTTCCAATCCTAAACAAACTCAACTATCAAGTATGGGCATCATGGATGCGCCTACATCTTGAAGGGCTTGAGCTTTGGGACGCCATCGAATCCGAGAATGTGGTAAGGAAGAAAGATTGGCAAGTGATGTCGATCTTGTTCAACACGATCTCAGATGAGGTCACGCGTGAACTCGATGTCGAGAAAACTGCCAAGCAGACGTGGCTTACTCTGAAAGTCAAGAGTGGAGGCGTGTCTCGGTATCGCAAGGCGCGGATTCAATCTTTGAAGAGGGATTATGAGAACCTTAGCATGGATGATGACGACCTCTTCCTTGAATATTTCGGAAAACTCTCCTGTGTGGTGAATGAACTAAGGAGCCTCGGTGAAGTAATTACCGACGCAGAAGTTGCCGCAAAGCTCCTACATTCCGTCTCTGGTAAGTTTGACACGATAACTACTTTGATTGAGCAATTTCAGGATCTTGAAATGATCACTCTCAAAGAAGTGATTAGCACTCTAAAAGTGCATGAAGATAAGCTTAAAGCTCGCATGGTCAAGAGAGAAGAAAAAGCTTTATTGGTCAAAGCTTTCATCAAGGAGAAGAAGAACGACCATGATCCTTCGAATGGCAGAGGCCGTCGGCGAGGACGCGGCAGAGGTCCCGGCTGAAAAAATCCTCAAAATTCTTCCTCATCTAAGGAAGATGAGGACGAAAAACCCAAGGATAAATCGAAAGTAACTTGCTACAATTGTCTAGGCAAAGGGCATTTTTCAAATGAGTGCAGAAAGCCCAAGAAAGAAAGACCGAAGAAGGATTCTCAAGAGATAGCTCACTTAGCCGAAGAAGAGAAAGAAAACACTCTCCTTATGGCTATAGAAACTTTGGATGAAATCCTGCTTCAAGGCATCTCTCAATGTGATCTAAGCAAAGGTATGTGGTACCTTGATACAGGCGCAAGCGGACACATGAAAGGAGGTAGAGAATTGATCTGTGATCTCGACGATTCTTACAAAGGTACAGTACGATTCGGAGATGGGTCGAAGATCTCCATCAAAGGAAATGGGTAAGATCATCCTAAATTCTAAAGACAATACTCACATTCCTCTAAAGAATATGTTGTACACACCGTCTTTAAAAGCCAACATACTCAGTCTCGGCAGATTGGATGAAGAAGGATATGATATTCGCCTTCACAAAGGCTTTCTAACCATTTACGACGACAGAGGATTTCTTCTCACCAAGGTTCAAAGGAGCTCGGGAAGATTGTACCCTTTGAAATTAGACATCATTGAGCATTGCCTCTAAATCAGTGAAGATCGCACTTGGTTATGTCATAAGAGGTATGGACATTTGAACTTAGCCTCTCTCAAGATCCTTTCCTCTCAGAATTTGGTCAAAGGACTGCCCTCAATTCACAAACGAGATGAACTATGTTCGAGTTGCGTCACCTCCAAGCAAGCAAGAAAATCGTTTCCCTCATCAGCCAAGTTCAGAGCTTCAAGACCACTAGAACTGATCCACGGTGATCTCTTGGACCTTTTGCTCCCGGAAACTCTCGGTGGGAGTAAGTACTTTCTCATACTAGTAGATGAGTATACTAGGATGCTATGGGTCTCTCTGTTGAAGCAAAAATTAGTGGCATTCAAAGCTTTCAAAAGCTTCAAAGCACATGCTGAAAGAGAGAAGGAATTGAAGCTTATCTATCTTACAACAGATAATGGTGGCATTCAAGTAAATCAGCTTGAAGGGGAGATCACACGAGCACAAAGTTCATATGCTGGGAAGATCCTTTCTGACTTCAAATTTCTTGAATGCAATTCCTCTCAAACACCACTCGAAGTGAAGCCAATGCTCAGTCAAGACGACTCCAAAAATTCGGTGGACTTGACTACCTTCAGAAGCTTGATGGGATCACTGAGGTATTTGACGCACACAAGACCAGATCTGATGTTCTGCATAGGATATTTGAGCAGGTACATGGAAAGTCCGTCAAAGGAGCACTTCAAAAGTGCCAAACGAGTCCTAAGGTATGTGAAAGGGACTCTAAATCTTGGTTTATCTTACAAGCAAGGCAGAAAGCTGTCTCTTGTAGGCTACTGCGACAGCGACTACGGAGGAGATTCGGTTGATAGGAAAAGCGCCTCAGGTGCATTTTTCTTCCTCGGCAATAACATCATAACTTAGATGTCACAGAAGCAGAGAATTGTTGCTCCTTCTTCGTGTGAGGCTGAGTATATCTCCCTCACACTTGCTGCCTGCCAAGGAGTATGGTTGGCTGATCTTATCGCGAAACTCACTGGAAGATGCGTGAAGCCGATAAGAATATTTGTTGACAACAAATCGGCGATTGATCTAGCGAAAAATCCAGTCTTTCATAGTCGATCCAAGCATATCAAAATTCGTTATCACTATGTACGAACGTGTGTACAGAGTGGAGACATAGAAGTTATTCACATTACAAGTACAGAACAGCGGGCGGATATTTTAACTAAGTCTCTCGGAAAAGAGAAATTTTGTTACTTCCGGAAACTTGATTGGAATGTATAATGTCGGAACTGGGAAAGAGAACAAAGGGGAGAATGTTGGAAAATGATATCTCCCGTAAAGCAGCTGCACGGAGTGGGAGTTGAAGAGGTGAGGAGTTAATGTGATTTGACTTCTCCTGGATCGTGAAGAGGCGTCCATTTTGTCAATAGACGCGCCCACTCCCATTGCAGCATCTTTTCATCTTCTCATTTCCCCCTATTTAAAGAACAGGATTTCCTCCCGAAAAAAGCAACTTGTGCTCTTCTTCTCTTTTGCTTCAACAAAAGTATTGAAGTTACTTCTTCCTTCCCATTCTTGTTCTCTTCCGCTCCACAAGCGGTTGCTTTTTCTTCAGTCCCTTCTCTCCACATCAACCTGATTTTGCCTTCCTTTCTCCTTTCCCGACACCACCCTTCCCTCGCACCCCACCTAGAGCCTCCGTTCTGCTATTCTTTGGCCTCGAAATCCCTCTCAGTCCGATATACCACTCCCCCTTCCTCACGTACATTCCCCCCTTGAACACTACCAGAGTCATCCATTTACCCCCCCTTTTTTACCCATCGCGAATTCCCCGATCGCTCGCCCCACCCACTTTCTCCTCTTCATGCAGCCTCGGGTCTTCCCTGAATTCCACATCCGCGTCTACTTCCGTCGCCCTAACAATTCCCGAC
This sequence comes from Lemna minuta, assembly GCA_024174645.1. Lineage (NCBI taxonomy): Eukaryota > Viridiplantae > Streptophyta > Magnoliopsida > Alismatales > Araceae > Lemna > Lemna minuta. The sequence goes on along the minus strand of CM044115.1, from coordinate 2,383,790 downwards.
GCCAAATCACTGAAAGTCACTCACAACATGACTGCAAACCAACTCCTGACGTCGCCCGAGGGTGCTCCTCTTGTGTTGAACACCTCCCCGCGCGCGGGATTGGACCTTCCAATCTTGAGAGTTGACCAGCTATTCAACTCTGTGCTCTGTGTTGACTGAGCTGTGTTCCTACGGAGTTGACCCCCTGTGTTGATGATACTGCGCCCGCGTGATACTGACCCCGTGTGTTGATGATACTGCGCTGCATTCCTAAGTGAGTGCCCTCATTTACTGCTGATCACCCTCCGTCTGCCCAACCTCCCTTGCCGCTCTCACTTGTGGACATACCCCATCCTCCCATGTATCGGCCACCTTCGTCCTTCGGGGTCGTCCCTTCCCCGCATGCCCTACCTACGCGTTAGTACGATCTGCCCGCACCCATCGCCTGACAGACGTTATCATCGATGTACGGAGGACCCCACCGTGATCGCAATGTCGTTGACGAGGCCCACCGCTGCTACCCATCCATGCCATGTCGAACGATCTCCATCGTCACGACCGTCCGGGCTCGCACCCCGCAGGTTAGGCACAGATCCCCTCTTACTTTGAAGTACTATATCTCTTTTGGTATTTCATGTGCTTGTCTCCACCGCCATCGGGACTTAATTTAGGATGAGTGATTGACAACTCGATAGGATTGAGACCGTGTTCCAATCCGTCGGGTTGATCGTTGAGCTCCCCTCGACGATCGAAGGCCCAACGCCTGCGAGGACGTGGACCGAAAGGACTCCTAGACTGACACTTCTCGGCGCATCCCAGGAGCTACGGAGACAACGTTTGGGATGGTATTTCGCTTATCAGCATTAGTAAGTCATAACATCACAATAGATCACCCTAGGATATCCCTTCCATAATTCACCCTTAGTAGCTCGGTGTGTGACCGGCGTCGCACCCTGGTCTTGCATCACCCACCAGGAGGGCAAAGTCAACAGGGAAGACCGAATTATCAAGGTACATACCCAACTTATTTTAATAACCCTGTTTATAACAATCCTATGCAGCAACAAGGATTTAGAAGGAACACGGATCAGACGTATCCTCCATATAACACCGGTCAGTAACAAAACTGGCAACAGCAACCCAACGCGAATGCAAGACAGTCGACGTATATCCCACCACAACAATCGTACAATCAAGCTCCACAACCGACCGCACCATCTGCAGATCCGATTCTGGGTGCAATCTCTCAGTTGATGGAGCAAATGAACAGGATGAACTCGCGCGTGGACGAGATACAGGACTTCGTCAAGACAAACATCCCTACCTCAACTGATAATAAGAAGGGTAAGCAAGTTTTGTTTTCTGACCAATTACCTTCGCAGGCCACTATCAACCCAAGGAATCAAGGGTCTTCATCGAGTCAAACGCATAATCTAAGTCATGTGCATGTTGACGAGGAGGCAGTGGAGGCTGCATGATGGAGAATTATTTCAAAACATGAACACAAGGGTTCCTAGTGAACCTATACTCCTCCTTACTCATGAGTTTGAGAAATTATCCATTCATTAAATGGATGGAGAAGACCTCTCTAAATAATTAAAAGAGAGTGTAGATCTTAAGGGAATTATCTTCCCTCCTCCTCCTATTTTACACTGATGTAAAGATTGACTTGGTCAAACATTTAATCCTTATCCTTAGATACTTAGAATTCCTCGAGTGGACCAAGTCAACCACCTTCTACCTTGATATAGGGGTCCTTATTTTTCCAACCATATCCACTATATCATAGGTACCTTGTATTGTTATAAATAATGATCTCAAGAAACATCAATAGGAACATACTTGATTATCCCATTCCTTTTCTCTTTGAAAACCTCCCTTAGATAGAATTTAGGAGAGATCTAATTATTAGTACTTATGGAAGCATTGCCAAGGATTCTAAAGTTCAAAGATTTAAAATGAGTTATGAAGAGATCAAGGATCAATCCTTCCCATCTTCTATTTGAGCATCATCTCCACCCATGAACCTTGAATGAGGAAGAACTCCTTCTTGAGATCCTTTAGGATCTTGTTGTAGCTGTACTACTTTTTCAATCCTTGCACAGTGCTGCAAATGGATCAAAGGCAACGGAGATCTCAGCGTCAACCTCAGACATGAACACTTGGCTGATTAATGGATAGTGAAGAACGAATGCAAACTTCACCAAAGATTCCTACAATGGAAGAATTCGTGAGAAAATTCCACCTGAAGCAAGAAGCCTCCTTAAAGCTGTCAATCGAATGAATAACTAATTTCTACATCTCCACGATCCCAGAAAGGCCAAAAGGTCTTCGTTCATGTGCCTTCTGAAATCACCGCTCATGAAGTTGAAGAGATCGGTGTGGAACATTTGTTGAGGGATGTCAAGGACACAATGATTAGTACTCTAGCAACTGAGGTCACTGCAAAACTTGCGGCTCTAAAGGGTCTTGATGCATGCCTTCGGGACATAAGAGAATGTGTTCAATCTGCTGCCAAATCTGAATGCAAACAAGCTGATTAAGGCCTTTTCAGTTAAAACAGATGACATGATTCTGGTTATCTACCTCTCTTCCCTCATTCGGAGTGTCATTGCTCTTCACAATTTGATAAAAAACAAGGAGAGCCACTTCCCACGTGATCTACAATGGAGGAAAACAACAAGAGCTTGTATGAAAACTGAACGACCTAATGAAAACAACTGCTCCAGAGATCACGAAAAATTACCATTATTCATGCACCAGCTAAGAGGAATCCCCGTATTCTTCATTCACGTGGCATCTACAAACTTCAAGAGGCATCGAGATCAAAGGCCGAATGATTTCATCATTTTCGCCCAGGAATCACTTCCCTCCATTCCATGTAACATCCTCATTCTTCACGGTGATTAATAGTTTCGTCAATATCTGTAGGTCCAACGTTTAATCATCCTCTGATTTCTTCTCTTTCTCCATATCATATCTATTTTCCTGCTCCAATCTCTACGCTATTTTACAAACATTCCCCAGTCCTTTCAATACCCCACTGTTCTTTTTCTTATTCGCACAACCTCTCTCACTATCTCTAAGTTATCAATCCTAAAACTCCTCCATCTTATAACAATATCGTAATAAACACTTTCATCCATTAATTACTATCTTTTCTCTTCTCATCGATTATTCTTCTCTACACATTCTTCCTCTTATTCGTCACTATTATCCTCATCATTCCAAATATTCCCCCACATTAATCTCTCTGAATTAATCACCTAATTCTCAGTGATATCATTTCATAGGTCCTTCATTCATTTGTAGGATATTTCATAAGTATTATCAGTGGATACTCATTCATAACTCACACATTTTTTATTATATCATCATAAGTATATCATCATCATCATACATATCTCCATTTCTAAAATATCCTACATCAGTGCATTAGAGATACCGAGCCTTAGGAGCGGCAAAGACTTACCTAATCCTTATAAGGATCATCCTTTACACAAGAGCTCGATAGATGAAGAGACACCGACAGGTGTAGTAGAGCAAGATAGTAGTTCTGATGATGAGGAAGAACGGGTGCGAGCTGAGCCGAATCCCGACACATACAAACCACTCGTGCCTTACCCTCAAGCATTGAGCAAGCCGAAAGCTAAGGTTAGTGAATCTGATGATCATGTATTAGAAGCCTTCCAAAAGGTGACCATTACCATCCCTTTAGTAGACGCAATTAAGCATAAACCTTCTTATGCTAAATTTCTTAAAGGCATATTGATAACATGCATTTATAACTTGAATTCTTATCCTAATTAACTCATATTCATGCTTCTTTATGTGAATATGGTGCATGTTATCATACTTTTTGGGAATTTTCTCCATTGGCATGTCATTTCACTAAAGTTGATATTTATGCATAAATTAGGGATAATTTCATGCTTAATAGATGATTAATCTTTTGTTAAGTTTAAATTAATAGAAGTTAATCTCTTGTATTGAATGATTTTTGACTTTAGTAAATGCTTGGAAGAATAATTTCAAGATGGATTTATGATTTAGAATGTTTAGTGAGAAATGATTTAAGTAAATTCTAATTCATCTTGATTTCTTCTTTGAAAAATATATTTTAAATGACATGATGTTAAAAAAAGGAAGAAATTTGTGATCCAATGGAGAAAATTTGAGTTAAAAAAAGGAGTTATACAAATGAATTTATGAATTTCTTAATTTTTATTGTATTTTTCTGGATTTTATTTTGATTTTTCAGGATTAAATCGTGCAATCGGACGGTCGGGATTAAATCGCGCAATCGAACGGTTGGGATTAAATCGCGCAATCGAACGGTCGGGATTAAATCGTGCAATCGGACGGTCAGGATTAAATCGCGCAATCGGACAGTCGGGGATTAAATCGCGCAATGGGGACGGCTGAAATCGCACGGAGTGGAATCCGCGTCATGGGCCAGGATCCCACCGATTACGCGCGATCTGACGGCTAAAATTACACGGAGTGAAATCCGCGTCACGAGCCACCAATTTCGCGCGATCTGACGGCTGAAATTACACGGAGTGAAATCCGCGTCACGAGCCACCAATTTCGCGCGATCCGACGGCTGAAATTACACGGAGTGAAATCCGCGTCACGAGCCACCAATTTCGCGCGATCCGACGGCTGAAATCACACGAAGTAAAATCCGCGTCGTGGGCCACGATCCACCAATTTCGCACAAACTTATCTATAAATAGGCCTCATCTCCAATGTAAAATTTATCTTCTAGTTGGCCTCCTTTTGGAGGTTGGCCATTGGGATCAAGGCTGCTAGGGATCAACTATCTAGGTATGTTTAATTATCGTTTGTTCTTCTTATGTTCTTGTGTGTTCGCCTGGTATCTAGGATTGTGCGGCGTGACGAACCGAGTGCATCTAGATACCCGACTTGCTTCTTCGTATCCTCTTTTTGTGATCGCTTGTTCCATGGCAAGAGTGTTTCGTGTCGAAAGGCCAAGGGAGCACCGGTGGATCAGGTTTTATCTTCTTATCGTATTTAGAATTAATCACCATCGGTTGAATCGATCTCGAGAAAGTTAGAGGGCCTTGTCACTGAGATCCCCGCTCAAGGCTAGGGCTATGGTCTTAGCCCGTGAGGGACTGAGGATAGGGGGCAAGGTTGATACTATGCGAGTTCTAGTTGCTTATTCAGCTCATTATTCTACCGTGATAAACGCCAAGCTTGGGCGGTAATTCAAGCTCCGGTAGAATAATGATGACTGCGTCACGATTAGACGGATTGACCGACACTTAGGGTTTATGTGTTAATCTTAGGACATTTCTTTCCTCTTTTATCAATCTATTAATGAAACCAACTACAAAAAAAATATCTTCTTGAACTTTTGATCGACTCGTGAAGAAATTAAGCGAGTTTCGAGGAAGGTCTTAAGTTCTCGTGATCCTCTGCTTCTAAGAGTGTAGAGACGAAGCCATTGAAGCATTATAATCACGATTTCATCTCTTGATTTCATCGAATTTTCCCCTTGAATTCCGAACGTCCACGAGGAAGAATCCGAGCAAATTCGCTTCAATCCACGAGAATTGAGGCCCCATTCTTGCGGCAATCGGGTTAGTAGTGAGGTTCGATCGATTATCAAGAGGTAATTTGTATTTTTATTAGGTTTAGATCTTTAATTTTGCAAATTAGTTCAAAGTGTTCTTCATTTTCCTAAATTTTAGGTCCGAAAAGTCGCTGATTTTGAAAATAGGATATCTCTTTGATTATAATTTCAAATTACTTGATTTTGATTTCATTGGATTCCTCTTTTCATCAGCTTTCCGTGGATAGCAAATTCATCAAATTTCGAGTTCATTTGACCCTTCAATTTAACGTTTGACCACGGACTGTTCATCTTTCATCAGAAGTCAAAAGTTGACTTTCGGGGTCAATTACTTTTTATTGACAAATCAGAATTTGATAATTTCGGTCTTGTTGGATTCATATGGTTCTTAGCTTTCCATTGACATATAAATTGCAAGATTTGGATTTCATTTGGGCATTCAATTTGAAGATTTCCTCTGAGGTGTCAATTTCGGGGATTTTCTGATCATTGATTTTCAATAATTCATAATAAATCCATTTCTTATCCAAAAATTACGAAATATATATCAATAAATTCCATTTCCTCTCTAGTTTCTAAATATATACTTTTCGTAATCTTTTGATTCTGTTTGATTCTCTGATTTTGCAGAACACCTACTGCTGGTCAAAGTCAACGCTTTGACTTTAACTTTTGACTTTTCTCTGTCAAATCCGAGATTTCAATTCTTAAAACTTCTTATTTACCCTATTTATATCATTTCCATGTCTTAAATCTTATTTTATCTTATTTAAAACCCCTTTTAAACCTAAGTTTGACCAAGTCAACTCTGCGATTAAAGTCAACCCTGCTCTCTGTGGATCGACCCGATACTTACCCAATACTTGATTATTATATCTTGTCTTAGTGAGTTCGGTTTTATAAATTTTGTTTGACCATCGTCTTTGTGTTTTAACGACGCACGAAAATGACACGTCACATATGCACACCCTATAGAAGCCTCAAGAGGATCCAACTTAGTGAGAATATTAGTTCAATTATGATGAATTCTCTTCCAATTAAAAAGAGAGGTCCAAGAGCTCCCATGATTACGAGTGATATTGGAGGAATGACTTTTACGAGATCCTTGTTAGATACCGTAGCTAGTATCAATATCCTCCCTAAAGCCGTATTTGACCATCATCATGTAGGAGAGTTGCAGCCTTTCCTTACAGAGTTATGTTTAACGGATGGATCGGTAAGAAAGCCTCATGGCATAGTAGAAGATGTGATTGTTAGAATCGAAGGATGTTATTTTCCGGTAGACTTCCTAGTTGTAGATATGAAGATCACTAAGGAGCTTAGTCAAGCCCCAATTATCCTAGGAAGACCTTTCTTAGCTACCGCAAAAGCCGTTACAGATTGGGGAAAAGGATAAGTAATTCTTAAGGTGGGAGAGCACACGATGAAGGTCAACATCAACAAGTTAATGAAGTATCCTTCACAAGCTTTCGAGGATTTGGGCACCATCGACCTTTTTGATGACCAAGACATAGAGACTTGCATCAAAGAAGTCATGACAATCAACGAGGAAGCTGATTTCAAGGAGCTACCTTTGGACGAGCTGACAGGGGAGCTCAAGCCTCTTCCATCTACACTCAAGTATGCTTTTCTTGACTCTCAGTAGGTAAAGCCGGTGATCATTTCTTCCTAGCTCAATGAGGAGCAGGAGAAACGATTACTCGACGTATTACGACAGAATGAGCAAGCAATCGGCTGGACTCTAGCAGATTTGAGGGGATTAGACCCTTCATTATGCACTCATCGCATATTTTTGGAGGACGAGTCCAGACCCTTGAGGGAAGCCCAGCGACGACTAAACCCTAAGGTATGGAAAGCCGTGAAGGAGGAGATCCTGAAGTGGCTTAATGCGGAGATCATCTATCCCATATCGGATAGCCTGTGGGTTAGTCCCCTGCATGTTGTTCCCAAGAAGGCAGGAGTTACAGTGACCGCGAATGACAAGGGCGAGGAGATCCAAACGCGCCTTCTGACAAAGTGGCGAGTTTGTATCGACTACCAAAAGTTGAATGCTGCGACGAAGAAGGATCACTTCACGTTGCTGTTCATCGATCAAATCCTTGATCGACTAGCAGGTCAGACTTACTTTTGTTTCTTGGATGGTTATTTAAGGTATAATCAGATTGCGATTCATCCGGACAATCAAGAAAAGATGACGTTTACATGTCCTTTTGGCATGTTCGCTTTTAGGCGAATGTCATTCGGGTTATGTAACGCCCCTGCGACATTCCAGAGATGTATGATAGCGATATTTTCTGATTTCCTTGGCGACAGTCTCGAAGTCTTCATGGATGATTTCCTTTGTCTTTGGAGATAATTTCGACAGTTGTCTATCTCACCTGACTAAGATCCTTAGGTCTGCGTCAAGAAACGACTGGTATTGAGTTGGGAGAAATCCCATTTTATGGTACGAGAGGGAGTAGTGCTCGGGCATCTCATCTTCAACAAAAGTTTGGACGTTGATAAAGCCAAGATTGAGGTCATTCAAAACATTCCTCTCCCCATGACATTACGAGATTCACGGAGTTTTCTAGGACACGTTGGCTTCTACTACAGGTTTATACGAGACTTTGCTAAAGTTTCCAAACCTCTAACCACTCTTCTTTACAAGGATAAGGACTTTTTCATCGACAAAGAAGGGGAGCGTGCATTCGAGATGTTGAAGCTCGCCTTGATCGAAGCACCAATTCTTCAAAGTCCAAATTGGGACTTACCTTTCCAGATCATGTGCGACGCTTCAGACTATGCAGGTGGAGTGGTATTGGGACATCGGATAGATAAGAAGCCAATTGCCATTTGGTATGCGAGTAAGACCCTAGGTGAAGCTCAAATGAATTACACGACGAGGGAAAAGGAGCTATTGGCGGTGGTCTACGCATTAGAGAAGTTTAGGCCTTACATCTTGGGAAGCAAGATCGTCATTCATACAGATCATGCATCACTAAAGTACTTGTTGTCCACGAAGGAGGTGAAGCCACGATTGATACAATGGGTGCTTCTTCTTCAAGAGTTTGACTTGGAGATTAAAGATAAGAAGGGCAGCAAAAACTCGGTGGCGAATCACCTATCTCGTCTCCACATTTCAAGTACGGGAGATATTAGTGATTCATTTCCTGATGAGCATCTTCTTGCAGTATCTAGTCACGCTCCTTGGTTCTCGCACATCGTCAATTTCCTTGTGACTAGATCGATCCCAGAGCACTGGAATCGACATCGTAAAGATAAGTTCTTCCATGAACTCAAATATTATTATTGGGAAGAACCACTTCTATTCCATGTAGGATACGATCAGATCATACGGCGATGTGCGGCGGAAGAAGAACAAGGAGGTATATTATCGATGTATCACTCATCAGCATGTGGAGGACATTTTGCTGCGCGGAAGACAGCAGATAAGATTTTACAAAGTGGTTTTTATTGGACCACCATCTTCAAGGATGCCCATCGTTTCTATACAGAGTGCTTACAATGCCAGGCAGCATTAAACATCTCTAAGCGAGATGAAATGCCAATGAGGCCTATCCTTGAGGTGGAGATATTCGATTTATGGGGGATTGACTTCATGGGACCTTTTCCACCTTCTAATGGGAAAGAGAATATTTTGGTACCGGTTGATTATGTGTCTAAGTGGGTTGAAGCTATACCCACTAGGACAAACACTCATTGAGAAGTACTCAGGTTTGTAACGAGGAACATCTTCTCCCGATATGGTTTTCCGAGGGCCATAATCAGTGACGGAGGCTCACACTTCAATAATACACATTTTTGTACATTATTGAAAGAAATATGGAGTACATCATTGCGTCACTACACCGTACCACCCCCAAGCTAACAGGCAAGTTGAAGTGAGCAACAAAGAAGTAAAGAATATTTTAAAGAAGATCATTCGACCGGATGGTAAGGATTAGGCACACAAGCTTCCTGATGCTTTATGGGCATATCGGATGGCTTACAAGACACCCATCGGGATGTCTCCTTTCCGACACATATTTGGGAAGGCATGCCACCTTCCGGTTGAGCTTGAGCATATAGCCTATTGGGCAATAAAGAGGCTCAGCTTATCTCTAAACGAAGCAGGTAAACATAGACTTCTCCAGCTGTAGGAACTACAGGAGTAAAGGCCCGACGTGTCTGAAAACGCGGAGATCTACAAAGAAAAGAGCAAGGCCTTTCATGACAGAAACATAAGAAGAAGAACCTTCCACGTCAATGAAAAGGTTTGGTTATATAACTCTCGCCTTAAGCTTTTTCCAAGTAAGCTGCGCTCACGATGCGACAGACCTTATGTGGTTGTGGAATCGTTTGACAATGGATCAATGCTTATTTCTGACCCTAAATCTGGAAAACAATTCAAGGTCAATGGGCATCGTCTGAAGCCTTACCTTACAGCCGAACCACCCACACCAGCAGATAAGGTAAATCTGCATCTTCCTGAGGTACATGAGGACATGATAACGGTAACACCCTCATCTCATCGATCATCGTAGCTTCATTACGTTTCGTCTGGCTGAAGACGTTAAACTTAGCGCTCTTGGGAGGCACCCCAAGATTATCTTACTATTTTTTTTTGTTTTTTTTGTAGTTTATATCAATGTACATACATAGCTTAAGTAACCCACCTACAACAACAAGCAATTTGGACAAATTCCAGAGACATGCGTCAACACGCATTAATGAGTTTTTCTAAATATTTTTACTTCTCATTTCAATTTATAATCTTTTTCATGTAATGCATGATAGTCTTGCCATCTTTTATAAACATAATGATTTCATTGAGGGCAATGAAAGGTTTAAGTTGGAGGGTGAGGACTTAGAAAAACTCAAATTTTCAAAAAATTTTAAACTTTTTACTATTTTAAAACTCCTATTTTTCAAATTTTTACCACTTTTAACATCTTAAAAGTCTTAACAATCTGAAATCATATTCCTAAAGATGTAGAAGTCAGAGCCTCACATCCCATGTGATTATATTTTGAGTAATAAAGCCAAGTGATCTAGAGAAACCATTGATTCTTTTTAGTTGTTGACTTCTTCGGGTTGGGTATCTAACGGGCACCGAGGAAAAATGAGTACTCAGATGTTGAAGTGCTATTGGATTGAAATGGAAAGATTTTGAGTGAACTTCAAGCAAAATTCCTATCCCCTACCTTACATCAGCCGAACCTGCTTGGTGTGGGAATTCCTCACTTTCGAACTTTCTCTTAGAAGAGTGCAATGTGTCATAATTTTTTATGCACCTATTCTGTCCTTTAGGCATTTGGCTCCAAATTTTTCCTTACCAGTCAATTAGACACCCAAATTTCAGCTGCACTGATTATAATTACACTCCCAAGTGATAAACATATCTACAACATTTTCTTTTCTCCACCATCCATCTTCTTCATAATTTCCCTTACAAGCAAATATTCCTTCATATTACACTTCAAAAATTTTAAATACTCTCTTCAAACATCAAGACAGCCTCCATGTCCTTGTTTTATGTAAAGTCTTCAAATGTTATCTTCTTCTTCTCGAAAAAGTTACAATACACAAAAAGAAGAAGGAAGAGAAGGAAAAAAAAGAAAAAAAGAAGAAAAAAAGAAGAAAAAAGAGAAGAAAATATGAAAAAGAAAAAGAAGAAGACAAAAAGAAAGAAGGAAAGAAAAGGAGGAGAAAAGGAAGAGAAGAATAAAGAAAGTGAAAAGAAGGAAAAATAGGGGAAAATTATTACCATTCCATTCCTACCATGTGTATATCCATTTTTCCACTCTACACCATCTCTACCAAATTCTATTTATCCTTTTTTACCATCATCATCCACATCATTTGGGAGAATAATTAAACATCAGTGGTACCTTTCTTTGTATATAATATCCAACTTTTTTACATGCTGATTCACTTTTAACCAAGTTATTCCTTTAGAAATAGTGTCTTTTTACTCTTTCAGCTACCTTATAACGATTCATCCCAAGTAGGAAATCCCTTTGAAATGCACTCTTTAAGGGAGAAAGAAGAGTTTGAGGGGAATTCTAATGCACCAAGTAGCCTCCAAATGAGTGAAAGAGTGATGTTAGAGTTAGAGAGGTGAGGATTACATCTGCTCATGAGAGTGTGAGAATCTTTTCATTCCCATAGCATCAAACCTTAGAGATGCTCACCTCGATTACACTTGAGTATTGACTCGACTATTAGCCGATGAGCAATACCCTAATATGCTCTAAGGAAGTCAACCTAGTTATGGAATCTAGATCACCATGGTCCACACTATGATGAAAAGTAATCACACATTGATACACTTCACTTCTTCAGTTGCAGGATCAAGGGATGATAAGACTTTCTAAGAAGATTACATGGTGAATTTCTAAGAGACTAGCAATCATTCAAGTTGGGGGGGTGTGATAACATGCTATTTATACACAAATTTACATGATTATTAATGCAAATAAAGGCATTAATTATTCCAAATGTATGCATGCTATCATACTTTAAGTATATTTCTATCATTTTGTATCATTTCATGTTATGATCTAAAAATACATCAATTTATGGATAAGTACGCATAACTAAAACATTGTGATGTTTAATCCTAATTATATTTAAGATCATAATCATGTTTTAAGGATGAAAATATAAGAGAAAAGTTCTTTATTAACATTTATGTATTTTTATAAATTTATTTTATAAGATACATGAATGTATTAATTTAATTAATAATTATTCTCTTATTATATTAATAATATGACTTTTTATAATGATAGATTATTCAATTTCTGATCTAACAAAACAAATTTGAATTAATTTGGAGTTATATTTTTAAAGTTATGATTTTTATAATTTTAAGGAATTTTCTAGAATTTTTCTGAATTTATTTAAGTTTATTTTCGATTTTTAAACGATTTAAAACAATAAAAATTGGCAAAAAAAGGGTGCATTTATCGCACGAACCAACGTGGATGCGACGTGGCACTCATGGCCACGTGGCAAAGCCACGCGGACCCGTGCGAGTGCCTGCGTGGCACGGATGTGACGTATACATATATTATATATTATATAGATGGTTATAGTACATATAAGCATCCGTATATCGGATTTAAGCTAACCGTTACGTCCGCTCTACCTTTTACATGCGCAACTCTTCTTGTTTTTCTCCGTGTGGGACTATGTTCTCGTCGTTTCGTTTAATTGCAGGACGTGTGGCGTGACGTGGAGCGTTGGATCCTAAGCGCGATGAACGGCGCGCGTAGATGCGGTGGACGCGAGGTCCACCCGATCAAAGATCGAGCACGTGCAAGAAATGGATTTTAAGTGAAATCATCGTGACCGTTGATTTCACGAGTTATAACGGCAGAGATTTATCGCGATCGGTGGCCTCCTCAAGACATCACGATCGTTGGATGAAGATCCAACGGATGATTGATGTGACGCGACTCTTCACTTAAAACACGTGGACTCACCTCAGCCCTTCATCGTCGATCGAATGCTCAGGACTTAATCACGATGATTTGATCAACAGGCGTCTCATCGCGACCGTTGATTGCGATGAGTATGTTAGACCAACGGTCACGCCCAAAATTTCCTTTAAATTGGACTTCTTCTTCAACGAAAAGACCGCCCCTTGAATTTTTGAGATAATCGAACTGTCTAGACATCACAATTCGAGTGCCATTTGATTTCTTTGCGTTCTTGACTCGTTTTTGCATCCAAGGAGTTCTTGAAATTGGAATTTGAACGGGAGATCGAGGAGAAATTACATCTTGAACTTCAACTTCATCTTCAAAAACGCGGATTGAAAGCCATGCATCCGGTGATTAATTGGATCATCTCGAAGGCTACTTTGGGTTAAATGCATGTTTTCATCTTAATCTTTCATCATTTAGTGTTAATTTTACATTTTGAATCGTAGATTAAGTTTAATTTCACATTAATTTTGGTTTTCAATCAATTTCACAATACGAATTTTCTTCCATTTTCAAACTTTGATTACTCTGTGAATTCTAATCCAAATCACTCGATTCTTGATTTCGTGGATTCACAATTGAGTTTATCTTTCTAAATATCATAAATTTCCCAATTTCTAATCTCAATTCGTCGTCCGATTTGATCTAATTTCAAAGATATCTCTCAAAATTCTCTAATTCTCCGTGGATTCGACCCTCATTTATTATTATACCCTTCAATTCATTAATTAATCATAAAATTGATAAGATTGGACTTTTTTTTACACTATATCATGTGTATTCAACGACCATACGATATCGTTTTGTCACCCATGAAGCACATTTTTGGTCGCCAAAGATATATGTAGATTGGGGTGGGTTGGTTTAGAAGGATGAACAAGCAACGGTGCTTGCAGAGGAGGACCCTCAAGTAGAAGCATTGCAATTGGAGGAGGCCACTGGTGGCAAGGCATATGATGAGGGATCGTGCATGTTCGCCATCAAGAGGCACAATAGGTATCAGGACAGATCCATAGGGCTTCCACCACAAGTGATGGGTAATGGCTCTAAAGGGAAATGGCTCTAAAGGGCAATGGCTCAATATGTTGGGGATACAACCCTCCTTTGGGGCAGCAACTATCGTGGCAAGCTGTGGCTGCAGCCTTGGTTGGGGGCGATAGTACCCATCGCTGGGGGTGATGGTTGCCCTAGTTGGAGGTGTTATTGGTCTTTAGTAAGGGCAATGGCTGCCCTCACTAGGGCTACTGGCAGCTATGGAAGGGCCACAGCAAGAACACAAAGAAAGAGGTGTAGTACCTCTAGTCCTCCTAGTGTGTGTCTTTGTGTTTGTGTATTTGGTGCCGGGGGGGGAGGCTAAAGAACATTAGATTTCTAGGGAAGAATGTTTTGTCTCTAATATCATGTAAATAGGCAATATGCTTTGATAAACGATGGATCAAGAAGATATCACAAAGATCTGTATATAGAGTAGACTATGCCAAACAAAGCAATATTTCTCATATGGGACACAAATACTATTGGGCTTCTACATTTCGGTCATACTCTGACACCTTTAATAAACATTCATAGTCTGAAAAAGAAATTGATATGTGATACGCGTAAAAATACGGTCGTTGAATGCCCAAATTTACATGTTAAAAATAATTATATTAAACTCATCAAACTCGAATTTAAATTTAGAACAGTGTCAAGTCAAGGTCAAAGCCAAAAAGAGGAGGGTTGAAAGATTAAAATTAGAAAGAAAATTTTTTGGTATTTTTAGATTTAGAAAGTGGACATGAATGATGATTGGAAGAAGATGTTTATGGAAATGAGATAAACTGATCAAATGCTTCCAAACTCCTTTCAAAGATTGAAAACCCTTGATCAATGTTGGAAAAGTGATTTTAGGGTTTTGAAAATGAGAAAATAATAATAAATCGATGGGGAAAATAGAAAAGATGGATAGAAAACGATCCTAATCTAAGCATTCATGATGAAAACACATCTAGTGGTGCTCTCTGATCAAAACATACCTTCGAGAGCCTGTACATTTTGCTCGGTCTAGGCGTCTTGCATCCAACATGAAGAATGAAAAGAGAAGAGAAGAAACTGACTAAAAATAGTGTTCCATACATGAAGAATGATCAATCACTACCTTCTTTCCTTTTGGCTAACCAATGCTAGTGGCAAACAAAAAACTTTCATTTTCATCAATTTTTTGTCTTGGAATTTAAATCAGCCCAAACAGATTCGTTGAGCTTGAAACAATGATCATGCCCACGAAATTTCAGCCCTTAACTCGATTAAGACCATGAGATATCTTGATTTTCATTTGGAGCAATCTAGACCATTAATTTCTTGCTAGGATCTGAGGTCGATAATTTTCTGAAATTTTGATCAAAACATCAAATGCAGCGGAAAACATTGAATCGGACATTCAAAATACCAATCCACCAAGAACAAATGATCCTATCATCTAGTATGAATGAGAAAACATACTTACAAGATTTCTTTGAAAGAGTTGTTGAAGCTCTCCGGGTTGTTGGATCTCCTCTTCAAAGCTCTTCACCAAGAGAGAAAGAGAAGAAAGGAGAGAATTCCCACAAGGCTTGCATGGGCACCTTCAGTTGTGGTCATTCTCCCCCTATTTATAGACATTTGGAATGAGGTTTTTTCATAAAAACCCTCATAATTATGTCTATATCCACCAACATCGATAAACCTTATGTGTGTAACCCTCTAGGTCCATATATCTCACTAGTTAATAACTCTATAGACCAAATAATACCTTATTGGTCAACCTTAATTAATTATCCACATCCACATATAGATTAATTAATCAAGGATCGATTTAATCCAATCGATGGGTTGAGTTGCAAACCCGTTGGGTGCCAAGCTACACCACGTACACTAGGAGATATGGAGTATGCATGAACTCACTTATGGAACCTTCCCGTCATCGATTACCATATATGTATAATCCTTCATCCACATTGGACTCATGAATGACTTAGGGTATGGTCAATTGTCAAACCCTAATCAGTCACTCAAGTTAGTACTGATGCGTGTAGAAATCATCGAGAACTCATTCTCCGATATTTCTACTACCTTGGCCAAGGATTTCATCGCATCTCATTCCTTGAGTCAATCTCCTCAAATACCGAGGGTGGATGATCCCATCTTGATCACACAATCATCTTCGTGGACTTCATGTCGTATCCAATATATGACGTTTTAGATATCCTGTGACTAGGGATTCGTAAGTCATAATCAAAACACAATCATCTATCCACAAGATGTCTTTGGTGTCTCATGTCAAAAGATCATATACGCAACCATGACATGAATCAACTTGATTGACAGTTAGGTATAATACCATCCAGGGATTCATAAGGATCAATTCAGTGAACTCTTTCTCCAAAGAGCACCCACTATCTATCCTTAGTGTCTCCACACTGATGGCTATAAGATCAGTCGTACTCATCATATGAGATGGATTAGATAGTGTCATTCTTTCTGGATAATTCGATGTCCTTCTTGAATATCCCATGAATAGGAATGTTTAGAACATATGTTTAAAGACGAGTGATCACTATATTATGATCTCATCATAATTCACTTACTCATTGCACATGCTCATGGACTTCACTGCAAACATCACACAAGAATGACAATAAATAAATTTCATTTCAATGAACATAAACAAGATACATGAAAGTGTGATTGGCTTATAGGCCACATAATATCCATCATTTCTCTCTCCTCAAATTTCTCCAATCAAACTGCTCCATCCCAGTCAACCTGCGTTCATTAAAAAAAGATAATTTTCTCTCTCCTCTTAGATCTCCTCTCTCTCCTTTATTTTCACTACTCTCTCCTTCGATGGTGAGCAGCACGGAGGAGGAAGACTGGGTGATTTAGATAATTACAGAAAAGAGAGAGAGAGAGTTGAGAGAATGGGCTCTACCTCTCTTTTCCGTCCGCTCATGCGCGAGAGAGCGCAAGTCAGAGGGAAAGATGGAGAGAGGACGAACGTGAGAGAGAGGGAGAGAGAGAGAGAGAGAGAGAGAGAGAGAGAAAGGAAAGGAAGGAAGGAGAAGAAGATAAAAGCAACCGCAGAGAGGACGCGAAGGAAAGGTGCGTGTGATGTAAATTGTTTCTATCGCTTGATAACATGCTATTTATTTATAAATTTACATGATTATCAATGCAATTTAAGGCATTAAATATTCTATTTGTATGCATGTTATCATATTTTGAGTGCATTTCTTTTCTTTTATGTAATTTTAGGTTATGATCTAAAAATATATCATTTTATGGATAATTATGCATAATTAAATATTATAATGATAATCCTATTTATAATTTGAGATCATAATTTTATTTTCATGATTAAATTGAAAAGAGAAAATACTTTTATTTACATATTTATTTTTTAAATTAAAACTAATTCTCTTGTTATTAAAATATTTTTGACTTTTAATAATGATAGATACTTTAATTTCTGATCCAACGAAAAAAAATTTGGATTAATTTGGAGTTGTATATTGAAAGTTATGAATTTTCCACTTTTTAGGAATTTTTTAGAAATTTTTTAAATTTATTTAAATCTATTTTCTATTTTTAAAAGAATAAAAAGAAGAATATACCAATTTTTTAATCATGATCTAACGTGGAAAAGCGTCGCCACGTGGCGACGAGTGTACATGCCATGTGGCATCGCGTGTATGCATTATTGTGTTCTCATGTGTGCGCGTGTATGCGCTGATAAACCGATTATGGTGATAAAGAGTCATTGGTAATTCAGGTTTATGCAATAAATTTATAAACACCTTTAGACAAATCTATAAACAAGTATAGAAGAGAGTAAAGGGATCGTCCTCAAAGAGTGAGTAGTGATTCAAACAAATTTGGAGGTGAAAAACTCTCTTTGAATGTTTTATCAATCAAGGAAAGCAGCTAAGAAATCAGAAATAAGGATAGAAAAACAAGAAAATCAATAGGAATTAAGTAGAGATAGTTTTTTTAGAGTTTTTAGTTAAATGAGAGAATCATTAGGAGAGAGAGAGAGCACAGATTATGGCTCCAGGCGTGGGCGGCGGCCAACATGGCGAGCGTTCTGCGGTTGGAGTGCAAGTTTTGCGCGTACCTGATCTGATCTCACCAGCGGCAAAGCAGTGGTGGTGAGGCAAACTCGGGCTTGTGGAAAGGGAAGATGAAGGCGCAGCTGTCTAGAGCTCCACCTGGTCAATCTGAAGAGAAAAGAAAGGCGAAAATGCTGGAGGAGAGGAAGGTATTTTTACTTATCAAAGTCGACCTTGACAGGGTTTACAGACTTTGGGAGTGGATTCTCCCTCCTTTCTTGGAGGGTTTCGAGCTGGGACAGCCTTCTCCTTGTTTTCTCTCTCAAGATACAAAATCAGATAAGAAAACTGCCACGATTTTCTCTCCAATCCGTAATGCCTTAAAAATGAAGAATACCGGGGTTTTATAAGGGATTTGAAGCATTCTCAGCTGTTGGATCTAGAGGGGGGGAGGCCAATAGATTGCTTGATTTGAGCTCTCCCCTGGATCTGGGAATCTCAGCCCTCCTCCAATCAGCTTCGCTTCAGAAATAGCAAGGGAAATTTCAAATCCCCTCCCTTCTTTTCCATATCTTCTTCTCTTTCCTCTTTTGGATTCTCCTTAATGGGTTGGATCTCCAAGCTTGGTCTGCCTTTTTCTTAGGCTAGATCCATGTCCCTGGGTAGAAATGGGTCCCTTTGAAGTGTCCTTTGACCTGATTTGATCCTGGCCCAAGTCATCACCACCTCCTTGATTTCTCCGATCCAAGTAAGCGAACCAATACTCAAAAGGCTAAAACAAATTCATTAGATACTTTCCCCTTGGGCAATAAATCCAAGTGGGTTTTAAAATTTTAAAAGCTTCATTTAACACAATTTTTAAGTTTGCTTATAAATATCAAGAAGCGTTGATTTTCAATTAAAATGAGGTTTAAAGCAAGTTAAAGAGTCCAAAATTTGCTAAATAAACATGCTTAATAATATAAGTAATGTGATAATTTTTGGAGTTCTCATGCGCATGTGTGCGCGCGCGCGTGTGTGTGTGTGTGTGTGGGCAAACAAGATTAGTGGGCTTAAGCATCCATTACGGATTACGCTAACCCATTATAAACTTACTCCTTATATACGCATCCAATAATATAAATTTTTATAACGTGGGACTATGTACCTTGTTTTTATTCGCAGGTGATGTGGCACAACGGCAAGCGTCCGATCATGCAGTTTAATTGCAATTGTCAGATGTCACTTACTCGTGGGGGTACGTAGGGGCATCTGATTAGGCATCGATTCGATTTAAATATAGTTTAATCTTAGTCATTCATCTGGAGAGTTATAATGGTCGAGGTTAAATGCGCCCGATGGACATGTGGACTCATCACGATCTTCCGATGAAGATCGAACGGATGCGACTTAAAGACAAAAATTCGCCAAAGATGTTAAATCTCAGCCATTGATCAAATTGAAATGACACATCCAACGGTTGCACCCAAATTTGCCTATAAAATTGAAATGTTCTTCGACGGAAAGATTGTTCTTAGAATTTCGAGTAAATGGAACGATTTAAACATCACCATCCTTGGATCTCTTGAATTCTTCCTCTTCTAAACTCATTTCCACGTCCTAGGAGTGTTTGAAATGAAGAATTGGTTAAAAGAATTGGAAGAAATCACATCTTGAACACCAAACTTGGTTTTCGAAATCGCATAATGAAAAGCCTTAAATCCGGTGATTAATTGGATCATTGCGAGCACGACTTTGGGTTAGATTGCGTGTTTTCATTCTAATTCATCTTCCTTTAGCATTAGATTTACATTTTGAATTCTAGATTAGTTTAATTATAGTTTTAATTTTGGTTTTCATCTATTTTTGCAATCAAATTTCTTTCTCAATTTTAATCTCGATTTCTCCGTGAATTCTAATCCAAATTCAGTGATTTTTAATTCCTTGGATTCGTATTGGAGTTATCTTTCTTAATATTTTAAAATCCCTAATTTTTTATCTCAATTCATTGTCTGATTTGATCGAATTCTAAAGATATCTGAAACTTTCTGTTATTTCTCCGTGGATTCAACCCTTATTCACCACTATACTCTTTAATTGGTGATTTAATATTTAAATAGGTGAGTTTGGAAATTTTTTGATACGAGATTGTGTGTATTCAACGACCGCAAGAAATCATTTCGTCATCGCCCAAGAGAAAGGAAGAGAGGAAAAGAATTTTCCGCCCTACTCCCCTTACCCACGCACCCGCGCTTGTGTAGGAGAGAAGGAGGGGAGAAAGGAGATTAGGGCTTGGGAGAGAGGTTTTACGCGCGATGGAAGAGAAATTCGTTGTGCAAGAGAGAAAAGAGAGAGATGAGATATTGTGGAAGAGAGGGAGAGAGAGGGAGGGCGAGAAGCGAGAGAGAGAGGAATCGTGAGAGAGGGAGAGTGATCACAGGGAGAGAGTGAGCAATCGGAAGAGAGAGAAAGAGAGAGGGGGGAGAGAGATCGATTGCGATCGAGCGATTGAGATCGAGAGATAGAAAGTGATTTTCATAATTTTAATTTCTAAAATTCCTTAAAAGTTATATAAAATCCAGAAAATAAAATTCTCATTAAATCAATATCATTAAATGCTATTATTTATGAAAAATCAGGAATATCCTCTACAATATAAGAATGGTCAATTTTTCACTTTTAAATCATGATGACATGCATTTATGATTAGATTGTTAATAAAAAGTGCGTAAAATATATGATATTAATGCATGAAACTGCATCTTATCAATATGATTTTAATAATGGATTATGAATCCTTAGAGTGTAATGGCTATACACGTGTGGTCTCTAAACAATTATAAATTTGAAAGATCTAGTCTATGAATTTTTTTTTAAACAATTGGTGAAATGTTTGTCATAGAAAACAATGGAACTACCACTAATTGTATGGATATGCTAGGGATCATAGTTTACTTAGTAGATAATTCATGTACCCTTCTTGAACCATTTATAAGAGCGGAGGAGTTAGTTGGCTTCAAAGTCAAGTGGTATTTTGAGACGATATTTCATAATGTGGTGGAGGAACTTAATTTTTCTAAATAGGCATGTGATAATTATATTTCTCTATAGGCATGTGATCATGAGAGGTAATGTTAGTAGTGATAAAAATAATGGTCATGATCTTATAAATTTTATTGTGGATAATGTTTCAACGAATTCTAAAGACAATGGTGAGGAAAAATCAATGGTAGCAGAGCATTTGAAACCACTCACTCACATACACATTAGTGATATTGGAAAAAATCATAATGTGTAGAGACATTGCAAAGTTCAATACCACAGAACCATCGACATAATTTTGGGCCTTATTGGTCATGTAGCTCGATGAGGATAATATACAATGTCAAGGCAGCACCATGTGGTCCATGATGAACAAGTATAAGCTTCCTACTTCCTACTTGAAAAAGTATGATGTTTAACATATAGAAGATGATCATATCAAACTATAAAATCAACATGATAGAGTGTTGTATTTGAAATAAAGTAACATTTCAGTGAATTTTGTGCCATCTCCAACCCTTGACTTCGTGGGAGCTGTACAATCTGCTTAGATTAATAATAATTACAATGTCTATGTGTGGCAAAAGAAGTAGCTCAGTTTTGCGCATGTTCTTTGTTTCAAGACAAATTAATCTTGGAAAGCTAGTTAGCCTAAGAGAAATATATAAATGATAATGACATCAAGATTTTGGGCTTGAAGGGAAACAATTAAAAGGATTAGGATCAAAATTATGGTGAAGATAACACGCTTAATGAAATTGAAGAAATTAGATGTATATTTTTCCACATTATTGAATTCATTTAGTGTTTTTGCAACAATTTTTTTTAATGTTTTCACAATAAGCTTTTTAGCACTCATCATAAATTTATTAAAATTCACCTATTTGCCTCTCACACTGAGAAATAATAGTTTTTTATTCATTTTACTAAAAAAATTTCTACTCTATAATTTATGAAAAATTGGGATGAAAAATTTCTTAACCTAGATATTTTAATTTTTGATATCTCAAATTTCATATAACATATGAAATTCATCTTAGCAATGGGGAAAGAAATTTATGGAGAAAAAACAAAAGAACAGATATATATATAGAGAGAGAGAGATGGAAATGGCATTGGTGTCAAAGGTTTTCAGTGCCATCATTTTCTCCACTGTTAAAATTTATTTTGGTAGTGACCTTCAGCTGAGTAAATTTGGGCACTTTCTATCAACTGTAGCTTTTTTCAGGAACTACTTTCTTGTGTTGACATAATTGATTCAGTCAGTGACATGTAAGAAGTCAAAGCTCATGAAAATTTTACTGATTTGCATTGAGATTTTGTATGAATTAGAAAAAATAAATTTACATAATCAAATAATTTCAATCGACCGACCACTAAAGCTTCTAATCTTGTGACATTTGAGTCGTGCCACTTATCAAAACAAGAGACAACCTAGCCAATAAATCTTCTCTCCTTCAATACTGACAAGGCAAAGATGCCATCTCCCTCTCCTCCATCCTACTCTACCTGTCTCTCCCTCTCTGTTTGATTTTGTGCAACTCACCCTCTTTTCTATTTACTCTATTTCTTTTTGCAGGCGGATGGGAAGAGATAACTTAGGCAGAAAATCTTCATCTCTTGATTTATCTCTCTGGATCTCCCTTCCCTTTTCATTCTAGTGGAGCAGGATAGATATTCTATCATACCCATCATACTGCATAAGAGTATTTGGGCAATTTGAAACAATGCCATCAGGTGACAGCTCTGAGCCATAGGTGGAAGGACCAGAGGGCTATTGGCCATGCAACAGCAATGGGGCTGATGGGCAAGACAATTACAGTATTATCTTCTCAGAAAACACAGGGCCCATCTCACATCAGCTATCTGGTGAAGACAGACAGAGAAAACGACAGAGACATAGAGATAGATAGAGAGAGAGTTAGGTCAGAGAAAATAATCAGGGGTCCGGCGGGTGGTGTCAGGCTCGATCTGTCGGGGGGCAGGGTCAAACTGGAGGAACTGCTGCTGCATGTTGTCGCCAATCTCCAAAATGGCCGCGGTATTCCCACATCGGTAGCAGTAGTTGGGGGCACTGAATACCGTCACCACATTCTTTTCCTGAAACATGGTCAACTCCTTTCTTCAGGGAATTTGTTTTGCATGTACAAAAAATAATAATGTCAAAAGGAAAAGTCAACAAGTGAGTTTCCTCTGAGGAGATGGACTAAAACTTAAAACAAGAATATGAAAGAGGCAAGATTCTTCATCACTCACCCATCACGAAGATAAGAGAAAGCAAGATCAAGAGAGAGAGAGAGAGGAGAGAATAGATGCCCTGATCAACAGGCACTCATCTCTCTCTATTCTTTCATCAATCGATCAATCAAAACATTAATCTGTAAACCCATTTTATTTTTCTCTATTCTATTTTATTTTATAACTGTCTCTCCTACAGTCTCTTTTGCTCCGCTCATCATACCAGATTGTTCTCGACTTCCCTAAGATTGGTATAAATAACAACAAATGCTGAGAAATTCAGGATCACAAAACCTGAGCCCAGCTGTAGCCCTCCATGACAAGCTGATGAGCTCTAGAGATGAGAGTGAGACCATTGGTGTGATTAAATTGGGCTGCAATATCTTGCCCAAATGTGTAACCCGCTCCTCTTGGTGATATTCCCCATCCACACCGGTCGTCAGGGTCAGACCATAGAAGATCGCACATTGGCCCTTCATGTGGAACCTGAAAAAGCATCATGATGTCAGCTCCACCTAGAAAGAGAGAAGAGCGAGAGAGAACTACTCATGTGCATGGGAATTTCATTGACAAGTATATACCTTGATGAGGATAATGATGAGATAATGGGAGAGAAATTTTCATAGATAGCAATAGGGGAGAGATAAACAGAGAGACAGAGAAGCAACCATACATTAAGCTGCAAAGCATGAACTTTGCAGGAGAGAGATCCATAAGATTCTAAATGGTAGAATCTCGTACTCACTGAATTCAAGAAAAACCAAGAAACACACTAACCGATCCAACCTTGTCGGTAATACACATACCATAGGGTTGTATCTGTGGACCCACTCTCTAGCCAGGAAGCAACCAGAGAAACTCTTGCCGAATGCAACACTCTTTCTCCCAAAACCTCCTTCTTTCAATGCTTCCCCCCTGTCCTTATTCCTCTTTGCCTTCTATAACCTTTCCCCCCCTCGGCCAGCTCAGCGGACCTGGCCTCTATACTTTCTCTTATTCCTGTCACTTGTCCAGGTCAGCAATGCCTAGACAGCTAATTTGGCCTGTCTCATCATCTGCATGAACCACTTTGTTGCCCTTTCTCCTCTTTCTTTCATAGACTCTAATAGGGACTGTATCATTGCCCCCCTCATCGACTATCACCTTGTCCCCAAGGTGCAGGTCAGGAAATTGGTCACGTATGAGTGATAACGGCTCCCATGAGGCATCTTCTACGGGTAGTCCATACCACTTAATGAAAACTTCCACACGGCCGTTACGTTAGCGGACAGAGACGACTTCTGAAGGTTGCATCGGCCACTCCATGCCGGTTGTGAAGGAGGGCGGTAACATTGGATTGGAGACATCAGACCTGATTGCTCTTCGTAATTTGGATATATGAAACACAGGATGAAGCGCACAGCCGTCTAGGAGGTCGAGCTTATAGGCCACCTGTCTCACTCTTTGGAGTATGGTGAACGGCCCGAAGAATTTCAGGGAGAGTTTCTCATTAACCCTCTTTGCTAGTGACTTCATCCGGTAAGGCTGTAATCTCAAGTAGACTTTATCTCCCACCACGAATTCTAAATCTCTACGATGCATATTTGCCTTTTTCTTCATTTT
Organism: Lemna minuta; assembly: GCA_024174645.1. NCBI lineage: Eukaryota > Viridiplantae > Streptophyta > Magnoliopsida > Alismatales > Araceae > Lemna > Lemna minuta. Next base: position 2,358,807 of record CM044115.1, on the reverse strand, counting down.
AGCTGGGGCTGATAGTAGATTTTGCTTTAACCGGGTGAGAATGTCGTCCCTCTCTTGGAGCATGGTGTCAACGGAATCAATGGGTGAAGGTGGCGAACCATAATAAAGAAGCTTGGGGGGATCACGCCCATAAACTGCTTTGAAAGGTGTCATCTTGATCGCAGAGTGAAATGTTGTGTTGTAAGAGTACTCTGCCCCATGTAACCATTTCGACCAATATTTTGGCTGCTCCGAAGTAAAGCAACGCAAGTATGCCTCAAGACACCTGTTCACCACCTCAGTCTGGCCATCTGTTTGTGGGTGATACGACGAGCTCATCCGGAGTTTGGTTCCTTGGAGACGGAATAACTCCTTCCAAAAGGAACTTGTAAACACCTTGTCTCTATTTGACACTATGGATGTCAGAATTCAGTGCAATCTGACAATTTGTTTGCTGAATTGATCAGCCACTATCGTAGTTGTGAAAGGATGTTTAAGTAGTATGAAATGTGCAAACTTGCTCATCCTATCCACCACAACCATGATACAGTTATACCCTTGGGACTTGGGCAGACCTTTAATAAAATCCATAGAGATGTCTTCCCATATGCTGCTTGGAATTTGTAGGCGTTGTAATAACCCTGCTGGTGAGAGAGATGAGATTTTGTTGACCTGACAGGTGTGACACCGGTCCACATGGTTCTTGATAGTGTTCTTCATGGTGGGCCAAAACAAATCTTGAGCAACTCATGATAGGTCTGCAAGATGGTAGGTATTAAGAGTGACTTCACCGACAGCACTAACCTTCTCTTGTATAATAGTGTGTCATGGTGAAGTTTCAATTTCATCTGGGAAACCGGATCAGCTTGTAATGCTTTAATCATCTTCTGTCACCGTGGATCTTGATCAATTTCTTTTTGTATTTGACTCTTATCAAGGACTTGTACTTTTGAGATATGAAGCTCTTGTAGTTCAGTTATCATTGGTTGACGCGATAACGCATTATCTACTGCGTTACTCCTTCCAGGTTTGTATTCGATATCAAAGTTGAAGCCCAACAGTTTGTAAACCCACTTGTTATAAGGATCTTGAACCTGCTTTTGGCTCAGCAGATTTTTCAAGCTATACTAATCAGTTCGAATCGTAAAAGGCATGTGTGATAGGTAGTGTCTCCATTTCTGAACGGCAAAGACGATGGCCATCAACTCTCTTTCATATGCTGATTTCGCTTGGCTGCGCTTGGGTAATGCTTGGCTGAAGTATGCCACAGGCCTCCCATGTTGTGTTAATACTGCCCCCACGTCAGTGCTATGAGTTCCACCCCAAAAACTCATAGCTTGCTTGAGAGCGTCAAATGCTAATTGTGCTTCATCGTGCCAAGTGAATGCGTCTTTCTTGAGTAAGGCTGTTAATGACGCAGCTTTCTGAGAATAAGCTTTAACAAAGCGTCGATAATATCCTGTTAGCCCTAGGAAGCCCCGTAGCTGCTTCAATGTTTTGGGGGGGGGGGGGGTGCAACTGATCATCGACTCGACTTTTGCTTTATCTGCCCCAACTCTTTGCCCTGAAATCCAGTGCCCTAGAAACTCTAATTCATCACATGCAATGTGACATTTCTTAGGGTTGACGTGTAGGTCATTCTCATCCAACACTTGGAAAACCTGCCTCGGATGGTCTTCATGCACTGTCAGTGACTTGCTAAAGACCAAGATATCATCAACGAATACTAGCACAAAATGTCGCAAGAATTTGTGTAATGTACTGTTTGTTAATGATTGGAAAGTAGCTGGTGCATTCATCAAACCAAAAGGCATCACCTGGAACTCATAGTGGCCCTCATGAGTCTTGAAAGCCGTCTTATGCCTATCTTGATCTGTCATCCGAATTTGATGATAGCCTGACTTAAGGTCCAACTTGGAGAAGATCACTGCGCCATGTAATTCATCTAGCAACTCCACAACTAGGATAGGGTAACAGTTGGGGACGGTAATTTTGTTTAAAGCTCTATAATCAACACAGAAACGCCAGCTTGCATCCTTCTTTTTAACCAGCAGTATTGGGCTTGCAAAAGGGCTGTACGAAGGCTTGATGAACTCCAGGTCAAGTAATTCACGAAACAGCTTCTCAATTTCATCTCTCTGGACGTGGGAATACTTGTAGGGTCGGAGATTCACCGGTTGCGCATCAGGAACTAGTGGAATGGAATGGTCAACAGCCCTGGCTGGAGGTAATTCTGTTAGTGGGGCAAACAACTTAGGAAACCCAGACTTAAGTTTGTCTTCCAAAGCGATAGCTAATTTAGATTGAGTGTGTGGAGCCACCTGGTAGATCTGGTGCAGCTCGACCATGAACAATTGGCTCTTAGTGAGCTCTTTATCGGCCTCATTAATACTCATCTCCGTTTTGTATAGACTCTGATCACCTTGCAGCGTAATAGTCTCGCCCCCTTGTCTGAACTTTAAGATGGGTTTTTGCCAATGTACACATGTCCAACCCAACGGATATAACCAAGCCATCCCCAGAATCATGTCGACCCCCTTCAAGTTGTAAGACAAGAAATCAGTAGTAATGTCTATACCTTGTAGAGAATAGTGAATTGCTTCACAGAGGCCTTGTCCTTTATCAATTTGATCATTTCCCAACATGACTTCAAATTGGACCGATTGATTGCAAGGTAAGTGGAACTCACTCACTAGACTGGAGCATAAAAAGCTATGGGAGGCCCCACTATCAACGAGGATCATTATCTCCTTGCCCTGTAGAGCTCCCTTTATCATGATGGATTTCGTATTTGCCAACCCTAACATAGAGTTGAGGGAAACATGCGCTGATAATAGTTGGGTTTCTGATACTTCTTCACTAAATTCCCATACTGGAATTTTAGATACTTCCCTCTTGTTTTGTTTTGGCTCATCTTCAGCCACAATCATAATCTGTAATGTCTTTTTACAATGATGGCCTGGCCGAAATTTCTCGTTGCAATGATAGCACAACCCTTTTTCCCTTCTATTTTGAAACTCTTCTGCGGTGAGCAATAACTTCCTCTTGGTATTGGGTATAAACCCCTTGCTGGATACTTCAGTACTGTCCCCCTCAGTCTGCGGTCTCCCTGTTGTCGGCAGAGCGGCAGTTTTCCCATAAGTGGTTGAACATGCCTGTTTGTACATAGGCCACCATGGGTGTGCTTGCCCCGGTGTCTTAGTGTAGGGATGCGGTGGTTTCGCCTCCTTGAGATATTGTTCGTGATAGGACTCATATACTGCCTGCATGATCTTCTCAATCTTGAATGCTGCGTCCATCAGTTCTCTTAAATCCTTGAAACTTTCTCGAGACAACTCAGCCTTGATTCCTTTGGTCAAAACTTTGGCGAAGGTCTTCATCATAATAGCTTCCGAAATTGGGGGTAAATAGACTGATAATCGTTCAAATTCATCCCTGTATTCCTTGACTGATCCTTTTTGTTTGATGTCCAAAAACTGTTCCATAATGTCGTCAGAGAGTAAATCACTGAATCTGCGCCCAAGCTGAATCTTAAAGTCGTCCCATTCTTCTAGAACATATCGATCCGTGGTCCACACGAACCATTGAAGGGCTGGCCCTTCTACATGTGGCATAACAAACTCAAGCCTCTCGTTTTGTGGAATTGAATGTACCTTGAAGTACATTTCCATGCCTCGAATCCATACTTCCACGTCTTCTCCTCGAAAAACAGGAGCCTCGAGCCAATTCTTGGTCTCCTGTGATGTATTTTGCAAATTGAGGTTCTGAACGCCTTCATCACCTTCGTGTTGTTTTCCTTTCCCCTTGGAGGAGACTAGGTCGTCTTTTAAGATATGGTTGGCCTCCGAACTTTCACCTTCGTCTAAATTGTCAAATCTCGCCATGATCATCTAAAACATGTGAGCTAACGAAGATTTGTGCTCTTCATTAGATTGTTGTAGATCATCTCTTAAAGATTCCGTCACTATCTGGTTATGATGCAACTGCTTCTTGATTTTCGCAATTTCCGTATCTCTGGCTTCTAGTCGCACATCTAGATCCTTGAGAGTCATAGTGTGGCGAGGATCGCTCGCTCTGATACCAAATGGTAGAATCTCGTACTAACTGAATACAAGAAAAACCAAGAAACACACTTACCGATCCAACCTTGTTAGTAATACACATACCATAGGGTTGTTTCCCTTCTTGGTATCTGAGGACCCACTCTCTAGCCAGGAAGCAACCAAAGAAACTCTTGCCGAATGCAGCACTCTTTCTCCCAAAACCACCTTCTTTCAATGGTTTCCCCTTGTCCTTATTCCTCTTTGCCTTCTATAACCTTTCCCCCCCTCGGCCAGCTCAGCAAACCTGGCCTCTATACTTTCTCTTATTCCTGTCACTTGTCCACGTCAGCAATGCCAGGACAACTAATTTGGCTTGTCTCATCATTCGCATGCACCACTCTGTTGCCCTTTCTCCTCTTTCTTTCATAGACTCTAATAGGGGCTGTATCAGATATCATTAAAGCCTTATTGCCTTCCAAAGGAATAACATCATGGTGAATCATAGGATAATATTGAGAGAATGATAAAGACAGAAAGATCCAGTAGCGAGCATAAATTCCCGACGTGAGAGTTCCATTTGTGTGCACAACATCCAAATATATGTATATGTATATGTATATGTATATGTATATGTATATGTATATGTATATCTACATCTATGTATATATATACAGCTCTAGAGAGAAACCAAAAAATAGTCATTAGCTTGCTCAGGCAACTCAATTAAGGCAAAATATATTACAAAGAAAGAACACCTTCAGATGATCATAACGATGGTTCGAGAAATTTAGATGGATTACATATTATAGATTATAAAAAATAGTAAAAAATATACCTCTTGTATACGGTCAAGAGACCGGATATTATCCAATGTATCTAGCGAAGGTGAAAGGCCTCCATGAAGACAAAATATCTGTAATCCATTTTCATCATGAGTTGAAGATTAAATTATAATAAATAAATCACAATGATTACGGCGATCAAGAAGAAATGTACACCTGGCTCTCTATGAGTGCCGTGAGGGGAAGATAGTCAAAGAGATCTGTGAAATATTTCCATACATTTGCGTTTCCATACTTTCTCAAACATTCATCATAGAAACCATACCTGATTAAATAAAGAAATGAAAATGGTAATTTCCGGTTAATGAAAACAAGACAAGAAAAAGAGATGAGAGAAGATCTAGATGAAAAATGAGGAAAATCAAGAGAAAGAGACAAAAAAGTGAGGGAGTAGATAGATAGAAGTAGAGAAAGATAAAAGATGAAATAAGGTAAAAGATAGAAAAAAGGTAGAAAAAAAGAGGAGATCAGAATTGGATGAAAGAGGGACTTGAGAGAGGAGCGTGTAAAGCAGTAGATGTGGCTGGGGTGGGGGAAATTGGAGTTAGAGTGATGAGGGATTGAGAGAGAAGAGTATAAGAGAAGCAATACAGAGAGATAAGCCCCAGAAAAAGAAATTCAGAAATGATAAACTTACACTTGGGTAATTTGACGGCTCTCATGATTTCCTCTTAGAATCGTGATTCTCTCTCTATAACGAACTTTTAAAGCTACCAAAAGCGTCACAGTCTCTACTGAGTAATATCCACGATCTGCATTAAATACAAAAACATTTTGAGAACTTGTTGAATGAGAAATACTCAAAAGATCAAATCCAACGCCTAACAAACTCATGACAATGCTTTCAGTAAACACAAACATAGCATCTACAATTAATCACTGATAAGCATGTCCTAGTTCAATGATTATTGTTGGGATGCTTGTCAGCCACTCAAGCTGACACGTGCCCCCCACCTTGGTCTTTTTTTCCAGTAAGTGGGACCAAGTCATAGGGAGCCCACTTTCCATTTTTGTCCTTTTCTCTAGGTGAGTGGGCCCCAGTTGTTAGGGGCCACGATACTTTTTTTTTGCTCTGTCCTGGTCTTCCTCTTGTGATGTGACAACTGCTATAAATTGCAGTTGTCGTTCTCTTTCTTTTGACAGCAAGCTTTGGGGTATTAATTTCCGTTTTAGCTCTCTTCCTCTCCAACAATCCCCTTCTCCTCTCTTCTCCCTCTTCTAGATTTGAGTGACCTCTCTCTCCATTGAAGCCCTACAAAAAGGAGATCTCTCCTTCTCCATTGTCAGCCATCCAAGGACTGTCCTGAGGGCTCTCTCCCAAAAAGAATGCCGAGGCAGCAGGAGGTTGTTCACACCGCCTCTTGGGTAACATCTTCGTGTTAAATCCAATTTCCTCTAATCTCTTGCGATGATTTGTTCAAACACGCTTCCACATGTACATTTGAACTCCAAAATTATAAAGGAAAGCTAAGCAGTTCTTCTTCGGATTCAATTTGCATCTGATCCGGGACATATATGATCTGTGATATCAAGCTTATGCAATAATACATAGTGAAAATAGGCCATAGCGTAGAAACTCTACAACACAGGCACAATTGATAAACAATGATTTGGAATATTCATGCAGATCCAACTATAAAATAGAACATTAAATACACAGCTATGCACAATCAAAAGTAAAGCTCAGAACCTCTTCATCTGATCCAATTTGCATCCGATCATGGACAATTATTATCAGCCGTATCTAGCTTACCCAGTAACCCACAAAAGTTTCAAATAGAGACGACATTTTATTGAAAATAAATTAAAATTTTGGAGCCTATTAACTAGAAAAATGAAAACCAAATCCTAATAGATCAAAAAAAACACTAATACTATTATCGCCACTATCCAATAATCCAAAAGAGCTCAGAATAGAGACGAAAATTCATTACCGATAAATTCAAATTTTCGAGCAGACCAACTACGAAAAATGAAAATCAAATACAAATAGATCACAGAAAAACAAAAAACCTTCTCTCCCACAAAACTCACCAACGTAATCTCCCATGAAAAGATAATTAGTATCTGGAGTCTGTCCTCCGATACGAAACAACTCGATAAGATCGTAGAACTGGCCGTGAATATCTCCGCAAACTGTGACGGGACATTTGACAGGCTGCACGTTCCACTCTTCCACGAGAATCGCCCGCGCCTGATCGCAGAGAATCTTTACCTCTGACTCGGGCAGAAATTTGCATTCTCTCAGGAGCTCGATCTGCCGGTCCAGGTCGCCGTGCGACGGCATCCTAATCGGGTTGATCGATCGAAATCGGCTTCAGTCTGAAAGATCCGGTCGATCGAAATCGTCGTCAGCGGGATCAGCGCATTATCTAGGTGCTTCGCTTCGATGGCGTACCTTTCTGGCGGAGAGAGAGCGAGCGAGAGAGAGAGGATTTATTGTTTGTCTAATATTGTTCAAAGTTGACCGTCAAAGGCATGACGTGGATGATAAAAAATAATTGCTTGCGGTTAAAAAAATGCAAATTTTATATAGAAAAATGAATTTGAGTATAAATTATCCTATTTTGAATTATACTGTGCCGCAGGGGAAGAGAAAGAGTTGAACTCTGCCACAGGAATTCCTTTGACCTGGATGCCAAATTAATTAATTACCATTAAAGAATTGCAATTTATTTTTACATAATAATCAATTTAATATCAAGAAATTCCAAGCGAAAACCTGAGACCCATTTGAATTAAACTGTGCCGCAGGAACCCCAGACCTGCTCCCGCTCCCATCTCTCACAGTCAAAGGAATTCGTATTTCATACTAAACGGGAAACGAGGAGAGAGAATGTGAACTCTTTCCTTATCCCCCTCATGCTTCCGGTTCTCTCTCTCTTTCTATCTGATTCCTCGCGACGCCGTCATTCTTCACATAAATCCCTCCTCTGGTAATCTCGCTCACGCATTCTCCGTTTCCAGGGTGGTTATTCCCAAATTGATGCTGTATGTGTTGGCGAAGATTCCGAGGAATTCGTTAAAGTCAGGAGGCCGAAAATGCAGAGGAAATCGGAGACGAGAAAGATAGAAACCCTAGCGGAAATTCCTCAGCGAGCGATCTCGGAGCCTCGATCGAAGCCGAAAGCAATCTTTAATGATAAGAGATCTACCTCTTCATCTTCCTCGGTAAATTCTTCTTCCATATGGAACTGGAAACCTCTCAAAGCACTCTCCAACATCCGAAATCGTAGATTTGACTGCCGATTCACTTTGCAAGTTCACTCTGTTCACGGTCTCTCTTCTAGCTTCAATGGCGACGCTCTCTGCGTGCGCTGGAAGCGTAATATCCAAGAGCTTGGTCTTTGTACCCGGCAAGTCATTGTTTCACAAGGTATTGCCAAATTTGATGAAACTTTAGAGCATAAATGTGATATCTATGTTAGCAGAAGTGGGCCTCATCATACGACTAAGTATCAAGCGAGGCAGTTTGTTCTTTATGTGTCTGTCGTGGGTAAGCCTGAAACTGATCTGGGTAAGCATCGAGTTGATCTTACTAGGTTGCTGCCGCTAACTTTGGAGGAGCTTGAGGAAGGTAGCTCTGGGAAGTGGAGCACTAGTTTTAAGCTTTGGGGTAAAGGGAAGAATGCCTGTCTTAATGTTGGTTTTGGATTTTCCGTGCTGGGTAATGGAGATCTTCATGATTCTGGTGGTCGGAAGAAGATCGAGGCTGATGGGCAGGTGACGTTGAGGAAATCTGGGAGTGCCCAGTTTCGAAAACGACCTTCTAGATCCACTGAAGTTTCACCGATTTCTATTTCAGAGAATTTAAATGGAGACGAGGAAATTAATGTGAACAGAAGGGATAACCGTGTGGGTGAAACAAGAAGAGTGCTTGACGGCTTGTTTCCTGTGGACGAATTGACATTGATAGAGTCAGGGAAAAGGGGCAAGGAGGGTGATGATCATATGTCGGAAATTTCAGCCAAGGAAGAAGTTGAGGGAGTTATGGTGGAGCACGGAGAAATTTCCGTGCTGGGTGATGTAGATGTAAAAGATTGGAGATCTGATGAGGAGGACAAAAAAGTTGATGCAATTACCAACGGTGATGATATTGAAGAGAGAGCAGGTGAAGATGAAGATGATGAAGACGAGGAAAAAATTGAGGCACAAACCAGTGAAAATGATATTGCCGCCAGGGAAGTACCAGTAACAGTTTATGACAGACATTGGAGAGAAAAAAAAGATGATGATGATGTTGATGATGATCTGGAAAAAGTTGATGCATGGAAAAAGTTGATGGATGATATTGAAGAGAGACCAGGTGAAGATGAAGATGATGAAGACGAGGAAAAAATTGAGGCACAAACCAGTGAAAATGATATTGCCGCTAGGGAAGTACCAGTAACAGTTTATGACAGACATTGGAGAGAGAAAAAAGATGATGATGTTGATGACGATGATATTGTAGGGAGAGAAGAACAAAAGACAGTTTCTAATGAACGTGTAGAAGATCAGAGACATGGCGATCATCATCTTGATCATCATGATGTTGCTGCTGATCACAGTGACGAAGAAATTGATACATTTTTGAATCAGATAAATGAATCTGATGGGGAAATCCCATTCTTTGATCTCGACTACCAAGAAGATAGCAGTTCTGACACCGACTTGCTTCTGCATGAACTAGAATCTGCTCTAGAGAAACTCCCACTCTCTGAATCGGAGGAAAATGAGAATCAGAGTTTCGGAGAAGATTCATACGAGGAATTAAATTACATGGATGATGTCGCAGAGAGCGTCACCAGTGAATTTCTGAGCATGCTAGATCTGGAAGACAGCCCAATTGACTCAAACCCTGAATCACCCAGGGAGCGTCTGTGGCAAGAATTCAGGAGTGAATCTCTACTGGATCTCGAAAGCATCTTCGATCAAAAGCTTGAAGACTTTGACTTGTCATCTTTCATCGAAGATGCAGAAGCTGAGGTATTCGAGCATGAATCAAGAGGGAGAGTGCTGGAACACGAAGAGGCAGAAGCTCTAATGCATGAATTGGGGTTTAACGAGGACTCCTTCAGGAATTCTCCCGTTGACTTTTCCACTAAAAATGTGGGCCCACTTCTTCGAACCAAGGATGGGGGTTTCTTGCGGTCAATGAAGCCAAGTCTGATGATGCAAGTCTCAAGCCCTGTTGTTGTGCCTGCAGAAATTGGTTCTTCTGCAATGGAGATATTGGGGTCTCTGGCATCTGTTGGCATTGAGAAGCTGTCAGTGCAGGCGAGTAAGTTGATGCCTTTGGAAGATATTACAGGGAAGACGATTCAGCAGTTCGCTGCTCCTTCTGCGCTGAATGAAAGGTTTTTTTATTTCTAAATGGTGGTTAATACTCTATTATTCTATCCGCTTGTATCTCCTATGATCTGCTCTCCCTCTCTTCCATGATTTTATCAGTCTTTCTCTCTCTCTCCGCTCGCTCTCTCTCTTCCATGATTCTGTCTGTCTTTCGCTTTCTACTCCATCTGTCTGTTGGCTCTCCATCTCTATTTTACATTATTCTGACTGTCTTTCCATCTCTACTCCAATCCTCTCGCTCTCTCTCCCTGTCCCATGATTCTATCGGCCGTTCTCCTTCACTCTTTTTCTATTTTCTCACTCTCCTCTCGCCCTCTCTATCTTTTTCTTCTCTCTTTCCCTCCTCTCTGGTCTTTCGCTATCTCTCTTATCTTTTACATCCACCTCCCCCTCTCATCGCAAAACCATGAATGTCTTTCTCTCCTGCACATTGCAGTAACCTTAAATTTCTCCTCATCCTCTGTCTCCCTCTTTTCTTCTCTGTTGTCTATCTCTCTCACATTTTCATGCTATTTCTAACTTCTCTAGTCTCTCGCGTGTTGCAGCAAGTGTAAGCGAAGGGCTAGCTCGGGAGACCGCGATTACGTATCTCTAGAAGAACTCGCTCCGTTGGCCATGGAAAAGATCGAAGCTTTATCCATCGAGGGCCTCAGAATTCAATCAGGGATGTCCGACAAGGACGCCCCCGTTGACCTTGAGTACAACGGCGCCGTTGGACTTCACCTCCATAAAGTCAACGCCTGCGGTGACAAAGTCGATGATGGGCTAATGGATCTTTCCATTTCTCTCGAAGAGTGGATCAAATTGGACTCCGGAATCATTGACGAAGATCAAATAACAGAGAGAACGTCCAAGATTCTCTCTGCCCACCAGGCAAAGAGAGAGAGGAGTTCCTGCAGGAAGAAGGGTATTTTGGGAAACAACTTCACGGTTGCATTAATGGTTCAGCTCCGAGACCCGATAAGGAACTTTGAACCGGTTGGCTCCCCGATGCTCTCTCTCATCCAGGTGGAGAGAGTCCTTATCCCCCCTAAACCCAGACTCTACTACACCGTTTCCGATGAGGGTAATAGCGAAGAAGTCGAAGTCAACACCCCCGAGGTCAAGACAGAGGAAGAGGAGGTCAACGCTGCGGTGCCCCAGTTCAAGATCACCGGTGTTCATATAGCAGGCTTGAAGAGCGATCCTAGAGACAGGAAGTCGTGGGGGAGTTCGAGTCAGCGTCAGACTGGGTCCAGGTGGCTTGCAGCTAATGGAATGGGGAAAGCCAACAAGCATCCGCAAATGAAGTCAACGCCCGGTGAGACTCTCTGGAGCATCTCTTCTAGGATCAACGTCAGAGGGAGCAGGTGGAATGAGTTGCCAGCTCACAAGAGAAACCCGAATATTCTCCTTCCCAAATGACCCCACCTTTCTAGAGAGAGAAATTTTCCTAATTGCAGAATTAAGCTCCACGTGATCAAGGGAGAAGGAAGAAAACGAGGGGCAGGATTCGATTCTGATGAGAAGGCAGAAAGTCAACGGGGTTGACGTTCTTTCTCTGTCAACACTTCCGAGTCTGCTTCACCCAGCAGGCGTTTCAGATGCTTGTCCTCCAAGTGTTGCTGCAAAAAAAAAAATTTCTTGTCATGAAACGTAAATAGGATGAAACCCTAGGAGAGAGAGAGAGAGAGAGAGTAAATGGGGATGCTAAAAAATGCCAGTTTGTATCCGATATCTTTTCAGAAGCGTAGAGAAAAAATTACGGAGGAAAGTAAGGAACTTGTCGCCGAGCACCGAAGAAAGACGATCTTCCGATGAGTAGGATGACAAAGAGGAATGAAAAGGAGGAGACTTACGGCTAGACAGGCTCTGTACTTTTCCCACTCGGCGACGCATTCCTCTTTCTCCCACTGCCCCTTTGAGAACTTCTCCGAGTACCATCTGCGATCATCACACCCATCAAAACTACATGAGAGAGAAAGAGATCTACAGAGAGACATAATTTACCTATTAAAGCAATCGTGGTACTCAGCACGCAGCTGGGAGCAAGGGGATGCATAGGACGACCTGTTCTTGACGCCCATGGACGAAATTGGTAACGGTGCTGAGAGGAAGAGGAAGGTAGAGGGTGAAGAAGGAAGAGAAATAGGAGGCGGATGCGGCGAGTAGAGCCCTACTGAAACCTGTTCTTGTCCTCCGCCATTTTACTAGCAACAGTACTAACTTATTGACGGGGCAAACCGGGACCCCCCTGGGCGGATTTTCCTCCCCTTCCTCCATCTCTCCCCACGATTCCCTTCCCCCAAAACCCCCGTCCGTCTCTCCCCACGATTCTCTGCCCCCCCAAGCCCCCCCTCACTCTCTCACACCTCGGTTCCCCTCAACCCCCGATTTTCTCCACCCCCCGCCCTCTCAAACCCCTATTTCCTGTCGCCCTCGATGGAAGGACGGCGGTTACGGTGGCTTACGAAAACGAAAAACTAAGTACCTCATTTCGGCCTAAAACCCTCAGGTATCGGCACTTATTCGCAAGTTTGCACATAGTAAATAATTTAAATATTTTCGGAATTTGGTAAATAAACATTTTGTAATTCTATTACCATAATCTATATTCTGCCAATTCAGACGACACTTCCATATAATTATTTGCAATTTCTGAATTTTATGGTTCTCCAGATTACGGATTCTAACATCTATGTTTCGTGACATTTTCAAATACTTTAAATGATAGCTTTTTACAAAGTTTATTGATCATCGGCTAGGAAGCAAAGGAAAGCATAGATGTTGATCATCCCCAGTCCTATCAGATCGCCCAAATCATGATATAAATTTGGTTGATCAACTAAGTTCATCTATCAACCAGTATGGATTATGATCAGATCAACAACTGTCGATAACTTATAAACAATGATCAGATGGGCGATGGGATCACCAATCATATCGTCATTCAAGACAGCGATTGATCATAGCACCTTGATCGATGATCAAATTGATTAGGGGTTCTATGATTGATGATCAAATTGATTAGGGATTCTATGATCGATGATCAAATTGATTAGGGGTTCTATGATCGATGATCAAATTGATTAGGGATTCTATGATCGATGATTAAATCGATTAGAGAGTATATGATTGATGATCGAATCACCTGCATGGGTCATGGTGATCCAATAAATAATTGACATCCCCTACTCGATAGCAAAACCATATTTCTCTTTGAACTATGTGGAAATTTATAATGAATCTAGAAACTATAAAAGGATCAAGGGGGGAGGCCCCAATCCCATAAGGTTAAGAGGAACATTCTTAACTTTTATGGAAGAGTCAAGTGCCTTAAATAAATAAAAAAATAAGAACAAAATACCTTTAGATTACTAAACCACAAAAAAATAACTTTTGTGGTAAATTATACGAATGCCCTTGCGCTCAAATGTTCTAGACTTTTATTGTGTCACAATATTTTTTGAACCTCTTTTTTTTCTACTATGGAGAAGAAAAGAAACCCTAAAACAAGCTACATTGTACTACATTGAGAGAGAAGACATGTACAATGGTTTATATCTAAGAGAGAAGAAGGATCTGTTGTTAAGATTTGATGCTCAATATGCTCCCAAAATTTTGATCAAAATATTAAATGTATTAGACTCAAAACATTGAGGCACTAAGAAAAGATGATCATATAATCTACTATAGATTAGAATATACACCTACAAGTTTTGTTAAAGAATTGTTAAGGCTTTTTAAGTGTCTAGCTTCTAGAAATACCTATACAATAATCAATGGTTAGATCTCCTCTTCAATACTCTTCTCTAAGAGAAAAAAATTAAAGAAGAGAGTTTCTAAAAGACTTACATGGACATCTTGAGTGATGGTCATTTTACCCCTACTTATAAAAATTAGGCTTATGAAATTTTTTATACAAACCCTTATAATTGTGTCTATATCCACCAACATTTATATACCTTACATGTGTGGCCTTCTAGGTCCATATATTTTTCTAGTTAATAACTCTATAGACCTAATAACCCTTATTGGTCAAAAATTTTAATTATGTACATCAACAAATAGATTAATTAATCAAAGATCAATTCATCCCGATTGACATGTAAAGTTGCCAGCCTATTGGGCTTAAAGTTATATCACAATGTTTAGAAGATATAGAGTGTTATAAGAACTCTTATATGAAACATTGCCATCATTGGTTATACGATATGTATAAGTTTACGTTCGCATGAGACTCATAAATGCCTTAAGATATGGTCAATTATCATACCCTAATCCATTACTCAAGTTAGTACTGATGTATGAAAAAACCATTGAAAACACCTTCTCTAATATTTTTACTACCTTGGCTAAATATTTAATCATATCTCATTCCCTTAGTCAATCTACTCAAATATTAAGGGAGGAGAATCCCATCTTGACTGCACAATCACCTTAAAGGATTTCATGATAGATCAAATATGTGATGATTTAGAAATCGTATATCTAGGGATTCGTGAGTAATAATCAAAATTAAATCATCTATCCACAAGATGCCTTTGGTGTCTTAGGTCAAAATATTACACACACAACCACGATAAATCAACTTCATTGAGAGTTAGGTATAATACTATTCAATGATTTATACAAACTAATTTTATGAACTCTTTATATAAAGAGCACCCTCTACCTATCCCTAGGGTCTCTACATTAATGGTCACAGGATCGACCATACTCATCATATGAGCTTAATTAGACAGTGTTATTATTTATGCATAATTTGATATCCTTCTTGAATATCCCTCAAATATAAATGTTTAAAATATATTGCTTAAAGACTAGTGCTCATGGAATTATGATCTTATTGTATTATATTTAGTCATTTTATATGCTTATAGACTTCATTGCAAATATCAAACAAGAGTAATGATGAATAAATTTTATTTCAATAAATATAAACAAGATAAACATGATGTAATTTTGCTTATAGGCCGCATAATATCCATCATCTAGAAGAAGATGCCCTTAGTGGGCTGTCAATAATGGGCTAGTTAATATCCTCTAATATTTCCCCTCAAGATAGAGAGTATGGGCACCACAAATGTTGGCAGAGACACTTGAAGGTGCTAATAAGGTTGCTTGGAGATGCAAGCACAAGCACATAGAGGCAATTAAGAGTGTACATTAAGGTACTAGCAAAGGCGCATGGAGTCACTAACAAGGGTGCATGGAGATTCTAGCTCACGAGACATTTTTGTGCGATTATTTAAAACACACGAATGCATTTCACAACAATTAATGAACTCACCAATTTTAAGTTTTCATCAAGAATCAATTAGTATAATGGTGAATAAGGGTCAAATTAATGGAGAAATAGGGTATTTTCAAGGTGTTCTTAAAATTTAATCAAATCAAATGAAGAATTGAGGTAAGGATTTTATAGATTCAATATTCGCAGAGAAATCACAACATAATCTAGGAAAAAAAGATCGTGAAGAGAGAGAATTTGATAGATTTTTTAAAATTTAATCTAATCTAAGCTTTAAAATTAAAATCTAATAATACACAATAAAGATTAGGAGGAAAGCACAAAATCTAATATAAAATCATGCTCAAAATGATCTAATTGATTGATAGATCAAAGGCTTTTCATTTCACATTTTTGAAAATGATATTTATAATTCAAGAGGTGAAATCTTCCCTTTCTTTCAATAAAATCTCACTTTTAACCACTCTTGGGACATGGAGATGAGTCTAACAGAAGAAGAAAGCAAGAGATTCAATGATTGAGATGTCTAAATAGTTTGATTACTCAAAACATCCAAGAATATATTTTCCATTGAAGAGAGAGAGTATAAATAGAGTTTGATCGTCTCTTCATCCTTGATCAACGACCGTGATTAATCCTTATGAGACGAGTCACCATTGTTAAGTCTTGGCCGTTGGATCCTCAATGGAGCGTTCAGATTACGTCACGTCATTGCATGAAGACCAATCGTTGCTTACCTGTAATCGATCGATCTTTATCAAATACTTGAAATGATGACACGCATCCACGGAAGTTCATCATGCGCATTTTATCTTAGCCGTTATAACTCCTCAGATAAACAGTTGAGATTAAAATGTTTTTAAAACATGAGTCGTCGCCTAATAAGAGTGTGTCGTGTACCCCTTCGAGTAAGTGAAAATCAACAATCACAATTATTTCACGAGATTGCACGCTCCAAAATGCGTCACATTGATGAATCGATTTGATGTGGTCATTGATTCACACCAAATTGAGTCAAAAACAATTACTAAACTCACCAATTTTAAGATTAAATAATCGAATTGAATAGTATAGAGATGAATAAGGATTGAATCCACAGAGAAATAAGGGAATTTTGAGAGATCTTTTGAAATTCGATCAAATCGGACAATGAATTGAGGTGATAAATTAGGTATTTTTATATATTTGGAAAGAGAACTTAAAGATGAATCCACGAAAATAAAAAAATCACTTGATTTGGATCAAGATTCGCGAAAGAAATCAAAGAGCAAATTAGATAGAAAATTCCAAACACGAAGAGAGAGAAATCAGAAATTAAAAATAAATTTAACTAAATCTACGATCCTAAATTACAATCTAATGATACATGAAAAAAGATTAGGAGGAAAACACATAATCTAACAGGAGATAACGATCAAAATTATCCAATTAATCGTTGGATTAAAGGCTTTTCATTTCGTCATTTTCGAAGACGATCATCAGCGTTCAAGAGGCGAATTTTTCCTATTCTATCAACGAAATCTCACTTCCAACCACTTTGTCCATGCAGAAATGAGTCTAGAAGCGATTAAAAGCAGGAGATTCAAGGATTGTGGTGTCTAAACAGTTTGATTACTTGAAAACATCCAAGAATGCATTACAATGTCAAAGAACATCTCAATTTATGGAAAATTTAGGCATAACCGTGGGATGGAGCATTTAATCTTCGATCAACGGCTCTGATGAAACGTAGAGATGCAAATCATTACATTTAAGTTGTGGTTGTTCGATTGGAGAGGGACCGCTGAGTGCAGGGATCTAAGGCTCAACAAGCTCTCCAAGTTTTCGACCAAAATAATGATTGCAACAGAATGTGTTATAAAAACACAAAAAGTATATATAAACACCTAATAATTACTTTTATTTAGCTCAATTAATTAGTGAAAATATCATCATATCTACTATTGTAGGAGTTAATAATTTTATGCCATCCGTACATCAAAAAAAGAAATTTTATACATCATTTTTTGTCTCCTTGATTTTAGGAACGTACAAGTATGAGAATGGAAGCAAGATCATCTAAAATAGGTGTGTAGAAGGCTAATGGGCTGTCCAAGGCATCTTCATTGGAGCCCAGTCAAAGAAGAATCGTTGGCTCTCTCCTCGCAGGGGTTTAAAGAGATAGAGAAAAGGCGGTCTTCTACAGTTTTCGACTTTTGCTTGCAATTTCTTTGGTCGAGATGATGTATTGGAAAGTTTGTTTATGTGAAGTTTAGTTCATCTCTCTCCCTCGTTCTTCTGCTATCTTCCCCTTCTCTTTCTTCATCACTCTAAATCTAATCTCCTCGCTGATAACATGCTATTTATGCATGTAATTACATAGTTATTAATGCAAATTAATGCATTAATCATTACAAATATATGCATGTTATCATCTTTTAAGCATATTTCTATCATTTTGTGTAAATTCATGTTATGATCTTAAAATACATCAATTTATGGGTTATTATGTATAATTAGACATTATAATCTTTAATCCTAATTATATTTATGATCATAATCATGTTTTAAAGATGAAAATATAAGAGAAAAGACTTTTATTTACATTTATGTGTTTATATAAATTTATTTTATATACTACATAAATGTATAAAATTAAAATAAATTTATTCTCTTATTATTTTAATAATTTGACCTTTTAAAATGATAGATTATTCAATTCTGAATCCAACAAAACAAATTTGAATTAATTTGGAGTTATATCTTGAAAGTTATGAATTTTAGAATTTTTAGGAATTTTTCTGGAATTTTTCTGAATTTATTTGATTTTTATTTCGATTTTTAAATATTTAATTTAATTAAAAAAATGCAAAAAATTTAGGTTTTACCGCACCTGTACACGTGGCATCGCCACGTGGACCAGCGCGAGCGCCTACGTGGCGCAGATGGGACACGTAGATGTTATTTATATGTACCTTATATAGAAATTATATAATGTATATAGGTCTCCCGTGTATAGGGAGACAAATTATTAATAGCGTGTATTCGTCGTATATTATATAGTAAAAGTTTTCTGTTATTTATTCCGTGTGGGACTAAAATCCCATCAATTTAATATATGCAGGACGCGTGGCGAGCTGTGGAGCGTCGAATGGGAAGAGCGATTGATCGCGCGCGTTGATCGGATGGATGTGCGGTCCACCTGATCATCTAATCAAACACATGCGCAATTGTTCACTTAAGTGAACAGATCCAGGCCGTCGATCGTGATAATTATAACGGTCCACATTCAATCACGCGATGGATCTCCGATCAAATCAAAGCCACCTGATTGAAATATGACGAACGAGATGAAGCGGCGATTCATCTAAAAGGCACAAAATCGCGATCGTCCATCGCGATGAAGCTTGATCCGACGGTCACAATTCAATTTCGTTTTTTTTAAATACGGTTCTTCGCGACGAAGAACACGTTCGCGATTAAATCCCAAATTCTCCATGAATACTCCACCAAATCGCGCATCGTTTGTTCGAGAGTGTTCTTGACTCGTTTCCGCTTCAATTGAATGCTTGAAATCAAACTTTGATCGAAGGAGAAGGAAGAAATTACATCTTGAACTCCACTTTCGTCTTCGAAAATTCGTAATGAAAAGCCTTGCATCCGGAGATTAATAGGATCATTTCGAAGGCTACTTTGGGATAGGTTGCATGATTTCATCTTAATCTTTCATCATTTAGTGTTAATTTTACTTTTAGCATCGTAGATTTAGTTTAATTTAGTTTAATTTTTAGTTTTAAATCATTTTTCGAAACAAATTTTTCTTTAAACTTCAAACTTCGATTTCTCTTCGAATTCTTATCCAAATCATCTCGTTTTTGATTCCGTGGATTTGAAATTGAGTTATCTTTCTTAATATACTAAAACGCCCAATTTCTAATCTCAATTCGTCATCCGATGTGACCGAATTTTGAAGATATCTCTCAAATTTCCCTAATTCTCCGTGGATTCGACCCTTAATTACCATTATACTAATTAATTACTTTGATTAATCATAAATTAGTAAGATTAGGACTTTGTTTTGACACTAAGTCGTGTGCATTCAATGACCATACGATTTAGTCTCGTCACTCGCCTGAATTTTTTTCCTCCTAAACTCTTCCACCGTTTCACCATCTCTCCACTTCTCGTGCTACTTTTCTATCTCTAAACCTCTCTTTTCTATTTTCCGCGACTCTACTCTCCTTTCTTTCCCTAAATCTCCCGTATTCGCTTTCTCTCCCTCACATTCTCTCTATCTCTCTCTTGAACTCCTTTTTGGTTTTCTTTTCTCTTTAGTTTTCTCTCCATCTCCCTCGAATTCACGCCAATCCATTTTTCCTCTTTCTATTTTAGTTTCCCGACTCCCCTCTCTTTTACCTATGCTCTCTCTTTCTCGCGTTCGTTCATCTTCTTTCTCTCCCCTTCGCTCTCTCCCTATCTTGCTTGCGTCATTCATTCTCTCTCCCGCCTAGGGTTTGACTACTCATGATCCGGTACATCATCCGGTACCGGTATCTCCCGATACCGTCATCCTCTTACCGACACCCAGTACCCGATACCGTCATCCAATTCTGGATGACGGTTATTGGATTACTGTGGAGTTCTAGTGCTGTACTAGATGACGGTATCAGGAGAAGGGGAATCCAAATTTCTGTCTCTCACATTCTCTCCTCCCCCTCTGGCAATTCTCAGAAAAGATATCCATGATTCCAACGATTCCAGTTTTCCTTTTTCTTTAACGAGAAGGAGTAGCTTCTTGCAGACTGTCCCTCCCATTTCTGCGTGTTGCTTCTCTCAATTGCTCCAGTCTTCTCTATTAGAATAAGTCTCTTATTCAATGTCTCGGTGGATTTTTAATGCGTTGCTTCATCCACCACAGCTATCCTCTTATTCACTCTTCCTTCTAGAAGGGTGAAGCTTCTTACTAGCTTCCTTTTTGCATTTTTCTTCTATCGAAACTCCTTTATTTTATCTCAAAGTGTGAAACTTTCATTCATTCTTCTCTTCTGTTTTCCTCGTTGCTCATCATGCATGCACTTCACGAAACCGTTGTCATCTCCCTCTATGGTACGCACTCCTCCTTCCAATTTCCTCCCCCCTTCCGTACTATCTATGGTACGAATCTTTCGAGTTCAGTGAATTTCCTTGAGCGCCATTATAGAACTATAATCTGTGTTGAACGTTATTTCTTGCCTGTAGATGAGGGTATGGGCTCATCAGATGAGGATTTCTTTAGAGATACTAAAGCCCATGAATCTCAGGTGAGGAGCGAAGAAAGAGATATGAAGAGCGAGCTTCTTCGCTAGTACAACGACTATCTTAGCGGTCTGAAGTAGGAATTCACGAAGAAGAAGAAGAAGAAGAAGGGCAAACTGCCAAAGGAAGCAAGGCAAACCCTGTTGGACTGGTGGACGCTTCACTACAAATGGCCCTACCCAACGGTAGCGTCCTCTCTCCCTCTCTCTCTGCAACCCTAGCTTATTCTGTTGATGACGGGAATAACTCTAGTTCAGGAGCCGGATAAGATTGCGCTGGCGGAGACGACATGGATTAAACCAAAAGCAAATTAATAACTAGTTCATCAACCAGAGGAAACGCCACTGGAAGCCATCTGAGAACATGCAATTTTGCCGTAATGGATAATCTGTTTGCTCCTTTTTACATGGGCGATTGAGTTGTGGGGGTTTTCAACATATTTTGGGTTCGATCATTTGTGGAGCTTGTTTCAGATATTGAAAAGTCTTAATCCACCGATCTTGATTCACTATTGAGATGATAGTTCTTGCATCTACCAGCGGTGCCGCCGTCCTCGGCGTTTTTGAATACATTCTTCCTTGTCTAGGGTTTTCCAGGAATGTGCGATTCTATTTGAGTTGGAGGATCCCTCAAATAGAATTTTAAAATGAATAAAATTTCATTTTAATGAATATAAAAAAAAGATGAAAGTGTGATTGGCTTGCAGGCCACATAATACCCATCAGTCTCTCACTTGGACTAAAGCCAATCACGTTTATACATTAAACCCATGCATATACGATGACGCTTAGACAGCTTCTTGAGCTAAAGGCTTAGTCAGTGGATTTGTAACATTGTTGGTCGATGGAACTCTTTCCATCACTACATCTCCTCTAGCAATGATCTCACTAATCAAGTGAAAGGGCCTTAGAATGTGCTTTGACTTCTAATGAGACTTTGGCTCCTTTGCTTGTGCGATTGCACCATTGTTGTCACACAACACGTGAATAGGATATGAGATCGATGGAACAACACCAAGGTCTGCAATGAACTTATGTAACCAAACTGCTTCTTTGGCGGCATCACTTGCAGAAATGTATTCAGCCTCGGTCGTCGAGTCCACATTAGTGGTTTTCTTGGAACTCTTCCAAGATATTGCACCTCCGTTCAAAGTGAACAGGAATCCAGTTGTAGATTAAAAAAATACTATCATCTAGATCTGACTGAACTCTTGAATTGATATAACCTTTAAGTTTCAACTCTTCTTCTCCATAGACCAGAAAAAAAATCCTTAGTCCTTCTCAAGTATTTAAGGATGCATTTCATGGCTTCCCAGTGTTTCTCACCTGGATCTGCCTAAAATCTGCTCGTAACACAGAGCATATGCTACATATAGTCTTGTACATATCATAGCGTAAATTATAGATCCAATGGCTTATGCATAGGAGATGCTTTCTATTAACGCTTTATCTTCAGGAGTCTTAGGTGATTGCTACTTAGATATTTGAACTCCATGTCTCATCGGTATGAAACCTTTCTTGGAGTCCATGCCAAACCTTTTGACAATGGTGTCTATGTACATCAATTGAGACAATCCAAGCAACTTCTTTGATCTATCTCTACAGATATGTATTCCCAATACATAGGTTGCCTCTCCCAATCCTTCATGGAGAAGTTCTTGAACAGCCATGCCTTCGCTGATGATAATATGCCTACATCATTCCCAATGATTAGGATGTCATCTACATACAGAACTACAAAAATAATTGCACTCCCACTAATTTTCTTGTACACACGGCTCATCTTCATTCTTAATGAATTCATAATATTTGATTGCCTTATCAAATCTCATATTCTAACTCCTAGATGTTGCTTCAATCCATAAATGGACCTTTGCAATGTACACACCTTGTCTAGAAACTCTTTGAATGTATAACCCTCAAGTTGTATCATACACACTTCTTCCTCAAGGTTTTCATTGAGGAAAGCAGTTTTTACATCCATCTGCCATATCTCATAATCATAATGTGCAGCTATGGCGAGAAGAATCATGATCGACTTTTTCATGGAAATTGGTGCAAATGTTTCATCATAGTCAACTCCTTGCCTTTGACGATAACCTTTTGCCACCAATCTTGCCTTGAAGGTGTCAATGTGTCAATATGCACCAATCTTCTTTTTGAACATCCAATTACACCCAATGGGTACGATACCCTCAAGAGGGTCAACCAAGTACCATACTTGGTTCTGATGCATAGATTGGATCTTAGAATCCATTTCTTCTCACCATCTTTTGGAGTTGAAATCATTTACCGCATCATTGTAGGTCAACGGATCAATATCCTTAAGATGAAGAGTATCAACATTATTGACAGAATGAATTGATGCGGTCCTTAATTCCACACCGATTTGTCTCAAAAATAAAGCCAAACTCACCAATTTTATGAAATTGATACGAATTGAATGGTATAGTGGTGAATAAGGGTCGAATCCACGGAGAAATAAAGGATTTTCGATAGATCTTTTGGAATTTGATCAAATCGGATGATGAATTGAGGTGAGAAATTAGGGAAAATGATAAATTAAGAAAGAGAACTCAAAGACAAATCCACGGAATAAAAAATCACTCAATTTGGATCAAGATTCGCGGAGAAATCGATGAATGAATTAGAGAGAAATTTCCGAATGCGAATTAAGAGAAATCTGAAATTAAAAGACTAAATTAACTAAATTCACTATCCTAAATTACAAATTAATAATACATGAAAAAAGATTAGGAGGAAAACACGTAATCTAACCCAAGATAGTGATTGAAATGATCCAATTAATTGCTGGATTCAACGCTTTTTATTCTATGATTTCAAAAACGATCTTCGGTGTTCAAGAGGCGAAGTATCCCTATTCAATTGATAAAATCTTACTTTCAATCACTCTATGAACACAAAAATGAGTCTAGAAGTAATTGGAAGCAAGAGATTCAAGGATGGAGGTGTATAGATAGTTCAATTGATCGAAATCATCCAAGAATACATGAAAATGTCAAAGAACATCTCAATTTATAGGCAATTTGGGTGTAACCGTCAGATGGAGGTTTTAATCTTCGATCAATGGTTCAGATTAAATGCATGAGTGCGAATCGTTACGGTTAAGTCTTGGCCATTGGATCGCAGATGAAGCGCCTAGATGAAGCCACGTGATCGCGTGAAGTTGAATCGTTGCGTAACGCATGCCGTTCGATCTTCTTTGAACGTTTGCGATGTCTCCACGTGTCTAGTGAAGTTCATCGGATGCGTTTAATCTCAGCCGTTATAACTCCTTTGATGAACGGCTAAGATTTAAAGATTTTAAAATATGAATCGTTGTCCAATCAGAAAGTGCCGCATACCCCTTCACTTAAGTGACGATCGACGGTTTTAATTCAACGCTCGATCGAATGCTCCACGTGCTGCCACGTGGTCGATCACGATTGATCGAGCACTCTAGATTGCGCCACCTCACCTGCGCGTTAATAATAAATTGAAAAATAAATTTTAAATTAGAAAACTAGATTTTTAATTCCATAAAATCCTTCAAAATTTAGAAAAATTCAGAAAAATTATAGAAAAATCCCTAAAATTTAGAAAATTCATACCTTTCAAAATACAACTCCAAATTAATCTAAATTTCTTTCATTGGATCAGAAATTTAATTATCTATCATTATAAAAAATTAATATTCAAATAACTAGAGAATAAATTAGTATTTCAAAAATACAACATTTCTTCTTGAAAAACAAAACTTAGAAAAATAAATGAGTGTATCTAAACGTTTTCTCTTGTTATTTAAGATTGAAACATAATTATAATATCAAATTTAGGTGGGAATAATCTATTCTAAAAGGTATTCTTAATTATACCTAATTATCCCTAAAATAGTACATTTTGAGATTATAACTTAAAATTGCGTTAAATGATAGAAATGCACTCAAAGTATGATAACATACATAAAAATAGAATGATTTATGATTTAATTTGCATTAATAATCATATTTTTGCATGTTAAGATTGCATGTTATCAATTATCAGTGACAATATGTCCCACATACCGTTTTGGTTGTCCCGGTACTCTTTCAGACCTATACAATACTTGTGTGTGAACTTGAACCTGTTTAGTAATTGAGTTCTCATGTGATGAAGTAGCATTTGGGTTTGGATTTGGAACTTCTTCCAAAACTACTTTACTCCCACTATCCCTTCGCAAGAGATATTCATTTTCCAAGAAGATGGCCCTTTTCGCAACAAATATAGACTGTTATTTAGGGCGGTAAAATTAGTATTGAAACGTGTGTTTTGGATATCCCACAAATCTACATAACTCAATCTTGAACTTTAGCATATCTATTTCATGTTTCTTTACATGTGAAGGACAACCCCGTACCCTAAAGTAGGAGAAGTCTGGATTCTTCCCTCTCCATTAAAAAGATTAATGACTAAATCCATCTTTTGTATGATTATGGTGTCTTCAAATCTGCTTGAAATTTATTTTAAAAGTCTTAAAATAATGAAATAATATTGATGAATTTGATGATACAATACAAATTTCTCTTACAGTGATGACAAAGAATAAAGTAAAAAGACGATATACTATTTAAAATGAATATTTCCCACTTCAATGTAAGTCAATATATTATTTTGATTTCAAAAATTGAAGAAATTTCACAGACACTTCTTAGCTAATGTCCTCCAACCCACTCACATTCTCCAGTGCTTTTATTTCTCTATATCCTTCCTCATTCTATCTTTCTCTCTAGATCACTCTTTCTCCATCTTCATATGTCTTATTCTATTTTCATCCCTCTCTTTCCTCATCACCTTCTTACCTTATCTGTATTTCCCAAATAACTTATGTTTCTTTCCTTATATATCATTTTCTTTTGTTCTTCTATCTCCGCTTTCTCTAATGCCTTCCTTTTATCCCCTTATCTCTTTGTTCATTCATATCTCACCCTAACTCATTTATGATTCAAATGATGTTTTCCTAAATCTTAGTCTAAACTAAACTTTTACTCCAAGTAAATGGGAATTGAGATATGAAAATACCTATACATGATATATAGGTCAAAATAAGACATTGACTTGAATATATAATTGGATAAGTTGCAAAACACAAAATGTCATTGTTGAAACATCTAATTATATTTACAAACATATACCAGTAATTAAATTCATCAATTATAAAGATATCCACATTAGACTATGTTCCTTTAGTACATCAAATTGATGAATTTATATCAATATAAGGACTTTGGTTCCTAATAGCTATGAAATTTTTATGATGGAATTGTAATTGAATTAGGGTATTTTAAAGGAATTCAGTTAAGGCATGATATGTGTAATTATTGTGAAATTATTTCATTGCTTTGAGTTGAGCTTTGTCTTTATCTCTGTTAGATATATCTAATTAGATGACGTAGCTCACCGTAGGAGACATTATTTCCATTGTGTGACATATTTCCATTTCTCTCTTTCTCCTTAATAAATAGAGGTTAGTAATCTCTTCCTTAGTCACCACATTTGGCTTCATTTTTCATGTGGTATTAGACCCTAAATATTTTTTCCTCAATAAAATAGGATTATTCAAGCCACCACTATCGCCCTTTGTTGTAGCCTCCACCATTGGCTGCAGCATGGAGGCCAAAAGGTGTCAACTTCTCCCCTACTTGCCTCTCCTCTAGGCTATTTTTGCACCACCATGATGGATGTTATTCCTTTTATAAGCCAAAACATTTTTCTAGATCTCATTTATATTCATTTAAAGTAAGAATTTTTCATTGCAATTATTGTGTGATTTTTACAATGAAATTTATGAGTATTTGTAATGACTAAGTAAATTATGATGAGATCATACTACGATGATCACTAGTCTTTAAACATAAGTTCAAAAATATTTCAATTCAAGGGTATATTTGAGAAAGATATAAAAACATTATAAAAAAATAATATTACTTGATTAGACACATATGATGGTATGGTTGATCTTGTGGCCACCAATTTGGAGACATCAAGGATAGATAGTCCATGATCTTGAGAGAAAGAGTTCATTGAATTAGTATGTATAAATCCCTCAGTGGTATTATACCTAATTGAGAATCAAGTTGATTTATGTCACAATTATGCATGTAGCCCTTGGACCTAAAATACTGAAGACATCTTTGTGGATAAATGATTGTGTTTTGACTATGACTTACAAATCCCTAGAAATGGGATCTCCAAACTATCATAGATTGGTTATGACATGAAGTCTAAGAAGGTGAATTATGTGTTTAAGATGAGATTGTTCATTCTCAGTATAAGAGGAGTTTGATTGAAGGAATGAGATGTAATTAAATCCTTGTTCTTGGTAGTAAATATATCAAATAAGGTATTTGTGATGATTTTCTTTATGCATTGGTACTAACTTGAGTGATTAGTTAGGGTTTAGCTATGGATCATACCATAAGTCATTCATGAGTCTCTTGAGAATGAATGATTATACATACCCAATAATTGATGACAACAAGGTTTCCTAAGAGAGTTCATATGCATTCTCTATTTCTTAGAGCATATGATGTAGCTTGTCATATAGTGATCAGGCAACTCAACTTGTCAATTGGGTTAAATCAATCCTTAATTAACTTTAATGTTGATATTTATAATTAACAAGGTTGACCAACAATTATTTTTAGGTCTGAGTTATCAACTAGATTTATATATGAACGTAGAGAGTTATACACATAAGGTCAATAGATGGTAGGAATAAACATACTTACAAGGGTTTTTGTAAAAAGTTTACATACGAAAGACTTTAAATATAAGAAAAACAACCACACAAATGGGTGCCTATATGAGCTTTTTTGGAAACTCTCCCTTTCTTATCTTTCTCTCTTGGTAAAGAGAATTGAAGAGGAGATTTGATCATCTTATGATCATGTGAATACTGCCAGAGGCTGGTTGCTTGAACCACTTCAAGAACTCCTTTGATGAGTCATATAAGTATAAATTTAATCGATATTAGATGGTTGATAACATGCAATTTACACATGAAATGTTCATTAATGGAAATTAAGGCATAAAGTAGTCCATTCCTATGCTTGTTATCATGTTTTGAGTGTATATCTATCATTCTATGAAAATTTAAGTTATAATCTCAAAATGCACTATTCTAGGGATAATCATGGAGAATTAAGAGAAATATTTAAAGATTAGATTATTCCCATTTGTATTTGAGATTATAATTAGGTTTTAATATTAAATAATAAGAGAATACTTTCTATACACTCATTTATTTTTCTAACTTTATTTTTCTAAAAAAATGAGTGTATTTTTGAAACAAAAATTTATTCTCTTATTATTTCTTAAATTTAACTTTTTAAAATGATAGATTATTTAAATTCTGATCAAACAAGACAAATTTGGATTAATTTGGAGTTTTATTTTGAAATTTATGAATTTTCTAATTTCTAGGGATTTTTCTATAATTTTTTTGATTTTTTAATAAATTTATTTGGATTTATTTTGAATTAAAAAGAGTAAAAAATATTAAAACATCGTGTCCTGATGTTGTAGCGGATGCAGTGGAGCAAAAACTGCCCCGCCATGTGGCGGCATATGTACATGCCACATGGTGCATGCATATGCATGTGTGTGCGTATGTGCGTGTTTGTGCGCTTGTGGGCGTGCACGTGTGTGCATGTATGCGCGCGTGTGTGCGTATGTGGGAGCATGAGTGATTGGTGAGCTTAAGCACCCTTGTTAGGATTTTCGCTAACTCACTAATCACTCATAGCTTATATACCGTCGATTCACTAAAAATTTTTGTCATGTGAGATTATTTTGTTTGTTTTTATGTGCAGGTGACGTGGCAAAATGTGGAGGGTGTAATCGTGTGAATCAAATCGTGATCGTCGATCTGCACTTAAGTGAGGGGGTATGCGACACATTCTGATTTGGGCGATGATTTGCTTTAAAATTTTTTAATATCAGCCATTCATCTAAAGAGTAATAATGGTTGAGATTAAATTTCCGCGATGGACTTCGATGGAAGTGTGGCGACATCTTAGATGTTCATTCCCGATCGGACGGACGTGATCGCGCAACGCTTCTACTTCACACGCGACGTGAAAAAATATGAGAGCTCCATCTTCAATCAAACAAACGCAAGTTAATAACAATGATTTGCATCCAAGTGTTTCATCTGAGCCGTTGATTGAAGAGGAAGAGCCAAATCCAACGCCCATGCCCAAATCTGCCTATAAATACACATGTTCTTTGACGATGTAAACCATTTAGGGGTATTTCAAGTAATCAGACTATTTAGACCTCTCAATCCTTAAATATCTTGCATTCTTCGTCTTCTATATCAATTTCCGTATACAAGGAGTGTTTGAAAGTGAGATTTTGTGGAAAGAATAGGGAGTAATTGCTTCTTGAATGCTGAAGATCGTCTTTGAAATCATGGAATGAAAAGCCTTTGATCCGGCAATCAATTGGATCATTAAGACTGCTATCTCAAGTTAGAATGTGTGTTTTCCTCTTAATCTTTCTTCTTATAACATCATATTTCATTTTCAAATCGTAAATTAGGTTAATTTCATATTTAACTTTGGTTTTCTCTCTCTTCGCGTTCGGATTTTCTACCTAATTTTCGCTCGTTGATTTCTCCACGAATCTTGATCCAAATCAAGTGATTTTTGATTTTGTGGATTCGTCTTTGAGTTATCTTTTAAAATTTGTCAAATTTCCTAATTTCTCACCTCAATTCGTTCTCTAAATTAATCTAATTTGAAGAAATACATTAAAAATACCTTAATTCTTCGTTGATTCGACCCTTAGTAACCACTATACTCTTTAATTCTTGATTATTTCTCAAAATTGGTGAGTTTGGAGCATGTTTTGATACTTCTATGTTTTGATAAAAAATTTAAGGGCTTATCGAGCCTTAGATCCGAGTAAAATCATCTTAAAAAGAAAGAAGCATATATTTATCACAAAAATTCAGAAAAAAATTGCATATAAAATAATGAGATTGCATAAACTTGTGGAGAAAATATTAAAAGGTCATGTAATAGAAGCGAGGCAACACAAATGTTGATAGTTACTTGAGTATTGATTTCTCAAGCACCAATTGGCAAGTGACGATGTCTCTGTAGTGCATAGAGCAGACTATAGAGTGATGTCTCTTCATCCCTATCCTACCTTCTCTTCTTTGGTAAAAACCCAAATGGGCTCTCAGGAACGTCCAAGCCCACTTATCCATCCTTCAATATGTTAATTGATAAATGCACACCATAAATTGAGCAACCATATTGGTGAAATGGGTTTCATGTATATAAATAAACCTTAGGGTTCATTTTAAATTTGTAGGAATTCTTGGACTCCCCAACAAGATTCTACGACTTCAAACTTAATTATTGAGCCACCGACCTTTCCTTCGCCATCGCTGCCTCTCTGACTCCAGAACTTTCGAAGCGAATTCTCCAGTGGGGGCGCTCTAAATTGTATCTTCTCTCGATTGCGTAGTTGAAGCTGAAATGGGTCTCGAAATTCACCTCCAAGAAGGAACTCGAACTAGTGGCGTCGTCGATATACACCACCTGAGCCATTACGTTTTCGATTCAAGGGAGCCAATTCCCAAGAGGGGAAATAATCCGGCCGATAGTGCGGATCGTCTACAATCCTCTTTTGGATGTCGCGTGGCGGGAGTTCTTCTCGTATGCCATTCTCATGTGTTTTTGTTAACCACTTTTGAGATTTCAGGAGAATGGGATGAATTCTGAAGTGCTTCTTCTAGGAAGAGGCTTCCTTTGGTCTAACTTTCCGCTGCAAGATCGATATTTATTTTAATTATACAGAACTGAGAATGATATCTATTCTGAAGAGGTTTTTTTCTAGAAAAGAGATTTCCTTAGGTCTAATTTTTGCTGTACGATCAATATTTATTCTATTTCTTACCTAAGAGAACGAGATCCGATTCTATTTACTAGTAGAGTGACATCAATTCTAAAGTGCTTTCACTAACTAAGAGAATTGCTTTGGTCCTATTTTGGACTGTAGGATTGATCTTTATTCTATGTATTACCTGATAGATAATGAATATTTACACAGAAACTCGCCCATCAAATTTTTATGACCCTAGAGGACCCATATGAAATGAAGGTCTTGTGTAAGGTTATGGATTAACGACAAAAACAGTGATGGTGTCGTCCACTATACTTATCTTGCAGTTCTAGTACAGTTGATCGAGTTGAGGCACAGTTAAACCATGGTTTTTTGTAATGGAGTTTGTGACGTCAACCTATTGGGTTTATATTTTTTTAATTTCTTCTCTAGTCGAATGTGAAATATTAGCTTTTTATTTACGAGAAACAGAAGAGGAATCAGTAACAGGCTACCAAACCAAATTCTCCAGTATAGAATATGGCTAATCACTTAATTCCCTCAAGCATTATGATTCTTTTTGAAGTCCTTGCCAATTTTGTCAAGTTTAATTGCATCTTAATCACGTGTTTCAGGTTGAGCTCTTTGAGGAACCTCACATCCTCCTTCTTCAAGTGAAAAACTCTTTTTTCAAGCTTCCAGGGGGTAGATTACGTCCTGGACAGCCAGATATTGAAGGACTGAAGAGGAAGCTTTCGAAAAAACTCTCACCTGCTTTGCCTGATCGAGATGATGATTGGCAGGTCAACACTGCCTTTTCTCAATTTTCATACCTGATAAATTCTTAATTTAGATTTAAATGTCAGATTGGGGAATATCTTGGAATGTGTTGGCCTGATTTTGACCTTTCAATGCATCTGCAGTGTTCTTCCCCTTCCCTAAATACCCAGGTGAATCCATATTTTACATGAGTGCAGTAAATGGATAAGAAATTAGGAATTTAATGATTTTAGATTTATAATTTTCTTTCCTATAGGAAGCTACAAAGATTTTTCTGGTGAGGTTACTCAGGAATAGAAAGTTTGTTGTGCCGAGGAATTTGAAGATTTTGGCAGTCTCATTGGTACGGATCAAAGAGAGTCCGGAGGTAGGTGGTCCAAAATGTTAAAATTCAACGTTGATCAGATCAAAGTGAGTATTTCCCCTCTTTTTAGGTCTACGGTCCAGTGATATCCATGATCCCAGATCTCCTCTCTGGATTTGCTTTCAACAAGGTGGGGGCTTAAGGCTTTTGTAATCTTCTTCAAATCACTGGTATTGTAGATATATGTTTTGAAGTTTTGGGTGTATAAAATATAATACGCCGTGAAGACAAACCTATAAAGCTTTTATTTATACAGCTTTAACATATCTTCATTTTTAATTGTCAATATGTAAAATTCTGAAAAAATTTTGGGCATATAATATTTTTTCTTTTGTATTTTATCTGTCTGGATTTAA
This sequence comes from Lemna minuta, assembly GCA_024174645.1. Taxonomy (NCBI): domain Eukaryota; kingdom Viridiplantae; phylum Streptophyta; class Magnoliopsida; order Alismatales; family Araceae; genus Lemna; species Lemna minuta. Next base: position 2,326,730 of record CM044115.1, on the reverse strand, counting down.
CCAGTTGCCAATAGACTATTTATTCTGCTGATACATTTATATGTGCTCTATACGTCTTTAAGGAATCATTTCATAGTACTTAATATTATTTTAAACATCTATGAAAGTTATATTCTTTCTTCTTCTTCTTCTTCTTCTTCTTCTTTCTCTCTCTCTCTCTCTCTCTCTTTCTCTCTGTCTCTCTTGATATTTTATTTTCCTCTCCCAATCTTGAGCTACTATGAGTACATGGTAGAAGAGAGTGCTCCATCCTCGCGATCCATCATATAAGGGATAGCGTATTTCTTGAGTTTAAGTTCAGGCAGGTGATGTAATACCCTAAAAAAATGACACCCCTCAAGTGGCTATGGTGTGGCTTGTCCAAGTTGCCAGATATAGGAGATATTACGGTCTTTTGATTATTGGATTCAATGATTCTTGTTGTCAATGATGGCATCACAAACCACAAATCAATTGGAGAGATATGGGAGGATGCTCAGGAAACTATTCTGAAAAGGACAATAAAGATCAAATTGTATAACTTTCTACCTGCAGCATGCTTCTTCAAGAAAGTGGCATAACTCTTGAATATGCTAAAGAACCTCAAATTTTATGGAAGGAGTTTGATGACTATAGATGGACCTAAGCTAATCTTGCATTGTTTTAATCTATGATGCATGAAATGATCTACATATTCAGCAGAAATGCTCAGATATCAAATGTAAATTAAATGAAAACCCAAGGGAAACATTTGAGAGAGGAAGGTAGGAAGGGGAGAGGTTGTCCCCTTGAGATTATAATAAATGTGATCATTTGTATCCAGGGAAATCATGCTTTAGATCGGCAGACATGCAAACAAAATATCTTTAGGTTACCCAGTAACCAAAATACACATGAATTTTAAATCATTAAGAGGACTACACAATCTAACACTAATGCTCAAGTTAATAAAGGGTTATTTTCTTTATATTATGGCCCATTAAGATTAGTCTAGTCAGGTCCTCTCCTTGTGGATACTTTTTTCTCTTCCATATATAGAGACAAGTGCTCTCTTCTTTCATATATACACTGGCCTTTTGCTTAGGGGGCGCAGTCAATGGTTTATTTGCTTCTTTGAGCTATTTATGAACTTAAACAAAGTCTATATGCTTGGTTTGTCAAGTTTAGTCACTCCCTCACCACCTAAGGCTTTACTCTATCCATCATAGATCCTACTAAGATGCAGAAGACGATTCCTAAGGTATCATTGTTCTTGCCATCTATGCTAATGACCTTATATTGACAAGAAGTGATGAGGCCAATGTCTTGATGTTATCCTAAGTTTGCTTATCAACTAGGTAAGGTTGCCCTAAATGTGCACAAAATATTCACCAAGAAGCATGGCTACTAGGCTGAAACTAGAATCTTCACCCATGGAGGTTTGACCTAAGTTGTAGGACTCATTTAGCAATATTGAGGATTCCAATAGACATCTCCATCTGCTTGCAGAGCTGATCCACCACATAGTCACTTGCTTTAATATTTAATGATGTTAGTGCTTAATGCCAGTTTATGTAGGAACCTTACAAGGTGCATTGGCAAGGGTCTTATGGGCACTTGCATACATTAAGAGAGTTATTGGAAGATGGCTCATTTGCAAGTGACATTCTATCTTCATAATGAGCTTTGTCCTGACTCTAGTTGTTTTGGGGACAAAGTAGGGCTATGTAGCTTTGCTTCTGCTAAGGCTATGCAACTTGGCCTGTTGATGAGACAAATCCGCGAGGTCATTGAATACATGTGGATAAGTGTAACTTTTCTTTCTGAACTCACCAATTTTGAGAAATAATCACAAAGTAGATAGTATAGGGGTGAATAAGGTTCAAATCTACAAAGAATTAAGGTATTTTTGAGATATTTCTTCAAATTTGATCAAATAAGACAATGAATTGAGGTGAGAAAGTAGGGATTTTGATATTTTTAGGAAGATAAATCAAAGACAAATTCACATAATCAAAAAATCACTTGATTTGGATCAAGATTTGCAGAGAAATCAACGAGAAAAAATTAGGTTGAAAATCCAAAATTGAAGAAAGAGAAAACTGAAATAATGCCTAAAATTAACTCTAATCTACGATTCAAAATTTAAATATAATGTTATAGGAAGAGATATTAGCACAGAAACATGAAGTCTAATCCGAGATAGTGCTTGAAATGATCCAATTAATTACCAGATCAAAGGCTTTTCATTCAACGATTTTGAAGATGATTGTCAACATTCAAGGACCGATTACTCCTTATTCTCTCCATGAAATCTCAGTTTCAAAGAGTCTTTGGAGGCAAAAATTGATCTGAAAGATGTAGAAAGCAAGACATTTGAGGATTGAGATGTCTAAACAATTCGATTACTTGAAACACCCTTGAATTCGTTACATCGTTGAAGAACATGTGTATTTATAGGACAAATTGGGCATGGCCGTTGGATTTGGCTCTTCATCTTCAATCAACAGCTCAGATGAAATGTTTGGATGCAAATCGCAGCCATTAAGTTGTGTCTGTTTGATTGAAGATGGAGCGCTAAGATTTTTCCACGTCGTGCGTGAAGAAGAATCGCTGCACAATCGTGTTTGTTCGATGGGGAATCGACGTCAGGGATATCACCAAGCGTCCACTGAAAGTCCATCGGGCACATTTAATCTCAGCTGTTATAACTCTTTAGATGAATGAGTAAGATGAAATCATTTTAAAATGAAACTTCGCCCAATCATAGTGCGCCGCATACCCCCTCACATAAGTGCAGATTAACAATTGCGATTTGATTCATGTGATCACACGCTCCACATTTCGCCACATCACCTATGCATAAAAAAAATAAAATAATCCCATAAGAAAAAATAAGAGTGAATTGATGGGTATATAAGGTGTGAGTGATTGGTGAGTTAGCGAAAATCCTGAAAAAGGGTGCTTAATCTCACTAATCACACACGCGGACACATACGCACACACGTGCGCATACGTGCACACACACACACACACACGTGCGCATACATGCACACACACACGCACACACACATGCATACACGTGCACCACGTGGCATGTACGCCACCATGTGGCGAAGCATTTTTGGCCCCCCACGTCAACTGCCATGTCACCGTGATTTTTAATCTGATTTTTATTTCAAGATAAATCTAAATAAAGTCAATTAATTTGGTTAAAAAATTAAATAAATTCTAGAAAAATCCCTAAAAATTTAAAAATTCATAGATTTCAAAATTTAACTCCAAATTAATCCAAATTTATCATGTTTGATAAGAAATTAAATAATCTATCATTTGAAAAAGTTAAATTTAAGAAATAACAATTTTTTTTATTTATTTAAACATATACTCATTTCTTTTAGAAAAATAAATTTATAAAAATAAATGAGTCTATAAAAACTATTTTCTCTTATTGTTTAACATTAAAACCTAATTATAATCTCAATTCTAGATTAGAATAATGTAATATTTAAATATTTTTCTTAATTATCCATGATTATCCCTAAAATAGTGCATTTTTAGAGTATAACTGAAATTTGCATAGAATGATATATATACACTCAAAACATGATAACATGCATAATAATGGAATATTTTATGCCTTAATTTGCATTAATAATCATATAATTTCATGTGTAAATTGCATGTTAGGGCTTCTGCCAGTGCACTTGGTTATGGGTGTCACCACCTCAAATGCAACTTGCCAATGCCACTTCATTGATGCTCTCACTTGTTTTTCATCGCTTACTTTTCACATTCACTTGGCTGCCATCATCATCCCTACTTGGCTATCATTGATACTTGACAAAGGCTGATAGGTATTATATGGCCTATAAGCCAATCACATTTCCATGTATTTCGTTTTTGTTCATTGAAATGAAATTTATTTATTGTTATTCTTATGTGATGTTTGCAATGAAGTCCATAAACATATGCAATGACTAAGTGAACTATGATGAGATCACAATACATTGATAACTAGTTTATAAACATTTATTCTAAACATTCCTATTCATGGGGTATTCGAGAAGGACATTAAATTATTCGAAAAGAATAACACTATCTGATGAAGGATATTTTGAGAAAAGAACAAGTATGATGAAAAGACTGTGAGTATGAAAATGTGAATGAGTGAATTATATGACGAGTTTCTACTAGGATTAAACTCTAAAGTGATCCTACATAATGATAGGGATCTATGAATGATATCACTTTGGAATGGAGATATAACTCAGTGAAGATATGGTGTAGGATAATTCGGAAAGATGATGACAAGAGTCACGATGATGAGTATGAATGCGATGAGAAGAAAGATGGTTTATGTAATGAAGAGGATGAATTTCTAATTTAGTCCTATAACGTGGGGAAGATTTAGGAATGATATTATGAAAGATTGGGAATTATCTTAGTGTTATTTTGGATAATAGATATGTGATAGAGAATAGATAGGAAGAATCAGTCAATGTTGGACTTACGGATATAAGAAGTGAACTATTAATCACGATAATGGAAGAGAGGATAAGTACCTTGAAATGGACGTGAAGATGATGCTTTTGGACTCATCAATTGATCAGGATTGTCCTTGTTTTGCTTCTGTACCTTAAGATGGATGAAAGGGACAGCAAGGGAGGGAGAAAATATTGGGAGATAGAACTGGGAATGAGGTTTATGGAAGAGAGAATGCGACACGATGAACACAGTAAAGTTTTCACTAAAGGAAACAACTTCATTTCATAAAAAACATTCGTCTTTTGTCTTAAAATTCTCCCTTTTATAGAGTGAAGAGAATAGAGAGAGTAGAGCGACAAGATGCCTCGAGGTAGTTATGACAGTTATAACACCTTTCGTAATTAGTTCCATGTCTCTTCAATGATGTATTCATCATGCGAGTGGAGATACGTGGGATGAATTCAGAGGATAGCTGGATTCCTCCTTGATCCTCTGTTGACCTATGGTGGTTGTGGTCTTGGAAGCAGTTGTTTAATTGGTTGATAACATTTAGGAGGAGTTTTCTTGGATTTCAACAACCGTGGATGACTTGTGTTCACTGAGAGGTAGTTATGGATTATCCTCGTGACCTCCTTTCTTGGTTGCAGCTTTCTTCAAGTAGATCAATCTTCATACAAGCTTTATTCATGCTTTAATTCATGCAGAACCCAATGTCAGCATTTTCGTGGAGGTTTTCATGTGTAGTTAATGCTTCTATGGTGGCCGACGGATGAGATGTGGAATCTCACTGATCTCGTGTTCTCCATCAACCGTGCTTTCCATCATTTCTTCAGATATGAGACAAAGCCTACATGATCTTTAGAAGTCGTGAAGCTCTTCTTGATGCAGCTGTCCTCATATTCAACTTGAGTGGATCGTGAACTTGATATTCTTCATTTATGAGGCTTCTTTTATGCTGAATTGTCTTCATAAAGGTTTTGATTAGTCTTGACTTTGGTTTTATTCATGCATGGGCTTTGACTTGAAGTTGTCACCAAAGATATTTACTTTCATAAGTTACCAAAAAATAGATCTCCCCTATGCTTTTAACTATGGGTGGTTGATCAAAGAAGAAAGAGAATTTAAACAAGATGTTTCCTACTGATTTTTGAGATCAGTTATTCACACAAGGTACCTATGATATAGTGAGTAGAGTTTGGATGATAAGGAACCTATATCAAGGTGAAAGGTGGTTGACTTGGTCCAATTATGGAATTTTAAGTATTCTAGGGATGACGATTTAATTTTATATGACCAAGTCAATCTTTAGATTAGTATAGAGAGGTCTACACTCTCTAAAAGGAGGTCAGTATAGAGAGGTCTAAAATGAGGGAAACTAAGTCCCTTTGAATCTAAACTCTCTTTCAATGTCTTAGAGAGGTCTTCTTTATTCATTTCATCAATGGATAATTTCTCAAACTTGTGAATAAGGAGGAGCATGCTATTTTGTTGCTGTTGAGAATGAGTTCTCTTCCTTAGTTCATACCTAGGTTCACTTCGAACCCTTGTGTCCTTGTGTGGAAATGATTCTCCATCACTATCTGATCCGACTAATACGATGAGTATGATTGATCTTGTATCCACTAGTATGGAGGTACTAAAGATAGATAGTGGGTGCTCTTTACAGAAAGAATTCACTAAATTGATCCATAGAAATCCTTGAATGGCTATACATAATTGTTAGTCAGGTTAATTCATGTCATGATTGTGTTTATAGTCCTTTAACTTGAGACACCAAAGACATCTTGTGGATGGATAACTGTGTTTTGACTATGAATTACAAATCCATAGCCATGAAATCTCTAAATTACAATATAGGAAATCTCTATATTGGAAACGACATGAAGTCCTAGAAGATGATGGTGTGGTCAAGATGAGATCATCTGCCCTCGATATTTAAGGAGATTTACTTAATGAATGAGATTCGATGAAATCTTTGGCCAAGGTAGTTGAAATATCAAAGCAAGAGTTCTTGATGATTTCCTAGATGCATCAGTACTAAATTGATTGATCGACTAGGGTTTGATAATTGAACATACCCTAAGTCATTCATGAGTCTATATTTGATGGGAATGAAGGATTATAAATGTACGGTAGCCTTATAAAAAGGTTCCATGTAGGAGTTCTTCTACACTATATCTCCTAGACTACATGGTGTAGCCTATCACCTTACGGGCTGGCAATTAAACCTATGCATTGGGTTAAATCGATCCTTGATTAATTAATTTATATGTTGATATAAATAATTTATATAGATTGGCTAATAAGATGTTATTGGTTTTATAGAGTTATTAACTAGTGAGATAAATAGACCTCGAGGGTCACAAACATAAGGTCTATAGATATTGGCAGATATAGACATAATTATGAGGGTTTTTATAAAAAAAATTACATACCAAATGTCTATAAATAGGAGGAAAATGATCACAACTCAAGGATCCCATACAAGCCTTGTGAGAATTCTCTCATTTCTTCTCTTTCTTTCTTAGTAAAGAGCTTTAAAGAGTAGATCCAACGATCCAAAGATTGAGTAGATACTGCTAGAGGCTAGACACTCGAATAGCTTCAAGAACTCCCTCAAAGAAACCCTGTAAGTATGTTTCTCATATATACTAGATGATAAGGTCATTTTTTTCCAAGTGTCTTAGTGTTTTGAATATCTTATTTAATGTATTCCGTTACATTTGATGTTTTGATTGAAATTTTGGAAGACTTATCGACCTCAAACCCCAACAAATGCCACCACATGGTGATGAGCTTGATTTTAAGGAATTTTAATTGTTGTCTTGAATCAATTTTATGTAAAAATGTTTAGAATAACTTACTATACATAATGTTAAAGTAAGGGTTGAATCCTCAAGATGCCTAGGTAATGAGATAAGAAGTTTTTATGGAGCAAAGATACTATTGTAAGGAAAACAATGGTAGAAGGGATTTTGGAAAAATCTAAAAGGACAAAGAAGTGAAATATAGTATGACCAAAATTATAAAGATATATATTTATATTTTATGAATAATAATGAGAAAAATTTTATGAATGGAATGATAGAATGGAAAGATGAGAACGATAGAATGAAAGAGGATGAAAGAATAAAAAAAAATCAATAAATTGGGTGATTAGAAAATCAAGTAATTATGAAAAATTGTTTGCAGAAAAGGGGGAAAAATCTAAAATATAAAAAGAGAAATAGAGTTCACATTATCCAAGGAAGGGATTACAAAGAAGAAACATATCCAAATCCTCACACAAACCTTGGTTTTTATTCCAGTCCTAGTCTGAGTGATGGTAGACTCATTACAATCTCAATCCTCTACTTGATCTTGTCTCTACCATAATCTTGAACACCAAAAAATGTTAAGCTTGGGCCTAAGCCTCTGCTATTCCTTTTAGTAGCTTGATGTGAAGAGAGAGCCAAAAAATAACAAAAAAGGAAGAGGAAGATTCTTTTATGTGTTAGGATTAGAAGTTCTCTTAGATTAATAGTGGAGATTTAGTCTTTTTGGTGACACTAAATGAATGGTGGAGAATAAATCTATAGGTGACTATCATAACCACCACCTAAGAAAGTGGGTTGATCACTCTTTAAGAGGGAGTAACCTTACCACTTCCCTAAAGATGTGGCCTTAACACTCTCTCACCCTATAAATGTAAATTCTTCATAAAAAATAAGGAAGATTTAAATTAATTAATAATATAAAAAGATAATAATTTTGACCTCTTTGACCCTTCAAGAATACATTTGACAACCTTTGACTTACAAGAATCACTTTGACCATCATTGATTGTTAGGAAAAAGGGAGTGATTTGTCTCTTAAAAATGTGGAATTATTTTACCCCCACTAACAACAAGAATCCTTGCAGTCATTGAAAACACACAGATTAAAGAGTATAACGGTGAATAAGGGTCGAATTCACGAAGTATTAAGGTATTTTTGAGGTATTTTTCAAACTCAATCAAAATCGAATGATGAATTGAGGTGAGAAAGTAGAGGTTATAGTAATATTCAAAGAGAACTCCAAGATGAATCCATGGAATAAAAAATTGCTCGATTTGGATCAAGATTCGTAGAGAAATCAATGAGCAAAAAGTAGCCAAAATTTTTTATCACGAAGAGAGAGAGAAAATCAAGAATTTATCTATATTCAATTAGTCTAAAATTAAAAATTAAAATATAATGATACATGACAATAGGTTAGGAGGAAAACACATAATCTAACTTGAATTCATGGTCAAAATGATCCAATTGATCGCCGGATCAAGGGCTCTTTATTCCGCAATTCCGAAGACAAAATTCGGCATTCAAGAGGTAATTTCTCCCTATTCTCTCATTGAAATCTCACTTTCAAACACTCCTTGGACACACAAATTTATTTAGAAGAAGAGGAAGCAAGAGATTCAAGGATTGAGATGTCTAAACAATTGGAATACCTGAAACACCCAAGAATGCTTTACATTGTCAAAGAACATGCGTATATATATGCAAAATTGGGCGTAGCCATTGGATTTGATGTTTCATCTTTGATCAACGGCTCTAATGAAAGGCTTTGGATGCGAATCGTTACATTGAAGTCGTGTCTGTTTGATCTAGGCTGGAGTGCAGAGATTTTTTCACGTCACGCATGAAGAAGGAACATCACGTAACGCTTCCTGTTTGATCTTCATCTGATACTCTAGATGCGTACACGTGTCCTCGGGAGTCCATCGGTCTCTTTTAATCTCAGCCGTTAGAAATCCTTCGATGAACGATAGAGATTAAGTCATTTTAAAATGATTCGTTGGCGGAACATTACACACTACGTAACCTACTCTTTAAGTGAAAATAGAAGATTGCGATTGATTCACGCGATCACACGCTTTGATATTGCGCCATGTCACTTGCGCATGAAAATAAACAAAAATAGTCGCACATGATAGAAATCAAGGAAAATTAATAGGTATATAACTAGAACACATATAGTGGGTTAGTGAAAATATTTAATGGATGATTAACCCACTAATTACACTCTTGCACACGCGCACACACGCGAACACACGCGAACGCACGCGCACACAGGTGCGCACACATGCACACATGTGCGTTACGTGGCATGTACATACGTCTCTAGGTGGTGACGCGGTATCATCCCTGCCACGTCAACTGCCACGTTAGCGCAAGATATATAAAATATATTTCTAATATTTTATTCCAAATAAATTCAAAAAAATTCTAGAAAAATCCCTTAAAATAAGAAAACTGATAACTTTGAAGATACAACTCAAATTAATCCAAAAAAAATTTTGGGATAAAAAATTAAATAATCTATCATTTTATAATATCAAATTTAATAAATAGCAAGAGAATAAATTTTTATTTAAAAAATACACTCATTACTCTTAAGAAGTAAAAACTGAGAAAATTAATTGAGTGTATAAAAAATATTTTATCTTATTATTTTACATTAAAACCCAATTATAATCTCAAATATAGATGTGAATAATCTACTCTAAAATAAATTATTTAATTATGAATAATGATCCCTAATATATTGCTTTTTGAGATTATAACTTAAAATGACATGAAATGATTGATATGCACTCAAAGTATAATAACATGCATAAGAATGGCTTATGGATTCTTATATATAATTAAATGACTTATGGATGAAGAGGAAGATTATTGAGGAGAATATTTAGAATGGAGATGATTATGATTGGGGATTATCTTAAGATGATTTCGGATAATAGTTATATGAGGTAGAGAATAAATAGGATGATAGAGTCAATGTTGGACTTACGATCTAATAGATGAACTATTAAACATGATAATGGTGGAGAGAATCAATACCTTGAAGTGAACGTGAAGTGATGCCTTTGAATTCACCAAAGGATCCAAGATATCCTCGGTTTGCTCCTTAAATTGAGATGGATGAAAGAGGACAGTAGTGGAGGGAGAAAAGATAGGAAGATAGAACTCGTGAGGAAGTTTGTGGAAAGGAGAATGGATGACGATGAACACAGTAGCGATTTCAAACCAAGAAAACGATTTCATATATCAATAACAACATCTCATTTGTCTTACAATTCTTCTTTTATAGACTGAAGAGAATAGAGGGATTAGAGTGAAGAGATGTCTTGAGGCGGTTATGGCAGTTATAACACCTCTTCGGAATGCTTCTTCAATGATATATTCTTCACGTGAATGGAGAAATGTGGGAAGAGTTTAAGGAATACATGAATTCTTCCTTGATCCCGTGAGGACTCATGGCGGTTGTGGTGGTCTTAGAAGCGGTTGCTCGATCAGTTGACGCATGTAAAAGTAGCTTTTTTTGGATGTCAATAGCCATGGATGACTTGTGCTCCTTGAGAGTATTTAGGATTATTCTCGTAGCCTTCTCCTTGATAGCAGCTTTCTTTAAGTTTCTTGTGCTTCATACCAACTGTATTCATGCCGTAGCGGTCATCATAGTTCTCAATGCTGTGGATATCTCATCTTCATTTAGTAGTAGTTATGGCCTATCTTCATGGGGGTCTTCTTGTCTTTTCTCTGTTCAACATCAGCAGGGAGAGAGGATGTGAAATAAACTTTGATCTCCTGATGGTTTGTGGTAGTTGTTCATTCGGTTGGTAGTAATAAGATCCAGTCATTATAATCTTTAGAAAGCTTGGAGAACTTGCTTCATATTCCATGGATTGTTTTCGATGCATTTTCTTTACTCTTATGATGGCTGACGGCTGAGATGTGGGATCTCATTAATCTTGTGAAGATCGTGGTAGTTATGGTGATCTTCTTGACAAGTCATTAGTAGATAACAAACCAAGTCTTCATCCTCATCTTTAATGGCAGATCCTTTATGCTGATTGTCGACATGTAAACGCATGGTTTTACTCATGCCAAGCCTCTTTCTTGAGGTAGAATCCAAAGACAATGCTTCCATAAGTAATAGTATAGAGATCTATTCTAGAATTCTATCTATGGGTGGTTTTCAAAGAGAGAAGGGAATTTAATAACAAAGATGTTCCTACTGATTTTTCTTGAGATCGGTAATTACAATTATACACGGTACCTATGATATAGTGGATATAGCTTGGATATTAAGGTACCTATACCAGTATCTAAGGGTGGTTGACTTGGTCTATTCAAAGAATTCTAAGTATCTAAGGATGAGGATTTAATTTCTTTTGACCAAGTCAATATTTGGATCAGTATATAAATGGAAGAGGAGGGAAGATAATTTGCTTTGAATCTATACTCTCTTTCAATGTTTTAGAGAGGTCTTCTTCATTCACTTCATGAATGGTGAGTTTCTCAAACTTATGAATAAGGAGGAGTATAGTATTTTTGTTGCCATTGAGAATGATTTCTCTTCCTTAGTTCATACCTAGGTTTACTTGGAACCCTTGTGTTCTTGTGTTGAGATAATTCTCCATCATAGTCTCTTTGCAATTTACTATTGAATCTCCCTAGAAAGCCCTTCCACTTTTCAATCCTACCACTAAAGAGGTGGTGTATAAAGGGATGATTACACTTCCTCATAGTGTGGACCATAGTGATATAGATTCCATAACTAGGTTGAGTTCTTTAGCGCATATTAGGGTAGTACTCATCGGCTAATGCTCAAGTCTAATTCCCGATTGTGGTCGAGGTGAGCATATCTAGGGTTTAATGCTATGGGGATGAAAAGATCCTCACACTCTCATGAGTAAATGTAATTCTTTACCCTCTCAATAAGTACATCACTCCACTCAAAATGGAGACTACGTAGAGCATTAGAATTCCCCTCAACTCTTCTTCCTCCTATATATAGTAAATTTGAGAAGGGATTTCCTATCTTTATAATGCAACATGATGAGGTGGCTGAATTAATCAAAAGACAAGTATAACTAAATGAATGATGCGGTTAAAAGCAAAAAATGCATGTAACTAAAATGGATTAAAAAATATAGGTGGTACCACTTATGATAATTAAGCTCCCAAATGATGTGGATGATGATGGATAATAGGGATAGATGGAAGTGGTAGAGATGGTGGTAGAAGAAGAGAAGATATTCCCCTCAATTATTCTTGTTCTTTTCACTTCTTCTTATTTATCTCTTTTTCTTTCCTTTTCTCCTTCCTTTTTTATATTTTTTTCAAAGATATTAAAAATTTTAGAAGAATTTACATGAAATAAGGATGTGAAGGAGTTTTTGTTTTTGAAGAAATTTTGCAAAAAAATGTGAAGTATAATGTGAAGGGATACGTACATGTGAGAGGAATGTGGAAGAGATGTGATGGATGTGTGAGTCACTTGAGATTGTGATTATCATGAGTGAAGCTGAAATGGGTGTAACTAATTAATTGGAAAGGAAATGTAGAACTTAATGATTTAAGGAAAATATAGGTTCATAAAAAATTATAGCTCATTGCACTCTTTCAAGGTAAAATTTGGAAGCGAGGAATTCCCACAATAATTGGGTTTGACTGATGTAAGGTTGGAGATAGGAATTTTACTTAAAATTCACTCAAAATCTATCTATTTCAATCCCATAGCACTTCAACGTTCTGATTACTCCTTTTTCCTCAGTGCCTATTAGATACCCAACTCCAAAGAAATCAACCATTACAAATAATCCCATGCTTTATCTAAATGTCAAGACTTCTAAGGTAGGGGTAGAGTGGTAAAATTTAAAAAATAGAAGTTTTTAGAGTTAAGAATTTAAAATTTTTTGAAAAAATTGTTGAGTTTTTGTAAGTCCTCACCCCCCAACTAAAACTCTACATCGCCCTAAATAAAATGATCATGCTCATGAAAAGATGTCAAGAATATCAAGCATGGCATAAAAAAGATAACAAAAACTAGGTGAGAAGAAAGGGTTTAGAAAAACTCATTGAAGCATTTTGATGCTCGTTCATGGGATTTTTAACTCTTGCGCCCCTCTACATAGTGTAGTTCTTCTTCGATGGTTACAAAGAAGAACAAAAAGTATAGAAAGAAAAGAAAAAGTGAGATAATCTTGGGGTGCGTCCCAAAAAGTACGAAGTTTAATGTCTTTAGCTAGGCGAAAACCTAATAAAGCTCACGACTATCGATGGGGCGAGGGTGATACCGATGTCATGTCCTCGGGTGCCTCAAGTAGATGCCGATTCACCGTATATGTTGGTGAGGGTGGCTCTAATGTCAGGTAAGGCTTGAGGCGATGGCCATTTACCTTGAGTTGTCTACCAGATTTGATATCAAAAATAAGTATAGATCCGACCTTAAACAACTCCAGAACCACATAAGGACTGTCCCATGGTGAGCGCAACTTCCCTAGAAAGAGCTTAAGACGAGAATTGTAGAGTGACGTGTCATTTTCGTGCGTCGTTAAAACACAAAGACGATGGTCAAACAAAATTTATAAAACCGAACTCACAAAGACAAGATATAATAATCAAGTATTGGGTAAGTATCGGGTCGATCCACAGAGAGCAGGGTTGACTTTAATTGCAGAGTTGACTTGGTCAAACTTAGGTTTAAAAGAAGTTTTAAATAAGAGAAAGTAAGATTTAAGATATGTAAATGATATAAATAGGATAAATAAGAAGTTTTAAAAATTGAAATCTTGGATTTGACAGAGAAAAGTCAAAAGTCAAAGTCAAAGCGTTGACTTTAACCAACAGTAGGTATTCTACAAAATCAGAGAATCAAACAGAGTCAGAAGATTCCCAAAAGTAGATATTTGGAAACTAGAGAGAAAATGGAATTTATTGATATATATTTCGTAATTTTTGGATAAGAAATGGATTTATTATGAATTATTGAAAATCAATGATCATAAAATCTCCGAAATTAACACCTCAGAGGAAATCTTCAAATTGAATGCCCAAATGAAATCCAAATCTTGCAATTTATATGTCAATGGAAAGCTAAGAACCAGAGGAATCCAATAAGACCAAAATTATTAAATTCTGATTTTTCAATAAAAAGTAATTGACCCCGAAAGTCAACGTTTGACTTCTGATGAAAGATGAACAGTCCTGGGTCAAACGTTAAATTGGAGGGTCAAATGAACTCGGAATTTGATGAATTTGCTATCCACAGAAAGCTGATGAAAAGAGGAATCTAATAAAACAAAAATAAAATGATTTGAAATTATAATCAGAGAGATATCATATTTTCAAAATCAGCGACTTTTCGGACCTAAAATTGGGGAAAATGAAGAACACTATGAACTAATTTGCAAAATTAAAGAGCTAAACCTAATAAAAATAGAAATTACCTCTTGATAATCAATCGAACCTCACTACTAAGCCAATTGCCACAAGAATGGGGCCTCAATTCTCGTGGATTGAAGCGAATTTGCTCGGATTCTTCCTCGTGGACGTTCGGAATTCAAGGGTAAAATTCGATGAAATGAAGAGATGAAATCGTGATTATCATGCTTCAATGGCTGCGTCTCTACAGTCTTGAAAGCAGAGGATCACGAGAACTTAAGACCTTCCTCGAAACTCGCTTAATTTCTTCATGAGTCGATCAAAAGTTGAAGAACAATGAAGAACTACATCGCTTTTAAAAAGGGAAATTGGCCCGATGATCATGGGCAATTGACGCGTTCGTGGGGGCGGTTTTCAAGCGTCGTGGAGGCGCTTCCTTGGGCATGAGTCGTGGCTTCAGTTCCGCGACGATTTTGACCAAATTCAGCGGTGGACCTATTTCCACGATTTTAGCACCACGATGGTACCACGATCGGGCCACGATCGGGGTTCGATCATGGTCCTAAGTTTCCGTCGATCATCGTCGAATCAGGTAGGAACGATTCCACCGCGGAAAACGTACGATCGCGGCTCGATCGCCGCTCGATCGGACCGCGATCCTGGGGTTCTTCCCTGTTTTGTCTGCGCCGTCCGATGACAAAACCGCTGGATGGACGATCGCGATTAACGGATCCCGTGCGCCGCGATCGCGATGTAGATCAGCCGTCCGATGAAGCTTACGTAAGCCGTCCGATCTTTGTCGCTTTTGATCAACTTGCAGCGGCCGTCTGATGGAGATCTATCGCCCGATGGAGCGTTCACCGTTCGATGACGATCGGGAGCTTCTTGTGATGCCACGTGTCTAAAGGTGAGCCGTTCATCATCTTCACTTACTCCTCAAATTCAGCACGTGTTTGATTGCTGATCGCGTGGACTCGAGTCCACGCGATCTCAGCCGTTCCGCCCGCATCCGACGCTCGTCGTGTCGCCACGTCACCTGCAATAAACAAAATCGTGTGGGAACATAGTCCCACACGGAAGAAATTGAGAGGGAAAACACGATTAAATAGAGGAGCGGTTTTAGATATTAGCTAGTTCTAAGAATAGGCTTATATCTATAACCTATATTATAACTAGATATCGTGCCCACGTGTCAGCCACGTGCACACGTGTCACGCTTGCGTCACGCGTGGGCCACACGCGTCCTACCACGTGGCCTCAGTGCCATGTCGTAACGGCGCCGGTGGTCCGCGCTCCACGTTAGCCCGTTGCCACGTCAGCCCGTCTGGGCCCACTCGCCACATCATCACCTGCGGTAAGCCTACCCCCTTTTTCCGATTTTTTTAATAGAAAAAAGGCCTTAAAATTCATTTAAAAATCAAATAAAATTCAGAAAAAGAGTATAAAACTTCAGAAATTCATAAATTAAAATGTACAACTCCTTTTTAATCCAAATTTTCTCCATTGGATCACAAATTCTCTTCTTTTTAATATCATGTCACTTAAAATATATTTAGAAAGAAGAAATCAAGATGAATTACAATTTACTTAAATCATTTCTCATTAAACATTTTAAATCATAAATTCATTATAAAATCATCCTTCCAAACATTTACCAAAGTCAAAATTCATTCAATAACAGAGATTAACTTCTATTAATTTAAACAAAAGATTAATCATCTATTAAACATGAAATTATCTCTAATTTATGCATAAATATCAACTTTAGTGAAATGACATGCCAATGTAGAAAATTCCTAAAAAGTATGATAACATGCATCATATTCACATAAAATAAGCATGAATATGAGTTAATTAAGATAATAATTCAAGTTATAAATGCATGTTATCATAGAGCTAGACCTTATCTTGACTTGAAGGTTCTTCTTCTGATGTGTTTGTCCTGAAAGGCCTTAGTCTTCTCTTTTTAGATCTCCGTGTTCTTGTACGTGTCGTGCCATATATCCTGTAACTCCTGAAGCTGGAGAAGTCTCTATTTGCCTACTTTGTCCATAGATAAATTGAGCTTTTTGATAGCTCAATATGCTCAATGCTCAAGCTCAACTGGGAAATGACACGTTTTCTCAAAGATGAGTCGAAAAGGAGACATCCCGATGGGTGTCTTTGATAACATGCATATTTAACCAAAATTCTGATATTAATTAACTAATATTCATGCTTATTTAATGTAATTATGATGCATGTTATCATAGTTTTATGAATTTTCTCCATTGGTATGCCATTTTACTAAAGTCCATATTTATGCATTATTTAGGGTTAATTATGTGCTTTATAGATGTTTAATATTTTACAAGGTTAATTACTTCCCTTAATTTTACTTTGACTTTAGTAGATGATTAGAAGATTTAATTTCAAGAAGAGAATGTTGGATGATATAAAATAGACTTCTTAAGAAATTATCTATGTTTATTTGAAATTTATCCTATATGATTCTTTTAATTTGTATTTTTAGATGGCATAATATTAAAGATGAAGGAATTTGTGATCCAATGGAGAAAATTTGAGTTAAAAAGGAGTTATATAAATGAATTTATGATTTTCTTGATTTTTCAGAATTTTCTAGATTTTATTTTGATTTTTCAGGATTTATTTGAATCGCGTGGGACCCGCGGAGGTGACGTGGCGCGATGCGGACACATGGCGGGGCCACGCAAGCCCGCATGGATGCCAACGTGGTGCCTACGTGGCGTGAACAGTGATATCGAACAGTCAAGATTAAATCATGCAATCGGACGGTCAGGAATAAATCGCGCGATTGGACGGCTGAAATCACATGGAATGAAATCCGCGTCGTGGGCCACGATGCACCAATTTCGCACAAACTTCTCTATAAATAGATGTTATCTCCTTTTGTAAACATAACTCTTGATTGAATCGTGAAAGAATTAAGCGATTTGAAAAAAAGATCTTGAGTTCTTCGTGATCCCCCCACGTTTAGACTCGATTGCGAAGCAATTGGAGCGGGATTGATCATGAATCATCATCGGATTTCATCAAATTTTCCCCTTGAATTCCGAACGTCCGTGAGGAATAAATCAAGCAAAATCTGCTTTAATCAGAGTGAATTGAAGCCCCATTCTTGTGGCAATCGGGTTAGTAGTGAGATTTGATCGATTGTTAGGTGGTAATTTGAGTCTTTAAATAGGTTTAGATCTTTAAATTTGCATATTAGTTCTTAGTGTTCTTCAATCTTGCCTAATTTTAGTCCAAAATTTTGCTGATTTTGAAAATAGGATATCTCTTTGATTATAATTCCAAATCACTCGATTAGGGTTTCATTGGATTTCTTATTTCATCAGCTTTCTGTGGATAGAAAATTTGTCGAATTCCGAGTTCATTTGACCGCCCAATTTGATGTTTGACCGAGCACTGTTCATTTTGAATCCGAATTTGAATGTTAACTTTCGGGGTCAATTACTTTCAAAATAAAAATTGGAATTTGATCATTTTGGTGTCTTTAGAATCCTCTGGTTCTTAGCTTTCTGATGGAGAATTATTTTGAAACATGAACACTAGGTTTCTAAGTGAACCTATCTTCCTCCTCCTCCTCCTCCTTTCTCTATTTTACACTGACCTAATGATTGACTTGGTCAAAAGAAATTAGCCTTATCCTTAGTTACTTAGAATTCCTTGAATGGAGCAAGTCAACCACCCTTTTACCTTGATATAGGTTCCTAATTTTCCAAACCTTATCCACCATATCATAGGTACCTTATATAATTTAATTAATGATCTCAAAATAAAATAATAGGACCATCTTTGTTGTTATGAACCCTTTTTCTTTGAAACCACCTTTAGTTAGAATTATATGTTCATCTACAGATTCCATTTCAAAATTGATCCAAGCCTTTGTGAAGACACATCAGCATATACGAAGCCTCATGAATGACATATATCAATTACATGATTCCCTCAAGCTGAAGGAAGATCATTATATCAAAGCCTCATGAGAATCACCATCAAAGAAGCATCTTTTCAAGGACTAGGAAACGTCAAAGACTACTCCACGTGTCCTCTTCCTACAGATGAGCACAAATACAAGACTAGAAGAATACCAAGCTTCTCCCTTAATCTAAGCTCTACAAGATTCCAGAGATTGAGCACAGAGAAATATCATGAATCTTCTCGTTGCTTCTATCTCCAAGCTCTACCTCTCCTCACATCGTTCAAGAAAAGTCTCGACAAGATACAAGGCTTTCCTGATGACTATCACATCATCAGTCACGACCGAATCCAAAGACGCGCCTGAAGATATCCAAAGATCATCAGTCACGACCGAAACCAAAGACACTCACAATTCACGCATGAAGGTATCAATTTCCACAATGCTTCTACATTCGAGTCTTCGCCACTGCATCACGTGAAGACCGTAAGAAAGAAGGTATCCACCGAAGACTCGACAAGTGATGGTGTTTGTGAAGAATATTGGCGGTCTTCTTAAGAAGACGTCGTCCTTGAATCCATCACTATTCCAAGCGACACGATGCATGTCATCCTCAGAACTCTTTACTGGAGGACTATCGTACAATACCGATGACCAGAGTTTGAGGGAGGCATTTACCAACTTTGGACAGGTCTTCCAGTACTCGCGAGAAAAACTAGGGATCATTAGCTTCCAGTTCTTCTCTGTCAAGAAAATAAGATCTATCAACCCGTGAGCGACAAATCCGATGATGAAAGAAAGGAAGAAGAGCTGACCGAGGTGCAACAACAAATCCATTGGCTCAAGAGTAAATTTCCAACAAAATCTGGTTAGCGGAATCTCCGAAACAGAATCCGACGGATTCCAAGCAGACTAAGAATGTGTGAGAGTGTCGCGAGAGACGATGAGAGCACGCAGATGTTGGTCCACAAACGCCCCGTTGGCAATCTTTCAGGAGGCGTTGACTTACAGAAGCACAAGAAGAAGTTATTTATGTCCTTATCCCGAGTCACTGACAGCGCCAGCTCTCTACGACACCGTCAACGTCACTTTGAGTCAAAGAACGTGAAATTGTCACGGAAGCTCGCGAGAAGACAATAGGAAATCAAAGAGTTTCCCATGTCGTTGGATCTGCCGACGAGCAGTATCCGGCTATGTTTACTCCAAAGAAAGATCTCAGCATCACTACAGACCCGAAGGTTCGTCAGACAGTAATCACGGAGTTACTAAAGACAAAACAAAATTTCGGACGCCTGTCTAACTGCCATTCGCGAAGACAATTTCCGCAAAACGACGCGTCGCCATAACGTCCTTCTCTTTCTCTCTATAAGACAGACGATTGTAAACAAAACAAGTAGTTGATTATTGATAAAAGTTTGGTTACTTGGTTACCTTTGGGTATGCTTACCCTTCGTGTTCTTTGTGCCTCCCCGTATCTCCATCTTTCCTCTCCCGCATCTTCTTCATTCCGAGTTCTATCCTCCTTCTATTCTCCCTCCGTTCTTTCCGCTTTCATGCAACTTACGTTTGACGCATTCCAAGGAAATTCCGGGTCATTTGGTGATTTCAGAAGCATCTTCTTCATCATCACCGATCAGGTAACATCCTCGATCATTTACGTGAATAATATTTCGTATCCTGAAATCCGTAAGTCCAACATCTGACCCTTCTCTGATTTCTCTTCCATCTCACACCTATTACCGTCACTCTCTCTCTATTTCCATATTATAATATACCACCTATTCACCGGTTACATCTCCTCTTCATATTTTAAATTATATTATACTTACATCACTCTCACTTCTCCTCCCATCCATCTCTCTTTCTATTTTCTATCTCATCCGATACTAATATTATCCCTCTTCTCATTTCATCTCTGATATCTCCAAATATCTGCAGATTAGATATATTCTAAATTATCCAATAAACTCATCCTTACTTATTCTATTCTTAAATATTCTCTATATTCATCATCCTTCTTTTATCTTCATTAATTCCTATTACTGATTATTCACAGTGATATTACTTCATAGATCCTCCCTAATTTGTAGGAATATTATCCATTTTAGAAATATCCTACATCACTTTCTATTGATATATAAATTGCAAGATTTGGATATCATTTGTCTAGTCAATTTGAAGATTTCCTCTGAGGTATTCATTTCGGGGATTTTCTGATATTTGATTTTCAATAATTCATAATAAATCCATTTATTCTCGAAAAATCATAAATTATATATCAATAAATTCCATTTTCTCTCTAGTTTTCAAATATATAATTTTCGTAATCTTTTGACATCTTTTGGTTCTCTGATTTTACAGAACTTCGACTTTTGGTCAAAGTCAATGCTTTGACTTTGACTTTTGACTTTTCTGTGTCAAATCCGAGATCTTAAATCTTAAAACTTCTTATTGAGTATATTTATATCATTTCTATTCATAATATCTTATTTTTACTTCTTTAAAACCTCTTTTAAACCTAGGGTTGACCAAGTCAACTCTGTAATTAAAGCCAACCTTGGTCTCTATGGATCGACCCGATACTTACACTTTACTTGATTTTCTATCTTTATCTTTGTGAGTTCAGATTTATAAATTTTGTTTGACCGACGTTTGTGTGTTTTAACGTTCCCACAAAAATGAGTCGTCAGTCTTATAAGCTGTTTGGTATGCTAATAGTGCATTAGGAAGCTTATGCGCCCAATCCTTCCTGTCTGGTCGAATGATTTTCTTTAATATGTTCTTGACTTCTCTATTGCTTACCTCGACTTGCCCATTTTCTTTAAGGTGGTGTATGGTGTGGTTATGCGATGATATACTTTATACTTATTCAACAATACACAAAAGTGTGTATTATTGCAGTGTGAGCCTCCGTCGCTGATGATGGCCCTCAACCATCCATATCGAGCGAAGATGTATCTTGTGACAAATCTGAGCACCTCCTGAATTGATTGGCATGACAAATATTTTGGACATGGCAACTCTTCCAAATGGTTTTGCCACATTGTGGTGGCTATTCTCCACCATTGTCTCAATCAACTCCATCGCGTCATCTTCGAATATTCTCATGAAGGTGCCACTTCTAATTGCATCTAAAAGATATCTATCTTGTGGGCCTAACCCATCATAGAATATTTATGTAGGTTCATAGTTAGACACTCCATGGTAAGGACACTCATTAGTGAGCTCTATAAGTCTCTCCTTGGCTTCGTGAAAGGTTTCACTCTAGCATTCAGTAAACTCGCGAATAGCCTTTTGAATGGAGGTGGTTTTTCCTACAGAGTAATATTTTCTAAGAAATTCTTCCGGCATCTCGGTCCAACTAGTGAACTCCTTTCCTAAATTTAAAAACCAATCCTTAGCTCAATCTCTAAGGCTAGCGGGAAAGAGTTTCATCTTTATTAACATCTGCCGGACATTATGAATTTGGTTGATTCCATATACTTGGCTAAGATTGTCTACGTGTCTTTAAGGATCCTCAGAAGGTTTACCATGGAAGATATGTAACATACTCATTACGTGAAAGTCTATTCTAAAATTGGCAGCTCTATTAAAGGGTGTATGAATGCGAGTTATAGGCCTTTGGAGGACGGGCCTAGCGTAGTCACTAAGGCGCTTCCTTACGTTTCTCTCATTGTTTTGGGTCATTTCTACGGGTTCTATGGTTGAAGAAGAAGCGGAAGAGGTGGGTGATTGCAAGAGATGTTTGAAAATATCTATGTGTAAGGGGTTATTCCTCATTCTCCTAGTAGTCTGTCGTCTCATTGAAGGGTAGATAATTATTAATTATTAAATAATGACAAATGATTGTACCTAAGTGTTGGTATCCGTGAGAGTTATGCCTTCTCAATTAAATTTTCTATAATTGAGAATCCTTAGAAAAGGGAAAAATCACTTAATCTTGTTGAATTGAGGATCTTGAAGATGTGTTTCTACTTTGGATCACTTAATGTAAGATTGATGTGAATTAATTTCAAGAAAGAAATAAAAAAATCCAAGTATCACCGAGTCGAACTCAATTAAATTTCTCAAAAATACGCCTTAATTCCTTAGCAATGGTGCCATTTGACAAGATAAATTCATGTAGTTGTTGAAAACACAAAGATGTGTCAAAAAATTTTCTAAACTCACCAATTTTAAATTATAATTAGGACTTAAAGAGTATAATGGTGAATAAGGGTTGAATCCATGTAGAATTAAGGTATTTCTATGGTATCTTTGAAATTCAATGAAAACCAGACAAGGAATTGAGGTGATGAAATAGGGCTTTTAGTAATTTTAGAAAGAGAACTTCAAGAAGAATGCACATAATAAAAATTTGCTCGATTTGGATAAAGATTCATAGAGAAATCAAAAAGCAAAAATTTGCCAGAATTTCCGATCGTGAAGATAGAGAAAACAAAGAATTTATTTGAAATTTGATTAATCTACTATGCAAAATAAAACATAACGAATCATGACAAGATATTTGGAAGAAAACACATAATCTAACACGAATTCACGCTCAAAATGATCCAATTGATCGCTAGATCAAGGGCTCTTATATCGTGATTCAGAAAATGAAATTTTACATTTAAGAGGCAATTTCTACCTATTCTCTCAACGAAATCTCAATGGCAAACACTCCTTGGGCATGAAAATCAATCTAGAAGATGAGGAAAGCAAGATATTTAGAGATTGAGATGTCTAAATAGTTCGATCACAAGCTCGATATTCACGCGATCACACGCTTGATACTGCGCCATGTCACTTGTGCATGAAAATACACAAAAATAGTCCCACATGACAGAAATCAAGGAAAATCAATAGGTATATAACTAGAGCGCATATAGTGGGTTAGCAAAAATACTTAATGGATGCTTAACCAACTAATTACAATTGCGCACACACATGCACACATGCGTGCACACATGCACGCGTATGCGCCATAGGTGGCGATGTGTTATTGCCCCTGCCACATTTGCGTGCAATATAAGAAATATGTATTTTTAATATTTTTAATCCAATTAAATTTGGAATTTTTTTTGAAAAAATGGTAAAAATTAGAAAACTCATAACTTTCAAAGTACAACTCCAAATTAATCCAAATTTGTTTTATGGATAAAAAATTAAATAATCTATCAATTTAAAAAGTCAAATTTTATAAATAACAAGAGAATATATTTCATTTAAAAAATAATTCAATTATAAAGTCGAATATAGATGGGAATAATCTACTCTAAAATATATTAATTAATTATACATAATTATCCCTAAAATAATAATTTTTGAGGTTATAACTTAAAATGACATGAAATGATAGAAAGGCACTCTAAGTATGACAACATGCATAAGAATGAAATATTTTATGCTTTACTTTATATTAAAAATCATATAATTACATGTGTAAATTGCATGTTATCACCTACCTAGGAAAGTGGTTGACTGATCTCCTACAAAAGTACGAAGGTTTGACAAACTTCCTAAAAATGTTAGAAGATTTGACTAACCTTCTAAAAAGGTGGAAAGGTTTGACTATTCTTCCAAAAGGTATAACCAACCTCCTAAAATGATGGAATGGTTTAATAAACTTCTTAAAAAGGTGAAAATATTGATCAACTTCCTAAAGAGATGACTAGATTTGACTAACCTCCTAAAAAAATTTAAAAAATTGACAAATGTCCGAAGAAGTTGGAGCACCTAGTTTTTCTCTCTTTTTGCAATATTATATCCATGCTCTCATTACACTGCACCTAAGTCCTTGCTTCCATATAAATCATAAAAATATAGGAATTCAATCATTTGACTTCCAATAAGTCAAATGGCGTTACTCTCATAATATAATCAAAATGTAGGAAATGATGCATGATTAGACAGTCATATTTTCATCACATCCAACAAGATATAAATAAAATTCTCATTGTTATAGTCAATACTTATACCTTTCATACATAATTTTGACACTTTAACATCATAAATGATGCATGAATGCAACTTATATTTTAGAGTTATCATTTGGTCACCATTGTCTTACTTCGGTATTACTACCACCGCTAAGCCCCCCATTGCTAACCTGACGAGACCAAACCGCGAGGTCGTCGATTTCACATGGTATCGCGTCAAAAATTATTCTAAACTTACCAATTTTAGGAAATTCACTCGAATTGAGGGTTATAATGGTAAATATGGGTCGAATCCACAGGGAATTAAGGAATTTCTTGACGTAATCTTCAAATTTGATCAAATCGGACGAGAAATTGTTGGTAGAAATTGGGCAAAATGTATTTTAAGAAAGAAGACTTCAAATCGATTCCATGGAATCAAGAATCATTAAATTTGGATTTGATTTTGCAGAGAAATTGAATTTCGAAGTGGAGAGAAATTTTGGACCGAAGAAATCGCGATTTTGAGCTAAATTATATGAAATTGATCTCTAAATCCTAATCTAAACGAAAATTAAACTTAATAGGAAGATAATCTAGGTAAAACCTACTTCCACTAAACCCATTTAGCAATCAAATCGTTGCGATTAATCCGATTAATCGTGAAGAACATCAAGAACGTCACGACGAGGTTCAAGCGGCAATTTCTCCCTCGATTCTCCACCAAATCTTGACTTCAACCCCTCCGTGGATGCGGAAATGAAAGACGAAGAGGAAGGAATCAAGAGAAATGAGAAGAACAGAGTCTAGACAGCTCAATTAGCTTGAGATTCAACTTGGATGCTTACAAATGATGAAGAACATCTCTTTATATAGGGCTTTTGATCGTAACCGCCCGATCAAAACGATCGACGGTTACGATGAAATGGTCCATCGTGGACTGTTTCGATTGAGTCGTGGCCGTCGGATTGTGATGGATGGCCACGATTTGATCCGATGAAGCGCTTTATAAAACGCTTCAAATAATGCCCTTTGGATCGCGATCCAACGGCTGAGATGCGATCCGCGCCAATTAATCTCAGCCGTTATAACGCTCCAATTGACACACGTGGCTTAATCATCACCGGTGGTCCACGCGTCCATTTGATCGATGCGCGTCGATCGATCGCTCAGCCCGATCCAACGCTCTCCATTGCGCCACGTCACCTGCATCAAAAGAAACTCCGTGGAACTTAGTCCCACACAGAGAATATTAAAAGCATTCGTTGGGTTTATAACACCGAACAATTCCTAAGGTTAATAACCCTTCCCTATAGGGAAGGCTGAAGACCCTTATTTTATAGATTAAATAAATATAATATATATATAATGCGCCACGTATGCGCTGCGCGGGTCCGCGTGGCGCAGCCACGTGGCCTTGCGTGCCACGTCGCATCCACGTGGGCCCCGCGCGAAAACAATTTTTTTTATTTATTTTTATTTATTAAAAACGTTTTAAAAATCCAAATATAATTTAGAAAAATCTGAAAAAAATCCCTGAAAGTTATAAAATTCATTACTTTCAATATATAACTCCAAATTAATCCAAATTTCTTTCATTTGATCCAAAATTTAATTATCTATTAGTCTAAAAACTGAAATTTAATAAATAATAAGAGTTAAAATTATTATTTCAAAAATACATTCATTTCTTAAGATTTTAATTTTTAGAAAATTAAATGAATGTTTATAAAAATTGTTTCTCTTATTATTTTAACTTTATAAACAGTTACCATCTCAAGAAAAATATGGGTTATCAAATTAGTAAACTATAATTTATCAAAATTAACCCTAAATTAAAGTATTTTGAGATTATAATGACTTTTTAAGAGAATAATAGAAAAATACATATAAATATGATAACATGCATGTAAATGAAATCATTTATACTTTAATATGCATGAAAAATCATGTTTTATGATGTAAATATAGAATGTTATCACACCCCCCAACTTAAATTATTGCTAGTCTCTTAGCAATTTACTATATGATCCCCATAGAAAGTCTTTTCATCCTTTGATCCTACTACTAAAAAGGTGAAGTGTTTAAATGTATGATCACTTTTTCCTCATAGTGTAGGCCCTAATGATCTAGATGCCATCTCTAGGTTGACTTCTTTAGTGCATGTTAGGGTAGTGCTCATCGGCTAATGCTCAAGTCTCACTCTTGATTGTAATCAAGGTGAGCTTATCTAAGGTATGATGCTATGGTGCTGAAAATATACTCACTCTCTCATGAGTGGATGTAATTCCTTACCCTCTCCATAAACACATCACTCTTTCCCTCAAATTGGAGGCTACCTAGTACTTAGAATTCCCCTCAACTCGCTTTCCTCCTTAAAAGAGTGCAATTTCAAATGGATTCCTATCTTTGGATGCATCGTGTGAGGAGGCTGAAGGAAATGAAAGATACTATTTCTAAGGTTATGATTTGGCTAAAAGCAAATATGCTGATAAAACAAAGTGGATGATAAAATCAAAGATGGTACCACTTATGATGATTATACTCCCAAGTGAGGTGGATGATGATGGATAGGGTAGATGGTGGAGAAGATAGTGGAGGTAGAGATAGAAGATATTCCCTCTTATTTTCCTTCTTATAACTTCTCATTTCTTTCGTTCTTTTGACGTTTCTCCTCTTTCTTTTCTTCTTCTTCTTCTTCTTTTTAAGCATTTCAGAAGACTAGAATGATGATGTGGAGGAGTTTTAGAATTTCTGAAGAGAGAATGTAGCAATTGAATTGTAGTGAAGGTATAAGTACATGTGGGAAGGGAAATGGAAAGTGAGATGGATGTGTGGGTTCACTTGGGAGTGTTCATCATCAAAAGCGAGGTTTTAAAAAAAATTGGTGATACTACTTGACTGATTTGGAAGAGAAAACTACATGCCTATAGGGAAAAGATAGGTGCTACAAAGATTATGGATCATTGCACTCTTTAAAGGGGAAAGTCTAGCCTCGAGAAAATTCCTTATATTAAGTAGTTTGGGCTAATAATAGGTAAAGGATGGAATTTATTTTCTCTCAAATACTCTCCTTTCCAATCCCATAGCATTTCAACCTCTTGATTACTCTTTTTCCTTGGTGCCTGTTAGATATCCCAACCCCAAAGAAGTCAACCACTACTCTAATCCATTGGTCTCTCTAGATCATTTGGCTTCATTACTCAAAATGTAATCATATGGACTATAAGGTCCTCACTTCTACATCTCTAGTAGGTCAGATCTCTCGATGAAAAGACTTCTATGGTGGGATAATTTAGATCAAAGATTTTAAAAATAGGAGTTTTTTAGAGGGTAGAATTTTAAAATTTTCAAAAATTGTAGAGCTTTTTCTAAATCCTCACCCCCCGACTAGAATCTTTCATTGCCCTCAATGAAAACTACATGCTCATGTGAAAACTCATCGAATCATGGCATGAAAACAATAAAAAGTACGGTGAGATTGGTTTAGAAAAGCTCATTAGTCCGTGATACTCGTGGGATTTTCCGGTGCAGGTGCGCCCTTTCCTAATGTAGTTCTTCGACGTCTAAAAAGAAACTGAAATGAAAAATATAAAACTAAAAGGTAAGATAATCTTGGGGTGCCTCCCAAGAGCGCTAAGTTAAACGTCTTCATCCAGACTAAAGAAAAGGAAACCTAGACTACTGATGGGTCGAGGGTGATACCGTCATGTCCTCGAGAGCTCGGGAAGATGCAGATTTACCTTATATGCTGGTGCGGGTGGCTCTGAGGTCAGATACGGCTTAAGAAGATGGCCGTTTACCTTGAATTGTCAACCGGTCTTAGGATCGGAGATGAGTACTGCTCCGCCGTCGAACAATTCTAGAACCATGTAGGGACCATCCCATCTGGAGCGCAGCTTTCCAGGGAAGAGTTTGAAGCGGGAATTGTAGAGCCAGACCTTGTCGCCGATCAGTGATCGTCATCGGATGTGTCGTGGAAGGCCTTGGTCTTCTCTTTGTAGATTGCCGCGTTCTCGTACGCGTCGTGCCTCAACTCTTGTAACTCCTGGAGTTGGAGAAGTCGTTCTTTGCCTGCTTCGTCCAGTGCAAGGTTGAGCTTCTTGATGGCCCAATAGGCTCGATGCTCTAGCTCAACCGGAAGGTGGCAGGCTTTCCTGTAGATGAGTCGGAAGGGAGACATCCCGATGGGAGTCTTGTATGCCGTCCGGTATGCCCATAATGCGTCGGCGAGCTTGTGTGCCCAATCCTTTCCATCTGGACGAATTATCTTCTTAAGAATAGTTTTGACTTCTCGATTACTAACCTCTACTTGCCCATTCGCCTGGGGGTGGTATGGCGTGGTGATGCGGTGGTGTACTCCGTATTTCTTCAACAGCGCCCGGAAGTGCGAGTTGTTGAAGTGTGAGCCGTCGTCGCTAATGATGGCTCTCGGACAACCGTATCAGGCAAAGATGCATCGTGTGATGAAGCGTAGTACCTCCCGATTGTCGTTTGTCCTGGTGGGGATTGCTTCGACCCACTTGGACACATAGTCCACCGCCACCAAGATGTACTCTTTCCCGTCAGAAGGTGGGAAAGGTCCATGAAGTCTATCCCCCAAAGGTCGAAGATTTCCACTTCAAGGATTGGCCGCATCGGCATCTCCTCTCGCTTGGAGATGTTGATCGCCGCTTGACATTGTAGGCACTTCGTGTAGAAACGGTGGGCGTCCTTGAAGATGGATGGCCAGTAGAAGCCGCTCTGTAGGATCTTGTCCGCTGTCTTTCGTGCTGCGAAGTGTCCTCCGCACGTCGATGAGTGACACATCGCCAGTATGTCTCCTAGCTCCTCCTCCGGTAGACATCGTCGGATGATCTGGTCGTATCCTAGGTGGAACAGAAGTGGTTCTTCCCAGAAATAATACTTGAGCTCGTGGAAGAACTTATCTTTTTGATGCCGGTTCCAATGCTCCGGGATCGATCCAGTCACTATGAAGTTGACAATATGCGCGTACCAGGGGGCGTGACATGAGATGGCGAGGAGAACTTGTCTGGAAATGTCTCTCCGATGTCCTCTCCTCCCGAGATGTGGGGACGCGATAAGTGGTCCGTGATAACATGCATTTATAACTTGAATTCTTATCTTAATTAACTCATATTCATGCTTATTTTATGTGAATATCATGCATGTTATCATACTTTTTAGGAATTTTCTCCATTGGCATGTCATTTCACTAAAATTAATATTTATGCTAAAATTAGGGATAATTTCATGTTTAATAGATGATTAATCTTTTGTTTAAATTAATAGAAGTTAATCTCTGTTATTGAATGAGTTTTCACTTTAGTAAATGTTTGGAAGGATGATTTTAGGATGAATTTATGATTTAAAATGTTTAATAAGAAATGATGTAAGTAAATTATAAGTCATCTTGATTTAGAAAAATCAAGATGACTTATAAATATATAATTTAAAAGACATGATATTAAAAAGAAAAGAATTTGTGATCCAATGGAGAAAATTTGGATTAAAAAGGAGTTGGATATTTTAAAATATGATTTTTTGAAGTTTTAGCCTTTTTTCCGATTTTTATTTAATTTTTAAATTGATTTTTATGACTTTCTTTTATTTAAATCGCGAAAAAGGGGGGTATTTTGGTCCACAGGCCCCCGGATGCTGACGTGGTGAGCGAGCCTAGGCGGCGGCTGACGTGGCACGCGGGACCGCCTCGGGGTGCGATGCGGCGCTGAGGCCACGTGGCAGAGCCCGAGTAACCCACGCGGGGCACAGGTGGCGCTGACGCATGGCAGGGAGCCACGCAGACGAGCCACGCGGACGCCTGTGAGGGGCGCCACGTGGCAAGGCTGGTAAGTGGAGGGCCCATATGTATAGTGGGCCCTGGTAACATGGGGGGACAGTAACGCTATGGTTAAATAGGGGAGCTCCTCTATTTAACCGAAAAATTTCCCTCTATTTTCTCTGTGTGGGACTATGTTCCCACACGGTCTTACCTTGCAGGCGACGTGGACGCGTGGCGAGCGTCGGATCTCCTCACGGACGGCTACGATCGCGTGGACCCGAGTCCACACGATCATCAAATCAAGCACGTGCGTAAAGTGTTATTTAAGTAAGGCGATCAGATGACTCACCTGATGCCACGTGGCGACACGAGAAGCGCCGGATCTTCTTCAAAAGTGGATTACGCAAGATCGCGATCGGACCGTTCACTCACCTGAAGATCAATCGGACGGTCTAGACACTTTGTGGAAGAACTCCACGATCGTGGCTCGATCGAACCGCGATCGCGGCACGATCGAGCCGCGATCGGAGAGCGAACGTGGTGGAATCACCTCTACCACGAACGGACGGCGATCGACGAATGACCAGGACCACGATCGTGGCCCGAGCGCGGCGCGATCGTGGCCGGATCGTGGCTGAAATGCATGTTATTCGGAAGCAAAATTGATGCTGATTCACGGGGGAATTGAAGCCACGACATCATCCCAAGGAACCGCTCTCACGATGCCATGAATCAACATCCACGACCGCTTCAATTGGCCATGATCTTCGGGCCAATTTCACTCTTTAAAACCAATGTATCTCTCCCTTTGAAATTCAACTTTTGATCGATTCGTGAAGGAATTAAGCAAATTTCGAGGAAGATCTCTAGTTCATCGTGATCCCCCCGCATTTAGACTCGATTGCGAAGCAATTGGAGCGGGATTGATCACGAATTTCTCCATGATTTCATCGAATTTTCCCCTTGAATTCCGAACGTCCACGAGGAAGAATCCGAGCAAATTTGCTTCAATCCACGAGAATTGGAGCCCAATCCTTGCGGC
>CM044115.1:2129957-2294827 GCA_024174645.1 Lemna minuta | reverse complement strand
TTATCAAATTAGTAAACTATAATTTATCAAAATTAACCCTAAATTAAAGTATTTTGAGATTATAATGACTTTTTAAGAGAATAATAGAAAAATACATATAAATATGATAACATTCATGGAAATGAAATCATTTATACTTTAATATGCATGAAAAATCATGTTTTATGATGTAAATATAGCATGTTATCATAACCGAATCGCTTTTTTGGACCCATGCCCCTTGTTAGAGCTTCATTTATGCCCTATCATCATCATCCATCATTTTCAGAGAGAGGGTTGTTGGGTTATGAGGTCGATAAGTGATGAAGGATATTTTGAAATGATGATAAATGCAATGATGAAGAAGGTGAGTATGATGAATATGATTGAGAGGTGAGATAGTTATTTTAAAAATCAATAAAAGAGAGTGAAATTTAAATCAATCATACAATGGGAGATATAATCTAGGAGAGATATCACCACGAATTGGGACTTATCACAAGATTTTTTCGGATATAGGATGAGAGATTGAGAGCCGAAATTATAAAATAATCTAAGTTGGACTTATGGGTATATAATTCAAACTCTTGATCACTTTATAAGTTTTAGAGGATGAGTACCTTGAAGTAGATGGGAAGTTAATGCCTTTGAACTCACCAAACGATCCAAGGTATCCTCGACTTGTTACTTGACGTGAGCTGGATGAAAGGGACAGCAAGGGAGGGAGAACAGATAGGGAGACAGAACTTGGAATGAGATATGTGGGTGGGGGAATGGAATTCACAATGAGCAAAGAAAATTCTCCAACCAAGGTAAAAAAATTCATGCATAAAAATAACATGCGTGTTTGTCCTAAAATTTTCCCTTTTATAGGGTGAAGAGAATAGAGAGATTAGATTTAAGAGATGCTTCGAAGTTAGAACATGCAGTTATGGGCAGTTACATCCGTGGAAGAGATGCTTCGAAGTGGATGGATTCAATTCTCTTCAATGCTTTAACATCCGTGGAAGGGAGATGCGTGGAATACTCCTTGATGCATGATGATCCATGATAGTTGTGGCAGCTATGAATGTAGTTTTTTGACCGGCTGCTAGAAATTAGATTAAGTCGTCGTAATCTCCAAACCGTAGAGGTCTTGTTTCAAGTAGGAGGTAGTTAGGATTTCTCCTCGTGGCTTCACTCCTTGACTGCAGCTTCTTTCATACTGAATTATCTTTATAAGTGTTTTAACTAGGCCTTGACTTGGTTTTGTTCAAGAACGGGCTTTGATTTAATATGAAACCCAAAGATATTCACTTTCACACTTTGCTAAAATGGAGATCTCTCCTACACTTTGCAGTAGATTTTTTTTTTTTTTGAAATACAGTGTAGACAAGAAGAGAAATGACGAAAAAGGTGCAGAGGATGGAGGAATGC
Source organism: Lemna minuta (assembly GCA_024174645.1). NCBI lineage: Eukaryota > Viridiplantae > Streptophyta > Magnoliopsida > Alismatales > Araceae > Lemna > Lemna minuta. The sequence continues at coordinate 2,293,432 of CM044115.1, read as the reverse complement.
AGAAGAGCTTTCCAAAATTGTTTTATAAGGAAAGGGAGAGAGAATGGATGGGATGTAATGATAATGGTAAATGGAGGTGTTTAGAGAGGAGTGCCATCATGAATGAAGGTGGATGAGGATGATCATGTACAAAATGGATGTGGACCAAGGAAAATTTTATGATTTCTATGCCACCAATATCACACTCTTTGAAAGAAGAAAATAACAAGGGAAACCCTAAACTAAGTAGGATCGGCTTGAGTGGAATACGGGAAGGAATTCCTATTCTCTCTCAATCAAAACTAATCAATTCACATCATAGCAACTTGTCTCATCTTTTGCACCCGTTAGATCCTTCCTAGAGAGGTCACTCGCCTCCAATGGCTTGGATTTCTCCCCAATTCTCTCGATACTCTCCAAAGCCTTACCTACCCACCCTTTTTCCAAGGTTTCAAAGTGGAAGGCTACTTAAGTTTGGTTGATTAGCATGTGAGTATTTTCGTGATGAGCATTCCCCCATTTCAGCATCATGCATAAAAGAAACAGCAAAATGTTCTAAAAATCAGTAGAAAAAGTGCCCCCCCTCAATTGCATATGCATGGCCCTCAATGCATGAAAGAAAACAGAAATATTTAAGGAAGAAAATTTGCAAACCGCTAAGGAAGATTTTGGCGCGTGAACCTGTTTGAAGAATAGGCAAGCCGGTGCATAATATATTTATTTCTTCCCATGGCTCTAGTTATAGATTCCTTTCACCTACAAGAATACAAAAAATGGTCTGATCATACACAACGACAGAGTTGAAACTAGATAATAATTCGTCTCTTTTTTTAAAAAAATGCATAAAAGTAAGAAGGAAGGTAAAAGAAAAACAATTAAAAGAAAGCTAATTGGTTAAAGGAGTGGACTGCATCGGATCATCTACGCTATGACCCGGTTCCTTAAGACCAATCTCCACCAGAGGTTGCAATGCTTCATTCTCCAAATATGGCTTAAGCCTTTGCCCGTTCACCTTGAACTGCTGACCTGTCTTTGGATCACAAAGTAAAACAGCACCACAATCAAAAATTTCAACCACGATATAAGGACCATCCCACCGTGATTTGAGTTTACCAGGAAAGAGTCTAAGTCTAGAATTATTGAGCCATACTTTTTGATTGACATGAAATTCTCTCCACCTTAAATGTTTATCATGGAAGGCTTTCATTTTTGCTTTGTAAATGTTTGAATTCTCATAAGCTTCATTTCTAATCTCAGCAAGTTCATGCAAATCGAGAATTCTTTTCTTTCCGGCTTCATCCATAGACAAGTTTAATTGTCGAGTGGCCCAATATGCCTTATGCTCTATTTCTACGGGAAGATGGCATGCTTTACCAAAAACCAATCGGAATGGGGACATTCCTAAAGGGGTTTTATATGCTGTTCTATAAGCCCATAATGCATCAAAATTTTTCCTTGACCAATCTTTTCCATCGAACTTACAAATCTTCTTTAAGATCTTCTTGATTTCTCTATTACAATTCTCTACTTGCCCATTGGATTGGGGATGATAAGGGGTGGTCATTCTATGCTGCACTCCATATCTCTTGAGCAAATTCCTAAACTGATAATTATTAAAATGAGCTCCCCCATCACTAATTATGGCTCGAGGGCATCCATATCTATAAAAGATATTCTGCTCAAGGAATCTATTGACTACTCTTCCCTCACTAGTTCGTGTTGGAATTGCTTCTACCCATCGAGATACATAATCTACTGCCATGAAAATATATTCATACCCATCAGAATTAGGAAAGGGACCCATGAAATCAATTCCCCAAAGATCAAATATTTCAACCTCTATAATAGGCTTAAGGGGCATGTGATCCCTTTTGTCAATATTGATGGAGGCTTGGCACTCTAAGCATTTTAAATAAAAATCATGGGCATCTTTAAATAAATTTGGCCAATAAAACCCACTTTGCAAGACTTGAGATGCTGTAATCTTAGATGAATAATGACCTCCATAAGATGATGAATGACATGCCTTAAGAATTTCTAATTGCTCTTCTTCGGGGATGCATCTTCTAAATATTTGGTCTGAACCTAAGATGAACAATTCGGGTTCCTCCCAATAGTAATGTGGTAACAATTTAAAAAATCTCTTCCTTTCATTGTAATCCCAGTCTATGGGTATTTTACCGGTGGCTAGATAATTGACTATGTGTGCATACCATGGCATTGACCTAACTTGGACTGCTAGTATGTGTTCATCGGGAAAAGTATCTCTAATTGGAGAAGGAGAGGGGTCATCTATGATCAGCCTAGATAAGTGATCAGCAACTACATTTTCATTCCCCTTCTTATCCTTGATCTCAATATCAAACTCTTGCAGCAATAAAATCCACCTAACCAACCTAGGTTTAGCTTCTTTCTTTTTAAAAAGAAATTTCAAAGCGGAATGATCGGTATATACAATGACTTTACTACCTAACAAAAAAGACCTAAATTTTTCTAAAGCAAATACTATAGCTAGTAATTCCTTTTCAGTAGTAGAATAATTCACTTGAGCATCCATTAAGCTCTTACTAGCATAATAGATGGCCACCGGCTTCTTCTCGACGCGCTGCCCCAAAAGTGCTCCTACCGCGAAGTCGGATGCATCACACATTAGCTCAAAAGGAAGGCTCCAGTTAGGTGCCTGCAAAACGGGAGCTTTTATAAGTGCATCCTTAATCTCATCAAAAGCATGAAGAGCATCATCACTAATAACAAAATCTGCGTCTTTAGATAGGAGATTAGTCAATGGTTTAGCAATCCTAGCAAAATATTTTATAAATCTCCTATAGAAGCCCGCATGGCCGAGAAACCCTCTTAGTTTCTTTAGGTCGTTGGGTGGAGGAAGACGCTTGATCACTTCGACTTTGGGCTTGTCTACCTCCAGCCCATGCTTGCTCACTTGATGTCCCAAAACTATCCCTTCCTGCACCATAAAATGAGATTTTTCCCAACTTAGCACAAGATTATTTTGTATGCAAATTTTAAATATTTCTATCAATTTCTGCAAACAAGATTCAAAATTTGTTCCAAAAATAGAAAAATCATCCATGAAGATCTCCAATCCATCCTCAGTTAGGTCTGCAAACAAAGCATTCATACATCTTTGAAATGTAGCGGGTGCATTACAAAGTCCGAAGGGCATCCGTCGAAAGGCATACGTACCTAAAGGACAAGTGAAAGTGGTTTTTTCTTGATCATCATTGTGAATGTTGATTTGATTGTAACCCGAATAACCATTAAGGAAGCAAAAGTAATTTTGACCAGCAAGTTTCTCCAAAATTTGGTCTATAAAAGGTAAGGGATAGTGGTCTTTTTTGGTCACAAGGTTTAGTTTTCGATAATCTATACATACTCGCCAACTAGTAACTAACCTAGTTTGTACCTCTTCCCCTTTCTCATTCTTTTCTACTGTTACTCCTGATTTTTTAGGGACCATATGCACTGGGCTTACCCAAGAACTATCTGAAATGGCATAGATTACATCTCCCTTAAGCCATTTAAGAATTTTCCCTTTCAATACTTCTATCATGTTTGGGTTCAATCGCCTTTGAGGTTCCCTCGTAGGTCTAGATCCTTCCTCAATAAAGATTCGATGTTCACATCTGCTGGAAGGCACTCCTTTTATATCACCAAATGACCAACCTATTGCTGCTCTATACTCTTTTAATACCCTCGTTAGGTCTTCTTCTTGACTACTCGTTAAGGAAGAGGAGATTATGACGGGTAACATGTTTCTAGGGCCTAAAAAAATATATTTTAGGGTGGATGGCAGTGGTTCAAGCTCTACCTCAAATGGATATTTGGCATCTAGAGATTCATTTACTAAGTCTACTCCACAAATTTCGAGGATATCCTCTCTAAAATCAAACTCATCCTCTAATAAATCCAAGGCTCCCATATCCTAATGACTACTACTAGGGTACTTCATCAATCTAGAGATGTTTAGCTCTACACTTTCTTCTCCTACTCTAAGAATGGTTTTCCCTTTTTCCCAATCAGTTATGACTCGGGCTGTAGCTAAGAACGGTCTACCTAAGATAATAGGTGCCCTAGTAAGATTATCGGGTACTTCTATTTTAGCAACGATGAAATCATCGGGAAAGACACATTGTTCTACCCTAACCATTACATTAATTAACTCTCCATTTGGCTTCTTAATAGAACCATCAGCTAATTGAAGCTCTACATTAATAGGTTGCATCTCAACAAACTTATATTTATCACATAGAGCTTTAGGGATAAGGTTGACACTCGCTCCCGAATCTAACAAAGATCGTGAAAATTGTGTTCCCCCAATATCACATGTAATTAATGGTGGCCCCGGATCTTTCCTCTTCACCGGTAATTTATTAAGAATGATAGAACTAACGCTCTCGGGAAGCTTGATCCGATTGGTTTTCCTTTGAGGTGTACATAATTCCTTCACATATTTAGAGAATGCTGGTATGTACCTAATTGCTTCCTCTAAACGTATGGTTATGTTAGCTTCCTTAAATGATTCTATGAGTCTATTTGCTTCATTGGGAGGTTTTGAGGATTTCAAAGCTTCGGGAAAGGGTATAGGTGGCTGATAGGCAGCGGGGTTCACGTCTTTCCCTAAAGGCTCACTTTCGTCATTTTCTTCCTCAATTTCCTTTTTCTTATCCTCTAAATCACACTCGATAGGAGCCTCTAATATCTTTCCACTCCTTAGTCTTGTAATTGCATGAACACTATCACAAGGGTCTTGAAGTGAACTATCTAATAAATCTTTGGAAAGGGAAAACTCTTGCAACTCAATAGAGGATATATTTCTAGGATTAATGGAAGGTTGAGTTGGAAATTGACCTTTGTTGGAGCCCATTTCTTTTTCTTTACCTCTAGTGTTCTCCATGACTGTCATGGGTGGGCGAACATGTTCCTCCATCCGGTCCATCCGATTCGTCACTACGTTGAGCTGCTCACTCATTCCGTGGACGCTTTTCGTTAACTGCTCCATCATTGCCTTCATCACCTGAAAATCAGTCACGTTGGATTCATTAGTTTTGTCTAGGTGGCTGGTTATAAGAAGGTGAATAGGGTTTAGGTGGGTAGGGTGGCCGGTGATCCTTGTAGTTCTCATTCCCACGTGCATTCCATGGCTTGTATGGGCGTACGTAGTTCATGGCATTGACTTCTTCCCTCTCTGCACATTCTCCGTCATGATGATCCCTGCTCAAACACAAAGAACAAGGAATTTCTTGCACTTTGGATACGTTAGTATGAGTTACAAATTTCTCCATTAGGTTGGTTAATTTTTCAATATTAGTTTCTATTTTCCCTATCCTATGCTCATTCCTTTCTATCTTAATTTCTGTTTCTTTACCATGAACATCAATCACTCCACCTCTCTTGGGTTCTACACTCCTACCATTATGACTTAGGCTTAAATGATGACTATCATTTTCAGCTATTTTCTCCATGATCTCTTCAATTTCATCATCATATTTTTCCATGATTGATCCTCCACATGAATAATCTACTCTATTCCTAGAATTCTCATTTAATCCATTATAGAAGATATTCATCAAATGCCAAGTACTAAATCCATGATGAGGACATTTCCTAGCTGAAGATCTAAACCTCTCCCATGCATCACAAAACGATTCATAATCTCCTTGTTTAAATCCTTGTATCTCTTGTCTAACTTGGTTAGTTCTACCCGGAGTATAGAATTTCTTCATAAAACACTCCTCTATTTCATTCCAACTCTCAAATTTCTTGCATAAATTCCTATACCACTCTCTAGCTCTATCTCTCAAAGTTTCGGGAAAGATTCTCATCTTCAATACATCTTGTGAAACTCCCGGAATATGGTAAAGAGAGCATCTACCTATCAATTCTTCTAAAAAGGTATAAGGATTCTCATGAGGAAGGCCATGATATGAAGGTAGGGCATTTAAGAAAGAAACATCTATTTTGAAGTTGACATTATCTCCCAAACTCGTCGTGATTTTAGTGAAGCCATCGCTTCCTATAGGAGTGTAATGTTCTTTGTATTTCTTTCTTTCTTCCCTCTAATTATCATTTCGATTCTCTTGGTTCTGATTTTGATCCATTTCCTCAAAGACTTCCTCAACTTGGCTATTACTCTCCTTAGAATTCGAAGATTTTCCTATTGAGTTGAGATCAGTCAACTTAGGTTTCCTTGATCTAGTTCCTTGCATATACTGAATTCAGATTTCCTACAAATTGTATCTCTTCTCTCCTATTTTCTCACTAAAATAATCTTATACTGAGATGATGAGAAAATATTTGAAAAGAAAGAAAAGAGAAGTCACTAACCTCAATGTCACCTTGATTCCCCGGCAGCGGCGCCAATTGATCAACTAAAACTTGGTTGATTATATCGTTGTTGTGTGTTCTAATTCATGCAATACATTTATAATTCCTCACTTAGGACAGTAGTAAGCAATGGTCGATCCTCATGGAATCTAGGTAATGAGGGTTGAGACGAAAGTAGAAGAAGGGATAAATTCCTATAGTGGAGGATATTAGAAGTTAGAAGGTGAATTATATAGAGGTAATGGATGTAATTGGTGGGATTATATTTCTGTAGTACTAATTAGATGAAAAGAGAGTAGAATTGGAAGGGTAGAGATTGATTAAAGGTGAGAAAAGAGAAGTGAAGGGGAGATGAAAGAGGTGAAATCGTATGGAGATAGATGATATGGTTTGGTATGATTTGTGAAGCAAATGCAATAACCTACAATTAAAATAGAAGAAAAGGTCCTACATTATCCATGGAAAAGGCTTACAATAGAATCCCTCCTCAGAATCTTCCCACAAACCCCGTTTTGATGCCAATCCTAGGCCGGGTGGTGCTTGATTCGCTACGACGACGATCTCCTCTTGTTCTCCTTCTCCAGAACAAACTCAAGCATCCGATGATGCCCAGCTTGGGCCTAATGAACACAAGGGTTCTAAGTTAACCTATCCTCCTCCTCCTCCTCCTTATCCACAAACTTGACAAATTATCCATTTATTAAATGGATGAAGAAGACCTCTCTAAATAATTAAAGAGAGTGTAGATCTTAAGGGAATTATCTTCCCTCCCTTCCCTATTTTATACTCATCTAAAGATTGACTTGGTCAAAGAATTTAACCCTTATCTTTAGAAACCTAGAATTTCTTGAGTGGACCAAGTCAACTACCCTTTTCTCTTAGATATAGGTTCCTAATTTTCCACACCATATCCACCATACCATAGGTACCTTGTGTGAATAAATGATCTCAAAGAAAATAAAAATAAGAACATCTTTGTTATTCAATTTCCTTCTTTGTCGTCTTTCCATTTTCATGCGTCAAATGCAAGCGGCGGAAATATCGGATTATCTTAATAGTTCAACGAGAGCTCACTTCATGAAAAAAGAACGTATCATCCCTAATACTTTTCGTGATTGATAGTTCATCATCCGATACTGTCTTAAGTCCAACCCCGTCCTCTCCTTTCGCCTATTCCGTTTCTATTTTCCTCTCTCTCTTACCTCTCTTCTCACTTAAAGTTATTATTTATCTTCTATTATCTCTATATCACGTATATCTCTTATCTCTCCCAGGCATCGCACTCTTGTTATTCTTTAATATATTATTCTCTTCTCCTCCTTCCTATATTCTATATTTTATATTCTCTATTATAAATACTAGTCATCTATATTATCTCTTTTAACACATCACTTTCTTCTCCATCGCTTTTCTTCTACTATCATCATATTCATCAACCCTATTATTCTCATAATCATAATTTATCCTAAAAGATATCTTCACTGACTTATATAGTATTCCCTCGCTGATATCACTTCATAGATCCTCCCTCATATGTATGATTATTTCTTAAATCATATCATCATCATAAATATCATCGTATTCTAAATTATCCTACATCACCCTCTAATATAAAAAAATTCTTGATTTGAATTGGAGATTCACTAGCAAATTACTCGCTCCCTGTGGATCGACCCTTGCTTGCCCTAGGCTCGTGAGGTTTATAAATGTGTTGCGTAGGCTTAAAAACTTACACAATGTAACAATTATCAAGATTATTTCTCAATGATTAATACCAAATTTTGAGCTTATCAATAGTAATCTGTCTAAAAGCCTGTAGCAATGTATCATCACTATCATTCGTAACGACTTTGGGCCAGCTCATTAACTGAGGGTATGGCACTAGAGGTTTATAAACCTCAGGATTGGGCCCTGCCCTACTCTCCTCATCGTGTGCCTCCTTATCCTCGGAGTCCTCCTCCGGAACAATTGTGGGAGAGGAATGATTATCCTTCTCCTCAAGCGGGTCCTTGTGGCGCTTGTGGTCCTTATGAGGATCCACTAAGACCTTGCCGCTATGTAGGCCCGAAATGGCATGTGCCTCCTCCGATACACTATGAATACGAACTTTGTTCACATTGTGGGTGTGACTCGACGATGCTTGCCCTACATTCCTAGTGTTTGGTAAAGGTTGGAAAGGTAATTGATCTATAAATTCAACTCGCTTACCCTTCCTTTGCGCGGTAGAAGCATCGGAGCATTGGGCTTTAGCCCCTTCGACTCTATCAAGTTGGTCGCTAACCTCATTCAATTTACTCATCATTTGTGCTAATGCACTCATGACAAGGTCAATTGAAGGTGTTGGATGTGGTATTGCCGATGGCGGTGTGACCGCTCGGGGAAGATCGAGGGCGAAAGATGTCGGCCTTGGGTTCCCCATATGCTGCGGCGCAGATCCATAGGGCTGATGATATGGAGTATGCTGCCCGTTCCGCTACTGCACATAAGATGGGTTCTGAAAACTAGAATAACCCTGATTCGGGTAGTTGACCTACCTGTTTGGCTCAAACCTGTATATGTAGTAGGGTTTGGCAGAAATGGAAATGGACCTTGGATTGCCATCAGCTAGCAATCTAGCTCGACGTGCTCAAAACTAGAGCAATGTGAACACAGCGAGACATCAATCAGTGATACTGGTGCGAGACCATCAGAACCCTGTCGGATCTTAAGCGAATCCATGATAAAGTTCTGTGCCTCGGTCAATTTTTCAATCTTATCTAAAAGCATATCTGTCTCTGCCGCCTTCGCATCCATCATCCCTCCCTTCGTGGGAGCGCTTTGTCCTCCGAAGGATTTAGCCGCGTGATGATGGCTATTCTCCGCTACCAACTCGATCAACTCGAGGGCTTTATCCGCATATTTGCTTATGAATGTGCACTAGCAGCATCGAGCAAATATCTGTTAGGTGCACGTAAACCATCATGAAAAATCTAAGTAATCTCATGTTTAGGTATACCATGATGTGGGCACTATCTCAAGAGATCTCTAAGTCTCTCCCAAGCCTCGTAGAAAACCTCACCCGGCCCTTGTGAGAATTCGCGTATGGCTCTTCTCACGGCGCTAGTCTTGCCTACCGAGTAGTAATTACGTAAAAATGCGTCTTCCATATCTCTCCATGAATCAAACTCGCGGCCCAAGGTGAAAAACCACTCCTTTGCCCTTTCCTTAAGCGTGAAGGGGAAGAAGCCCATCTTGGCCATCTCGGAGGGGACATTGCGGAATTGGTTGAATTCGCACACCTGGCCGAATTCATCCACATGTCGATACGGGTCCTCCAATGGTAGTCCATGAAAAGTGGGTAAAAGGCCAAGAATATAAGAGTCAATTTTAAAATTCGCACCTCGTTGAAGAGGGGCATTGACTTGCGTAGTCTGCCTTTTGACGACTGGTCTTGCGTAATCGCTAAGACATCGTCTCACTATCTGGGCGGGAAGAGGGGCGTCTATCGGTTCTCCTCGCCCTGGTGTGGCGATGGTTGGAATAGAATCACTAAAAGCCTCTGATGGAGCTCTAGATGTGTCGAATAGGTCGTCATACAAGGGATTATTCCTTGTATACCTCGTGGGTTGTTGATTCTGGTAACCTTGTCGTCCTCCTCGGTTCCTATGATTCCTGTTCATCTCTATATCAAAAAGATCACAGAACAACATATGTATATATCTATAAGAAAGTCAGAAAAGGGTTAAACGAAAAGTGTGATGTTCCAAATGCAAATACTTCACTCTACTCTACCAAAAAGATAGATCAAGCTACACACTATCACAAATCACACCACTAAAGATAATAATACTAATAGATCACTGCTAACAGAGAATGTATCTGAGATATATCGATATCATCGTCACAAATAAGTGAAAAACACAAAAAAGACTACCAAATTTGCACCAAAAATGTCAAATAATGGGCAAAAATAGGTAATCTTACCTTGTTATACCTTTTCCACAATTGAGAGGGTCTGATTATTTCTCTACAAGTCAGTAAAGAAAAAAAGACAAAAACCTAACTATTACCTCAAAATCAAGCAACAAAAATCAATAACACATGTTCCCCAGCAACGGCGCCATTTTAACGAAGCGTTTTATGCGGTCGTTAAAACATACAAACGTTGGTCAAAAAAATTTATAATTCTAAACTCACTATGACAAAGATATAAAATCAAGTAAAGTTTAAGTATTGGGTCGATCCACAAAGAACACGGTTGACTTTTATCGTAGAGTTGACATGGTCAAACTTAGGTTTAATAAAAGATTTTAAGAAGTAGAAATGATATTGTATGAATATCAATGATGTAAATATACTAGATAGGGTATTTTAAGATTTAAGACTTCTGGTTTGACAGAGAAATGTCAAAAGTCAAGGTCAAAGCATTGACTTTGACCAATAGTTGACTTTATGTAAAATCAGAGAATCAAAAGGACTCAAAAGATTATTAAACTTATATATTCAGAAACTATAGAGAAAATGGAAATTATTGATATAAAATTCGTGATTTTTCTATTAGAATTATATTTATTATGAATTATTGAAAATCAAAGATAAGAAAAATCCTCAACTGAACACATCAGTGAAAATCTTCAAATTTATTAACCAAATGATATCCAAATGTTGCAACTTATATATCAATAGAAAGCTAACAACCAGAGCATTCGAAAGAGACCAAAATTGTCAAATTCCAATTTATATTTTAAGAGTAATTGATCCTGCAAGTCAACGCCCAAATTCGGATTGAAAATGAATAGTAATTTGTCAAATGCTAAATTGAGGGGCCAAATAATCATGGAATTTCACGAATTTTCTATCCACTGAAAACTGATGAAACAAGGAATCCAATGAAACTAAAATCAAGTGATTCAGAATTAAGATCAGAGAGATCTTTATTTCAAAATCAGCTTAGACTAAATTTGGTCAAAAATGAAGAACAAAACGACGTTAAACGCAAAATTAACCTACTATATCTAATCTAAAGACAAATTACCATCAGATGAGTGATCGATTCTCACTGCTAACCTAATTTTCGCGAAGATTTGGCTTCAATTCACGCGGATTGAAGAGTATCTGGTTGATTTCTTCCTCGGCAGATGTTCGGCGTTCAAGGGGAGAATTCGATCAAATCCAACGATTAATCAGAATGAATCCTGCCTCAATCAGATCACGATCAAGTCTAAACGCTGGAGAATTGTGATGAACTCAACATCTTCCTTCAAAATCGCTTAATTGCTTCACAATTCAATCAAAAGTTAAGAGAAGAAGAGAGAATACATCGGTTTTAAAGAGGAATTCTCGCAAAAAATGCAGGCCGTTTGATCCGGTGAAAGCCAATCGATGGCCACGATCACACGATGATCGTGGGCCACGATTGCCTGGAGATCATGAGTCACGATCTCACGACCATTGGGTTTCCGCCGTCAGATTGCCATCATAGCGTCGAGGTGAGTCCAGATGCGTCCACGTGTCTGCCCATGTTGTGCCACGATCACAATTTAATCAAGGCCGTCCGATGTTTACTTACGTGATCAACGGCTCCCATTTGCGCACGTGCTCTTGATGATGATCGCGGAGACCTGAGTCCACGTGATGGACGCTTTGCAATCGTATCCGACGCCCACGGTGCTGCCACGTCGCCTGATAAAAGCATAAAAAGTTGTTATAAACACTTGGGAGTTGCTTTTATTTAATCCTATTAGCTATTGAACATATCATTAAATCTACTATCTCATGAGTTAATAGTTTTATAATATAAGCACATCAAATATAAGTCCTCTACATTAATTTTATTTTATTTTATTTCAGGAGCAAGAGAAGTAGAGCAACTCCTCAAAAGCAATGACTTAGTGGGCTGTCATAGAGAAATCTCATAAAATCCCTTCTCAGAAAGCCCACAAAAAGGGGGAAAAAAGCACTTTAAAAAGGCTTCCGTTTGGCCTCTCTCTCTCCTTCCTTTTCTTAGCTTCTCCCCGACGCTCCTTCTTCCTTTTTCTTTTTAGGTTGTTCTTGCTCTCTCCTAGGTTTAGATTTTCTCCTGCTGTAACTCCTCTGAAGTTTAATGGAATTTAATTTAAGTTATTTCTCGTCTTCTTCCTCGCTATTCCTCTTGCGATCTCTGTCTATCTCCTACAATGCTTCTCGGTAAGTTTCTTTCAGTCTCATAGGTAATCTTCTCTTCCTTCCCCGCTCAACCTCTCTTCCGTCCTCTCTCTCATTCCATTTCCGCTCTTTCCGTGCTTTCCCCCATCTTCCGATTTATCTCATCCTCCCTCTAAATTCAGCTCGGTCTAAACAAAACTCTACCGCTCTTATTTTCTTGTTCCTCCTTCTCCTCCTCCAAAATCTTCCTCTTCCCCCTTTCTCGCGCCCCCCTAACTCCCTCTAGACCGCTATTTCCTACTCTCCTCTCATCTCCTCTCCTCGGGAAATCTTTCTCTCTCTCTCTCTCTCTACGCTCTCCGTTGATTCTCTGAATTTTCTCTTCTTTCCCCAATCTTTCACGTTACCTCACGATCTTCGATTTTATCTCCCTCGATCTCTACTTTCTTTCTCATCTTGTACATTATATCCGTCTCTCTCTCCATTTTCTGAAGTCGTATTCATCCTTTCCCTTTCGATATCTCTATTCTTCTCCTATCGCTTTCTCAATTGCGTTTTTGTCTCGTCATTTCAGTATCTGCTCTCTCTCTCTCTCCAATTTTCTGAATTCATCTTTTACGTCTCCCGATTTCATCCTCTCTCTCCAATTTTCCGCCTATTTTCTGACGTCTTCATCTTCCGAACGTCTCCGTATCATTCATCCCTCTCTCGCGATTTCATTTGTCCTCTCCCTAAATTCTGCCATATTCTCATTCTCCTTCTTTCTCGCGTCACGTATCCTCTCCATTCTCTTTCTCGATTTCTTCGTTTTGTCCCTTTTGAGTTTCCCAATCTTCTCCTAACCTTCTTCCACAATTCCGCAACCTGCATTCTTTTTCTCTCTTAAATTCACTTCTTCCGTTTTATTTCGTCTTCCATTGCGTATTTCTCTCACACCCTCTCTAGTTCATCATCTCTATCTTTCCATTTTTCTCTCAATCCAATTTCTCTCTTTATCTTCCCCAAAAACTCTCCTTCTCCCTCTCGTTCTGTTGTCCTCTCTTCCGTCTCTCTCTCCCTTTTCTTAATCTCGAAAATCCATCTCATTCGCACTTTTTTTTCTCGCCGTATCGCAACCTCTCACACTCACCCTCTCTATTTTCCGACGCTCCCTCTCTCGTTTTCTTTTTCTTTTCTCTATTTTTTTCTACCGTGTAAGCTCTGTCTAGTTCTGCTCTCCCTCTCTCTTTCATTTCTTCGGCAATCTCTCTCTTCAGTTCTCCTCTAATTTTCGTCCTAGTCTTCCGCTAATTTTCTCTCTCACCATCAATCTTCTCTCTTCTCTCTCCTCGCATCCTCACATCTTATCTCTCACCTGCCCTCTGTACTTCGCATCTTCCGTTTTCTGCCGTTTCTCATTTTATTCTCTTCAACCTCTCTCTTTCGTCATCTCTATCTTTCCCGTGTTGGATTTATTACACTATCCCATTTATGTGACTTTATATAAAGGATATGGATATGAATGCAATACTGGGTATAAAGATTATGGTGATTATGGGACGCCATTATTTAAGAAGCAGTTGGGTTTCATCACGAAGTGGCAGCGTGGGTAACGTCGTGTTAGATGATATACAGAATAACCGCCTTAGTTTTCTGTGACGGTTATCAATACGTCTATTTAAACTGGCGATATGTATCAGACACGGGTGTGGAAACTGACGCGAGTGAATTCATAAAAGGATCTCTCGCCCATTGGAGAGAATACGCCACTTTGTCGGGTGATTTTTGTCAAAGCACGGAAATCTCAGTTACTATTTTTCCGCATAAATGGCGACGTCAGGTATGTATAGATTCCATCAATTGGTATCGAGCAGGTTAACTGCAAAGATTTCCGTAATGTTATTAAAATCTAGGCAATTATTGCCCAGATTTAAAAGGCAATTATTGCCCATATTTAGGATGCTTTACAAAGGGATCCATTTCGGATTATATTAAAGATGTATTTTGGATTCCAAGGGCACGTTAAGAGAAGGATAATTAGCAGTGATTTTATATTCATTTTGAATGGTTTTAAATCCCTTTAAAAGGCATCTTAAATCCATGAAATGATTCAATTTCATAATTATTTCTGAAATTCACAGTAAATTTTTATAAGTATTAAGTCATTTCATTTATCAAATTGTGAATTTAATTTTTACAAAATCTAAGTTTTGCATATTATTCCTTTGCTAAACATTTATGTGCATTTTGATCCAATTTAGACTTAATGGACATTATGGTTCTAGAAATAATTGCTTGGAAAATACCATGTATTTAGTTTATGATCGGGGCAACTTGGTTTCTCACCTACGTGACACTAAGTAAGAATGATCACAAATTAATATACATGAAGAAATAAATAATGGCATTCAAGCTTTGCATTTAGGTAAATGAGATTAGTGATCACTCACCAACGCGGGGATCACTATGCTCCTATCTAAGTGGGTGGAATGTTTATGTTTTCGTATTTGACTTTAAAATTGTTAGTGCCCAACGGTACACTACTTTATACGATTTTACGATCACATAATCAGTTTCATTTTTCTTGGCATTTGCATTTTTATTTTTCTTCCACCTACGTGGAGTTATAATTTGCTTAGCTAAGGATATTAATCTCGTGAGCAAATAATACTTTCATGTGTGAAATATGCCATTGGGGTTCCCATGTTGAATGGGAACAATTTTCTTGATTGGAAAGAAGCTGTCCTATTTAATTTAGGTGTGATGGATCTGGATTTATGTTTTAGAATTCCCAAACCCACTGAGACAACTACGAAAGCTGAAGATTTTGAAGTTGAGGAGTTTGCACTGTGGGAAAAATCAAACAGACTTGCGATGAAGTACATGATCCAACATGTACCTAGAGAATTTAGAGGTCCTTATAATGACCAAACACTTGCTGCTGATTACTTGATGCAAATGGAAGGACAGTTCGCTAGTGCCGACAAAGCTAAAGGAGGATCATTGATACAGAATTTCGCTAACACTCGCTATGATGGAAAAGGGAACATTCGTGAACACATTATGTTCATGACAGATATATCTGGAAAACTACAAGAGCTTGATATGATCATTCTTGAATCCTTCTTAGTGCATTTTATTATGCAGACTTTGCCTTTGTCATATGAGCAATTTAAGATATCCTACAATTCACATAAGGACATTTGGTCAATAAGTGAACTGATGACCAAATGCGTGCAAGAGGAGGATAGGCAGAGGGCAAAGTCAAAGGAGATGAACACCGTGAATACAGCTACTCACGGATTCGGATCTAGTTCATCGAAGAAGTCCAAGTCACGTTCGGGGAAAAAGCTTGGTGTGAAAACCGACATCAAAAAGGTCAAATGCTTTTTCTGCAAGAAGACTGGGCATTTTAAGAAAGACTGCGTGAAACGCAAGGAATGGTTTGTAAAGAAAGGTATATCAACATTAGTCATTTGTAATGAATCACATTTAGCTTCTATTCCTAACACTAGCTGGTGGATTGACTCAAGTGCCACCGTGCACATTTCAACCACTTTGCAGGGCTTTCTGACAAGGCGGCTTCCGACTGAGAGTGAATGTTATGTTGTCTCCGGCAACCGGCAACGTTCACATGTGAAAGCAGTCGGGGACTTAAGGATCGCTTTGGAATCGGAAGAGCTCATTTTGAAGAATTGTTTTCATATTCCGTCATTTCAGAGAAATTTAATTTCTGTTCCATGTTTAGTTAAAGACAATTATAGTGTTGTGTTCAATGCATCTGGAATGTCTTTGTTGCATGGAACAGTTATCATTGGCACTGCCATACTTGATGGATTATTTAGGTTAAATACATATTCTTCAAATGAGCATCTTTCATTAAATGTTAATTCAAGTAAAAGGAATAGAATCAGTACTAACTCAGGGATTTTATGGCATAAGAGATTGGGACATATATCCCAAAAGAGGGTGGAAAGACTAGTGAGAGAAGGTCTTTTGGGATCTTTGGATTTCACTGACTTATCCACTTGTGTTGATTGCATGAAAGCAAAGACAACCAACACATTCGGGAAGAGAGCAATAAAAGCCCAAACTATCATAGAATTGATTCATACAGATATATGTGGACCTTTTGACCCATGCTTTACTGGCCAAAAGGTATTTTTATCACCTTTATTGATGACTACTCAAGGTATATGTATCTCTATCTTATTCATGAGAAGTCTGAATCTTTGAATAAGTTTAAAGATTTTTAAGACCGAGGTAGAAAAATAGTTAGGAAAACCTATCACGATAGTCGAGTCCGATAGAGGTGGAGACTATTATGGAAGATACACCGAAAATGGACAAATGTCTGGACCTTTTGTACTATTTCTTAAGGAGCATGGTATAGTACCACAATATACCATGCCAGGTAAACCCAATATGAATGGGGTAGCCGAAAGGCAAAATAGGACACTAAAGGAAATGGTCCGGGCAATGATGAGTCACTCAACCTTACCGAACTCAATGTTGGGAGAAGCCTTAAAGACA
Organism: Lemna minuta; assembly: GCA_024174645.1. Taxonomy (NCBI): domain Eukaryota; kingdom Viridiplantae; phylum Streptophyta; class Magnoliopsida; order Alismatales; family Araceae; genus Lemna; species Lemna minuta. The sequence continues at coordinate 2,276,476 of CM044115.1, read as the reverse complement.
GCCGTGCATATAATAAATAAGGTTCCTACAAAATCCATAAAGAAAACTCCATATGAGTTATGGACTAATAGGAAACCATCTCTGAAATATATGCACATTTGGGGATGCCCAGCTGAAGTGAAAGTTTACAACCCACATGAGCGATCTCTGGATTAAAGAACAGTCAGTGGATATTTCATTGGCTATCCAGAGAGGTCGCAAGGTTATAGATTTTATTGTCCTAGTCATTCAATGAGAACAGTTGAGTCTGACCGTGCATTTTTCTTAGAGGATGGTTGTATTAGTGGGAGTACAATAAAGAATTTTGTTTTTGAGGAGTCTCAAGAGAACGTCATCACCCCTCATCAAGAATATATTGAGGGTGGAAATGATAATCCTCATAGAGAAACTAAAATATACTTACCTCAGACTGTTCCAATAAGGAGCAACATTCAAAGGGAAAGAGTACCGCCTGAAGAACAATCAGATGTACATCCTCAGGAACAACCAACCGTGCAACCTGTGATGGATCAATTTATTGATGAGCCACATGAAGGTAAACAAGCTACTCTAAGAAGATCATCTAGGGAAAGACGTTCAGCAATTTCTTCTGACTATTATGTGTATCTTTCTGGTGAAGACTTAAGTCAAAGGTCGAATGATCCATCAACATTTTCACAAGCAATTAATTGTGTTGACTCTAGCCACTGGTTAAATGCCATGAAGTATGAACTAGTTTCAATGGATCGTAACCAAGTCTGGGACATCGTTGAATTACCTTCAGGAAAAAGGCCAATTGGTTTTAAATGGATATACAAGACCAAACTAAATCCTGATGGATCTATTGAACGATATAAGGCCAGATTAGTGGCAAAGGGCTTTACGCAAAGAGAGGGTATTGACTATTATGAGACTTATGCTCCTGTCTCATCTAAGGATTCACTTAGGATAGTCATGGCACTTGTAGCTCATTTTGATTTAGAACTACATCAAATGGATGTGAAAACAACTTTTTTGAATGACGAGTTAAATGAAGAAGTGTACATGCAGCAACCTCAAGGTTTTGAGATTAAAGGAAAAGAGCATATGGTTTGTGATGGAGAATTATTTCTATACATGAACACAAGGGTTCTAAGGGAACCATCCTCCTCCTCCTCCTCCTCCTCCTTATCCACCAACTTGATAAATTATCCATTAATTAAATGGATGAAGAATACCTCTCTAAATAATTAAAGAGAGAGTAGATCTTAAGGGAATTATCTTCCCTCCTCTTCTTATTTTACACTGATACAAAGATTGACTTGGTCAAAAGAATTTAGCCTTATCCTTAGATAAATTAGAATCCCTTGAATGGACCAAGTCAACCACCATCTTACCTTGATATAGGTTCCTTCTTTTCCAAACCATATCCACTATATCATAGGTACCTTGTATAGTTATAATTAATGATCTCAAAGAGAATCAGTAGGAAACCCCTTTGAATTACATCCCTTTATTTCTTTGAAGCCACCCTTAGTTAGAAAGTAGGAAAGATCCAGTCATTAGTACTTATGGAAGCATTACTAACAGATTCTACTTCAAGATAAAATCATGCATGATTGCACCTAAAGTCAAGGCTGTTCAAGAAATTATGAAGACCATCCAAGATGAAGACCATATTATGAAGAAAATAAGCCAAAGAGATTACTCTCTTAATTGGTGAAGAATTCCAAGACCATGATTTATTCAATTGCATATGAAGATAACTACAAGTATTATTCAAAGAAGAGAGCTCAAGCTAATATCTATTGATGGATATCTCTGATTGCTTTTATTCTTCCCGTCTCTCTCCATATTTCTATATTAAATATATTTCCTAATCTACCATTCTCTCTTCTGTGTTAACGTCTATATATATATATAAGTCCCGTCGCCACCTTCTCTCCTATCTGCTACTCGTCTTTTCTTCCTCAACCGAAAACCATCTCACCCATCTTCTCTTCGGATTCTCTCTCTTGTCTACCTCTTCATAGTCTATCTTCCACATTATCTCCACTATCATCACTATCTAAATAATTATTATATAATCTCCACTCTTTAATTCTCTATTTAGTAATCTCTGTCCTAACTCCCTTAATATCTATTTATATTCTCTATTCCCTATTTCATCACCATCCTTTCTATTTCTCTTATTTCCTCATTATCCTTCTACAATATCTCATCTGATTTTCTACTTAGTTCCTTCAGTGATATCACTTCATAGATCCTCCCCTTATTGTAGGATTTAGATACCTCTTCTAAAATATCCTACATCAGTTTGCAAGTTGAAAAGGTCAATTTATGGACTCAAGCAAGCCTCTCGTCAATGGTACTTCAAATTTAATGAGGTAATTATGAAGTATGGATTTAAGGAAAATATAGTTGATCAATGTATTTACCTCAAGAAGAGTGGGAGTGCATGGATATTACTTGTGTTATATGTGGATGACCTTCTACTTGCAAGCACAAATCTTAGCTTGTTGACGGAGACAAAGAATTTACTCTCTAAAAATTTTGATATGAAAGACATGGGCGAAGCTCATTATGTCATTGGAATAGAGATTCATAGAGATATGACTTTGGGAATACTTGGATTATCTCAAAGATCTTACATATCAAATGTATTGCAAAGATTTCTGATGGAAAATTGTGCTCCTGGTAAAGCCCCTATAGTGAAGGGTGACAAACTAAGAAAATTGGAAGGTCCTCATTCAAATACTGAGAGGATAACCATGAAAGAAAAACCATATGCCGAGGTAGTTGGATCTCTAAACTATGCGCAAACTTGTACACGTCCTGACTTAGCTTTTGTCACAAGATATCTTGGGAGATATCAGAGTGACCCAGGTCTATCACATTGGCAGGCAGCAAAGAAGGTCCTACGCTACTTACAAGGGACCAAAAATCTGATTCTCACATACAAACGAACAAAGCAACTGGAGATCGTTGGATTCTCTGACTCAGACTATGCTGGATGTCTAGATTCAAGAAAGTCTACGTCTGGTTATATCTTCATGCTTGCTCGTGGAGCTGTCTCATGGTCAAGTAAAAAGTAGAAGACAGTTGCAGCATCAACAATGGAGGCTGAGTACATAGCTTGTTTCCATACCACCTCACAAGCTGTGTGGATAAGGAACTTCATTTCACATCTAGGAGTGGTGGACTCCATAAAGAAACCCTTAAAGATTTATTGTGATAATGAAGCTTCCGTCAAGTTCTCCAACAACAACAAGAGTTCAAGTGCATGTAAGCACATGGAGGTTAAATTCTTGATTGTAAAGGAGAGAATTAGAGATCAATTAGTATCTATTGAGCACATCGGGACTGAAGAAATGTTAGCTGACCCTCTTACAAAAGCACTGCCACCAAGTACTTATAATGGGCATGTAAGTAAGATGGGATTAGCAAGTAATCTCAGTGATATTGTGGACTAGAACTAATGATGATATCATTTGTGTATTGATCTCTTGTGTCGTTATGTTTAAACGATTTTATCTATTGATGCATTAAGAAAATGAATGTTTTATGTATTGTCATGACATCTTTGTATTCATTCACAAATTTTATACCATAAAGAAATTGGTTCTGATATCAATCGTGATTTACTTAGTACGTGGAAGGAACATATACCATGATAGTATATTACCGCCATGACTAGTTTCATGAGTAGTATCTTTATGAACTGATGAATGTTATTGATTGTATTTAATTGTGGTCGCGCCACACATCCATGATGAAGTACTTTATATTAAGTCAAGTGGGAGAATGTTGGATTTATTACACTATCCCATTTATGTGACTTTATATAAAGGATATGGATATGAATGCAATACTGGGTATAAAGATTATGGCGATTATGGGACGCCATTATTTAAGAAGCAATTGGGTTTCATCACGAAGTGGCAGCGTGGGTAACGTCGTGTTAGATGATATACAGAATAACCGCCTTAGTTTTTTGTGACGGTTATCAATACGTCTATTTAAACTGGCGATATGTATCAGACACGGGTGTGGAAACTGACGCGAGTGAATTCATAAAAGGATCTCTGCCCATTGGAGAGAATACGCCACTGTCGGGTGATTTTGTCAAAGCACGGAAATCTCAGTCACTATTTTCCGCATAGATGGCGACGTCAGGTATGTATAGATTCCATCATCCCGCTCTCTCTCTCGTCTTCCCTCTCCTCCTCACCTTTTCGATCTCCTTCCTCCTTCTCTTTCTGTTCGAATCTCTTCTGTCCTCCCGCATTTCCTCACTCTAATTTCTTTCCCTCTCTACTTTCTCTCCCGTAACTGTACGCTTCCTCTCTATAATTTCTCTCGCATCCTTTCGCTCTCTCCGTCTCTTGTTTTCCCTCTCTCTCCCTTACTCTTGATTCTCTTTTCCTCTCTTGCTCACTTTGAACCTCTCTCTTACTGATTGCGACATTCTCTCTCCCTCTCAGCTACTTCTTTCTTCCCCTCTCTCCTCCTTCACTCTCTCGTCCCCTCACGCTATTCCTTCTCTAACTTCCTTTCCCTTTCTCTTCCCTTTTTTTTTCTATGGTTATTACATCTCATATTATATCATTCTTCATTAACTTTATCCTAGTTTTAATATTTTTTACTTTGCATGTATTCTAATTACTCTTTTAATTAATATATCCAAATAATCTTTGTCATTCTCCCTTCTTCCCACCTACATTGATATTTTCTCGCCTTAAAGTCCCTGTAGATCGACCTAGGAAACCTATACATCCCAATCATCCCATTTGCTTCACAGTTTCCTAGTTATAAATAGTAAGTTTGCCAGGCTTAAACACTCGACGACTTTGAGCCTATCATCGCCTGCAAAAGATAAAACTCACGGGAACATTGTCCCATACGGAAGAAAAAAATAGACGGGCTATCCTCTCACCTTTCATCATCATGAAAACAATGAAGATAACGACGATGGTTATTCGAGGAGTGAAGATTGTATCGGTCCTTACATTCTCTGCCGAAGAACCGCAACAGAAAGGCGACATAAAAAATTGAAACAACTGCAAAGGAGTCATTCTTACCTATCTTGAGGATTCCTACCACTCACAGCACGCGATTGTGTGATCCACAGGCGCTTCCGTCGACAATCTCTCCAGGAAGCGTTGAATTATGGAAAGTTCTCGCGGGCGTTGACATACAGAAAATAAAACAACGGAAAATACGAAATCCTTGGAAAATCTATGAAACAGTCACGTTCCATGTGCACCTTGTGACGATTCCTCGATCATCATCATCGATACAAATCACGAATTCATCAAGCGATCATCACGGAATCCACGTAAGAAAGCAACAAAACTTCCGCGAGTATTATATACGCTCATACGCGGAATTTAACCAACGCGACTTCTCATCCTCAGTCCTCCTCTCCATAATCTATAAAAGGAGATTTGTAAAGAGAAGAAGGCAGTATATTTTGAATAAAAATTTGGTTACCGGTTACTTTATCCTTGTGTTCGTGTTCTTCCCATGAATCCCTGCAAACCCTTCTCCGAACTTTCTATCTTCCTTTCCCTTTCTCCCTCCCTTTCTGTCCTCTTTCATACACTTCAAAGCCAGAATCATCAGAGGAACTTACCGTGATCGTGTCGTGATCTTCAAGAGCATCCGCTTCATGTCATCTTCAGGTATCATCCTCTCTTCTATTCCCTTGAAGATAGTTCTAACAATAAATCCATAAGTCCACTGTTAGACCTCTCTTTCTATATTATTCACTGATATCAGTTCATAGATCCTCAATCATTTGTGGGATATTTCTCAATTACCATCATTAAATATTCTTATCTTATTCCCCTCACTTCTCCATATCTACACCATCATATTCATACGTATAATGATGGAGAATTATTTCAAAACATGAACACAAGGGTTCCAAGTGAACCTATACTCCTCCTTATTCATGAGTTTGAGAAATTATCCATTCATTAAATGAATGAAGAAAGACCTCTCTAAAGCATTGAAAGAGAGTGTAGATCTTAAAGAAATTATCTTCCCTCCTCCTCCTATTTTACACTGATCTAAAGATTGACTTGGTCAAAGAATTTAATCCTTATCTTTAGAAACTTAGAATTCCTTGAGTGGACCAAGTCAACCACCTTCTACCTTGATATAGGTTCCTTATTTTCCAAACCACATCCACTATATCATAGGTACCTTGTGTGAATAAATGATCTCAAAAGAAAAGAAAAATAGGAACATCTTTGTTATTCCATTTCCTTGTTTCTTTGAATACCACCTCTAGTTAGAATTATAGGAGAGATCTAATTGACATTATGATCTTGGAAGTTACCTCAAGACAAGACTCTTGCATGTGTAGCCCATGCAATTATTAAATTAGTTGGCATGACGGTAATCAACATGAAGACAATTCTGTATGAAGGAAGATTATCACAAAATCCTATTAATTATCACCTTATTTCACGCTGAATCAAGCTTCATGAAGACAGAATATCAAGACAGGTTGACTTAAGAGAACTATAAGGACAACTTCGTCAAAAGGTCCTCACGTCATCTACAAAGAGAAGATTTGGAATGAAGATCACTACCCAAGTGAAACTACCCTATGAATATTATAAGTTTTTCTCAAAGCGAACTGCTCGTGGAAGCATTGGCGCCTGTCGATCTTAAGGTGCAGATCTTTCTCAAGTCTCTGACCCACAGGACCATCACTCCGACAGAATATTTAGAAGACGTATGTACTCTTACTCGTTAGAATATTCAGAAGGAAACCATACTCTCCATCGCCACATGCGAGCTCACCTGCAGACTACCCAGCAAATCCCGACGACGGGATACTGTCAAACATGACTGAGTTCGAAGGAGTGAATTATGAAGACAGAAAAAAAGAGGCTACATGTTCTCGTCGAGAGAGACGACGACAAGATAACTCCCCGAAGGCGACGTCAGATGATAGAATAAGTTCAGAGGAGTCTTCCTGACCTGTCTCGAAGACTCCTACCACTCCCAGCACGCTACCGCGTGATCCACAAGCACTTCCGTCGCCCATCTCTCCAGGTAGGCGTCGATTCATAGAACATTTACCACGGCGTTGACGGCGTCACCAGGGAAGAATCTGAGAAGAAACGACACGAGTAGCTGAAATACTTCTTGGACCTACGAATTAAAACGGCGACGCCACGCTGGCATCCAAAGCACGAACCGTCTGGCGCCTGACCACGCGAAGTTACGTCAAATGAAGATAAGTAACCACCAAGTACCACGTGAAAACAAGAAATACAGGAGATTCCGCGGTCAACCACACGGGTTACGGATTAAACCGCACGGATTACGGATTAAAACCGCACGGATTACGGAAACGAATAGGCAAATACGTAAAACTACTTATCTTCCAAAGCACCTCTTCGGCCTGGCTTCTCCACTATCTCTACCCTATAAAAGGAGACGATTGTAACAAAGAAACGCAGATGATTTTGATAAAATTTGTTTCTCTGGAAACTCCTGTGTTCGTGTGTTATAGTGCTTCTCCCGTAAACCTCCTCTCCGATTCTACCTCCCTCTCTGTTCTCCCTCCCGTTCTGTCGCCTTTCACCCATCTCAAGCCTGAAGCGAGTCGAGGTCAATTCGGATCATTACGAGTAATCCAACGACATCTCTCTTGTCTTCCTAAGGTAAATCATCCTTCCTATTCCCGTGAAATAGTTCGGTTCTCACGTATAAGTCCAACAGTGACTTCCGAACCCTCCTATTTTCCGTCGCGAGACCATTATCTGAGACTTCTATTAAGTATTCCCATCTCTTATATTTATGATAATCGTATATTATAAATAATAATCTCAATCCTTCCGCTCCACCTATCTCATCTCTATTCGCCTCCGCATTCTTCTCTCACCTATTCCGTTTTCTATTCTCATCACCATCGACTCTCTCACTTCTCTTCATATCCGTCCTCTTATTTCTTTCCAGTCTCTTGTATTCTTTCCCCTATAATATCTACATTTCTCCTTCTTTATCTACGCTATCTTCCGCTCAGTCTCCTATCTACTTTGTCTCTCTTTCTATTTTCTATCTTATCCGAAAATACTATTAACTATTCCCTTATCTTAACATTATAATAATTAAATATTATATGCATTTGTCTTCTATTCCCCGCATCTTATTATAGTCCATCCATGTCTTTTCTATTCTATCTTATCTACTCCATATTTTCTATCTTATATGATCTATCTATACTAAATTTTCTCCCATTATAGATATATCAAAATAATTATTCTTACGCATTAAATATTACTCATCACTCTCTCCATTCCATTATCCTACTACCTTTGGAATTATCATACATTAACTTCTCATTCATATAAATTAATATTCCCTTTATGATATCATTCATAGGTCCTTCAATCTTTTGTAGGATTATTTCTTAAACATATCATCTCTATCATACATAGCATCCATTTCTAAATTATCCTACATCATATAATCATTCTAAAATATCCTACATCAAAAAGACATTAAGCTGATACCTCATGTCGTTAACTATCATAAAATCAATAAAAAATTTTGACCAACCCAATGCTTATTGTTATAGGTGTCCAGTTCAGCCATCAAGTTCTTGACAAAATCTGGGTACCAAACATTCTCTTTCACTCAATCCCTATACTGTTTCTAGTGAGCGCATGAAATTTGAAGATATACATATAAAGTTCATTGAATGGTCCAAACACTGTAGAGGGAATAATGTTTTGAGATGTTTCTCATAAAAGTAATTCATAAGAATGAAAAATTTATACACTCAAAAACATCTATTTATTACTATATTAAACAATAGTTTTAAGTCATTTTTGATGTTCTAGAAATGATCCCACTTTTTTTATCTTTTCCCTACTAATATAATTAACACATTTTTTTAGTTCTATGTCAATTTCAAGTATATCTTCTTACCTCCTTTCCAAGCACATAAAATTCCTTGCCCTTGTCAAAAGTAAATGAGTGAAGGAGATAACATACATCTTTTTCAAAGTTTACTCATGGACATCAAATATTTCTCTCTACATGTTCATACCTCCTTACCTGTTATGCAGTTCTTTGTTTTTTTGACTTCATAAGATTGCCTTGATTTTGATTGGAAGTCATAAAAAGTTACCTTTCAAGTAAAACATAGGACTTATGATTATCCTAATCATCAATCTAATTGATAAACTTCAATTGTTCAATTCTTAATAAAAAGATACTCAGGTTGAATATGATATGGTGCAGTTCACAGTTGGATTTGGTACATCATTTTAAGGGACAACATGAAATATTATCAGGAAGGGATTTGAGGATCTGTAGGAATAAGGTGAGAGTAGCCAAAAGAGGGAGCTTGTGATATCTGATCTTTGGTTATGACTTAGCTCTTACTTTCCTCGGTGAATTTTTCAAACTCTTTATGCAAGTGACAATGATGTTCCAAATTGCATACTTCTTGCCAATAGCATAAACATCTAGTCTCTGCATCTAGAGGGCATAAAAGGGAGCTTTTAATCTTATTCAATAATACGATGAATAATCTGCTAAAGTTTTCCATGCCAATAATGGAGGCCACCTCCCCCCCTCGTGGCCAGCCCAATGTGAAGTCCTTTTCTTATCACTCGTTGCTTCTTGGGAGGTCTTAATAAAAGGTCTATTTGGCATTGGGTTTTCTAGACGGTTCATATTTTTTCCCCATCTTGCTGCAATGAAATATTCTCTTAATTTTCATTCATCACTCTCTCTCTCCCCCTTACTATTCTTGAGAGTTGAAAGAGTGGCGTCCCTAGTCCATCAACTGGTCCGAATCATAATTGCTAGTCATTCAAGAGAGTGAGTGTCTTAAAATCCAGAGTCGTCTGCTAACTGTCCTGACACTTCAGAGCCTTCTGCTCTCTGAACATGTCAACGTAGAGAGAATGTTGTCATTACGTTTTGAGTGCCCGTTTTCCCAGGGAACCATTTTCCTTTCTCTGTCTTCATAATACGTTTAGACAGCGGAAAAGTCAACTAAACACTGCAGGGCACTATATACAGAAGCCAAAATCCCCAGCGCAAGCTGAAGACAAGCGAAATGATGAGCTCAACTAGACGGCTGGCGCCGATAATTCTGCTCTCAATGTTACTGCTTCTGTCCCCCTCATCCGATGCTACCCGGGTGCTAGGAAGAACGAAGAGAGACAATGAGGACTCTGCCCAGTCCACCGTCGCAGCCAGAGAGCGGAGGTGCGAGATATCCGTGCGCTGCCCCAGGTCCAAGTCCATTGAAGACGCATCCTCCTGCCCCACCGATAAAATCCCCGTGGTGCAGATTCTAGCAACGACTACAACCTGAACGTGGCGTAAGAAGTTTTCCCTTATTCCCCATCTCTTTTACTTCATAGTGTCACGGGCACGACCCAGACTTTTGCAAATTTTGATATCAGAAGTGGCTACTGCGATGTTGGAATAAAATTAAAATCTCATCAATCCTATTTCAAAGTTCTCAGAATTGCATGGTCTGTCTCATGAGAAGTATTTCGCAGCAGTAAGTTTCCATCACAGAAACAGAAATCAGTTCATGAATTCTCGCGATGACACTACAAATTGCGCGAGTAAAAAATCAACGGGGAAAATCGTCGGACGCGATATTTTGTTCATCGAATTTGATAATCCGGAGTTTCGTTAATTAATACTCTTGCCGACAATTTAATTGCGGGGTCCAGTGCATGCACAAGGTCAACTCTCCGTGATATCACAAACTGAAGAGAAGTCAAACGTCCAGACCGTGGAGACTGTCAAACCGGTAAAAACGAGGCTTTACAATAACAAATCTTTCCATCGCATGAGAGCTGCTCAAAGAAAAGTTACGATTAGACATAAAGTCAAGTATCTCCTTGAAGTCAACTTATCTCGTCTAAATCTTGATTTCTAGCTCTATTCTCAAACTCTTACAATATTGATGCCAAGATGATGCTCTGAACCTTCTGATTTCTGTGAAAAATAAACTTATGAGTATATCTATATGATTTCAGACACCAATTATAATCTGAACCCCTAATTTTTAGTTCTAAAAAGAGAATATTCAGATTAAATCTAATTTATTATATTAATGCACGTCATCTCATTACAAAAAAAAAAAATACAGTTATAAGTCGTAATTAAATCATGACCCATAACTTCTACGACCAACTTCAAACTGCCCCCGAAATTTTTTTTCGTAATGACTAGCATTTATTGCGTGAGGCGATATTTGCTGATACAAGCATTGAAAGCCCCCGCAACGCTCTAGTCCTTCGGATGAGAGATGAAGGAAAAAAAACGAGGTTCGCTAAGGACCATCATTTCTTTTGCACCTCATCAGTATTCAATCTTATTATCTGGGATCAATTATAGCAATGAGGCATTGAACCTTAACCAATGGAGGAACAGTTTCGTTGACCGAATTCTTGAGGATTTCGAGGAAATGTCATGGTGTTATGAAGAACCAATTTGCATGATACATTAAATTCTGATTGTCAATGACTTCGACATGATGGGTAACTCGATACAGTTCACCATATCTGATGGGTCCCACGATATACACTATCAGCACAAACGAGGAACTTCATGGTAAAGGATCTTAGGTTATCAAAGGAGCATGCGTCTTTATTGTGACCAATGCAAAATATGTAGAGTTTCAAGACTTTAATGTAGAGTCTTCTACTAACCGTCCTTGCTCTTCATAGTCTTGTGAAACTGACAGCTTCATTTTCTTTCCCAAATGAAGGTTTTCCCCTCTTTGGGGGCTGTTATCCATCCCACGTATCCTGCCATAGTTTTCTCTTTACCATTTGAGCTGGCCATTTTTCCACGGAACCATTTTCACTCCTCAATCTTCTTCCGGAAGAGTCCTCTATGCTATCAACGGACTGCAAAATAGTCCACAAGCACAGTGAGGCGCTGCTAATAAGCGAAGATCCAAGTGCAAGCTTCTGTCAGGCGAGATGATGCACTCGAGAAAATGGCCACCGCTGGTAATCTTTCTCTTGATTCTGCTATTTCCGTCCACGCCTGCGGATGCTATCCGGGTGTTGAGATTAGTGAGAATAGACGCTCCGGACCCAGGGGTTCTGTTACACACCCAGCGAACAAGAAGTGGAAAGGAGTCTGTTACTCAAGACAGTCCAAGAAGGGAGCTGTAACAGAATCATCGGGGGGTAAGCTTACCCCCACTCATTCAGGAAGCTAAACTTGACCCTATAAATAGGGTCAAATAAGGAAGGAGGGGGCATCGAGAGGAAGAAGTCGGGAGATCCTCCCCTGAGCGAGTACCGATCCGGACTCGTTGGTTGTAGTGTGTGTTACTCCTATTCTAGGAGTGTTTGTAAGCGTTCTTGAATTGAAATACATTTTCCTTTTTCAATACAATTCTGGAGTTGTTACTGGTTCTATCTTTGCATTGTAAAAGAGGTGGGAGTTCTTCGAGTCCAACTCCCAACAAAAGAGGTGTGATTTCGCATCCCCCTCCCCCACCAATACTGATGGCGAGCGGGACCCATCGCCACCATTGCGGGAGACATCGACGATACGAGTTCACCGTATAATTATGTTCTTTATTTTTCGTAGTTCCTTCTCTAAAAATTTCGGGCCTTTTCTGTTTAGCGGGCCCGATTATTGTCCCTCTCTTTTAATTCCCCTCTTAGGGTTCATTGGGCCTTTTCTTTTAGGCCCAAATGAGTCCTATGGTCATGTGTGTGTGTGTTGGTCTTTGTTTGGGAGCTTTCTTTTGGTTTGGGCCTCAAGTGGGCTTTCACTCCCTTAGGCCCATTACGGGTTCTATTTAAGGGAGCGAGAACCCCCCCAAACCTAGAGAAAGTTTGTACCGCCATTTGAGAGTTTGAAGGAATAGAATCATAGTTTCTTTTTAGCTAGTTGTTAGCAGAGGAGGAGGGAGGAGAGGGAGGAGAAGAGTGACCTTGGGAACGGAGGACTGGTCGCGCCACTGCGGTGGAGGATTTCCCGCGCCTTCCCTTGCCTGCGAACGTCAAGATACGAGGCCGACATCCCGGCTGATAAGGTCGTACTCTCTCCCCCCCCGCCCTCGTCTCCTCCAGCCAGAAACGGGAGAAGAATCCCGCACCATCGCTCGCGTGCGCAAGGAGAAGAGTGAATGTTTCTTTGCGCCGTTTTGAAGATCGTGTTTCTCGTAGTTTCTTTAGAAAACTGTAGGGAAGCCGGGAGTGAGACGTGAGGAAGGAAGAAGGAAGACAGCAACACGAGGAGATCGCAGGCATCGGTTTATCGTCACCTGCGCGTGAGGCGACAAGTAGGGTGGCAGAAGGAATCGGGAAGGAGAGGGAGGACGACGCTTCAACCCCCCCTGCCCACGTGAAGACGGACGGACGCGACGCCTGTCCCCGTCTTCCGAGTTATCTGCCACTACCCCTTCCCGTCGACACGAGGAACTCCTACCTTGCGGACTATCCCCTCCGTTCTTCCCCAACCGCCTCTGCTCCTCCTCCCGTTCGACCAGACGCCCACTACCTTTGCGGACTTCCACACCCTCGGCAACTTCGGGAGCCACCTCTGAAGAAACGAGGATCGGTGATTCGGATCGCCTCCCGCCACGAGAATACGTGCGCCCGTCCGTGAAGGAATATTGACTGTGAGGAAGACGCGACGGGGAAGAAGCCCGGCAGAATCCACTTGCCGCCGCCTACCACCCAAGACGTCCCGATTCAAGCCTGTATCTCCTCGCGCACCGTTCATGCACACCTTCACCGTCCACTGACTGCACGCCCTCCCCGATATTGTCCGCCTCCACCACCCCCTCCGTCATTTCCGCAATACTTTCTCCCCCCTCCATTTTCCGCTACGCGCCCTCAGCATCCTCACCGGCACACGCCCGTCCGCTCGGCCCTCTCTTCCTCCCCTCACCTGCCTTACGTCTTCCTCACCCCCCCTCCTACTCGCCCACCTCGTCTGCCTTATTTCCGCGATTCTCCTTCCCTACTTACCGACTTTCGCCACTCCCTCCCGTGACCCACCTATCGCCACGTCTGCGACGCACCCTTCTTTCTCCAGTGGTTCGTGACTCACCCGCCAGTCCGTACGTGAATCAACCGCGCATCACAGAAGACCGGCGATCTTACTCCGTGGTCCAGCCGCTCATCAACCCATGCTGTCGACAACGATTCCCAGCTACTCGAAGGCCCGTATTCGGATTATACGCATCACTCTTCGCCGGACGCCCCTGCCTGCGCCGACTCTCCGCCCTCACGACCGGTCGGGCTACGCCGCACCGAAGGTTAGCTCCGTTCTCTTCCCTATTTAGTTTAATTACCTTTCGAAGGTTCTCCTTGGTTTGCTTCCACCGCTGTCGGACGAACATAGGTAGGGTAGAGCTGATTTGTAGGATCGAGACTTCTGACGTGATCGTCAAGTCCAAGACTGAGCGTGAGCTGCAGCCATTGGCTACTCCACGACGAGCGACTCCGCGCCCCCGGACGTGGATCGAGAGGGTCTTACCCTACCCATCATCGCGAGTTTTCCTGGGTTACCCGGTATCGGTTTTGCTGATTGGCACGCCTGCATGTACTTAGGTTAGGTGGTCAACTTAGAGTCTTAGGTTTTTCACCCCCCTTATCGGATCGGGCCGATGGCCCTTCCACTGGTCATCGCCTTTCATTGATCAGGTACGAGGGTTTGCACACCCCGTCCTGCATCAAATTGGTATCAGAGCCTTGGTTGGGTCCCCGCCCAACCCCGGTCCATGAGGACGCTCACCCGAGCCTCCGTAGCGTAGTTAGGACATCATACCTAGGTCATTGCATCATGTAGGCACCCTTAGGTTATCATCATGGTATTTGAGACACGCTCCGCCAGAGCTAGAGGAGGATCCCCAGCTTTACGGCATTCGCGTGATGCCTCAGAGCGAGCTACTCCCCGAGTAGCCCTAGCGGACAATAGTCCTCCCATCCGATCGAGATCGACGAATGTTACTGCAGTCCGACCTCGACTGCATGAGATGCCGAGTTCCCATTCGTCCAGAGAGACTTCAGCACCAGGGCAACCACAGCCGCCCGCGGCCTCGAGCCGCCGAGCCGGGATAGATCCCGCACCCTATGACCTACCAAGGAATGACTTGGGGGAAGGCCAAAGGGGCCGAGTGCACCCTTCGTCCCAACATTCTTCTAGGGGGGACGCACGATCCCCACCCGATGACATCCTTCTACGCATGACCCAGGCCATTGAGCACTACGAGCGGGCGACCTATCTAGCTGCCGCTCATACCTACGTGCCTTCTGTGCCACTACCTGTCGCACCTCCGATCGCACCGCCTGTTATACAGGCTCCTCCGAGGTTTCACGGGCCCCAACGGCCCGTAAGCCCATATAGTGATCCTTACGATCACCACTACCCCGACTACTATGATAGTCGGGATTATCTTGATCGTTGAGGCGCCCCACGCCACGATAATGGCCGCGACCCAGTGGACAGTCGTCGACCCCAGGATGCTTATGGTCGCCCCCGACCTGCCTACTTAGTTCATTTGGATGACCCACCCCGTCTGCCGCCGCCACGACCGCGTTATGATGATCACGACTAGGGTCAGGATCAGCGAGACGACTCTAGAGATAGAGGTGACCCTCCCCGGCGAGACGATCTTGATCGGCGAGTTGGACGTCAGCCGCAGGATCGCGATGCTTATCATCGTGATTATCCGCGTGCGCTATACTACCGTCGCGCACCCGAGGACGCCCGTTATGATCGTTACCACGATAAGGAGCGTTACCTAGATCAGGGGCGTTACCCGAGTCCTCCCCTCCACGACGTTGGTGACGACTATCACGCCGACTGATACGACAGTCGAGATAGACGACCTGAGGACCATAGTGTCCGCATACTAACAGGTATGTGTGCCGATGATCCAGTCTTTGACAGCTCCAGAGGGCCCAAAGACTTTATCGATTGGGAGTCCAGTATGAACTCCTACTTTCGATGGTAATGCATGGACGATGACCACTGCATTGAGTACGCTGAGATGAGACTTGGCGGAGTAGCCAAGATCTTTTGGGAGAACGAGCGCCATGCGGCCTATCGACGAGGACAGCCCATCACTTCATGGGCGTATATGGCTCAATTGTTGAAGAACAAGTATGTTCCTCAACAGTATGAGTCTACATTATTCCTCAGACAGGGCAAGATGCCCGTCCGGGAGCACATGGAGCATATGGAGCGACCCAGCGAGGACACCCATTTTTCTCCATCTCAGCCTCTTGCGAAGGTCGCTCCTACGCGATCTAGTTCGACCACTTCGGCTGCACCGACACGATCCAGTAGAGGGAATGGACAGACTACACCCGCGAGGGTATTAGTGTCAGCACCATCCCCGCGACCACCACCTGCAGATACACCCAGCCATATGACGACCCTGTCCCAAACCCACCCCACTTGTTTCAAGTGTCACGGCAAGGGACATCGGATGAGCCAATGTCCTTCCTCGAACCTCTTTAGCGAGGTTAAGGAACTCGGCCATGGCTCCCATGAGGACGACGTTCCATTAGGCGACGATGTTTACATCGCCGATGAGGCCCTGGCAGAGGAGTGCGATGACACTCCCGAGTTGACTGATCACACCCCGATC
The DNA here is from genome assembly GCA_024174645.1 of Lemna minuta. Lineage (NCBI taxonomy): Eukaryota > Viridiplantae > Streptophyta > Magnoliopsida > Alismatales > Araceae > Lemna > Lemna minuta. The sequence continues at coordinate 2,259,888 of CM044115.1, read as the reverse complement.
AGGCCAGCCGCTCTCGCAGCCGTCGAGGCCCCCGCTCCAGCCAGCATTCTGACAAGCACATTGATGAGGGACATGATCAGCGTTGTTGTTCCAAGATCACTAGTGGATGTGATCCTACCACCCCAGTTGCCCGACGTGACCTCTCGAGAGGTCATACTGGTTCCACGGCCTAGCACTTTGACGTCGACGCCCCCCATGGATGGTATCCTCCTGCACGGCAATCTTCTACCCTCACGAGAAGATCAATAGTTATGTGTGCCAGGTGATTGTGGATATCGATGGTTGTGACCTTGCCGCATTAGAGTCGGTTTTACAGCTACCAGGGCTGAGTACCATCAGCCATGATTTACCCTATGACGTATCTTCGATAGGCGCAGGATCACTTATGCGCCTACATGGACTACCCAAGTCCATTATCTTAGACTGTGACATGTGGTTTACCCGTCACCTTTGGAGGACTTTGGGGAGCTTACTTGGGATTAAGCTCTCATTCTCTAGCAGTTATCATCCCCAGATTGACGGTCAGATCGACGACGGCAATCGTAGCATGAGGAAACTACTTCGGTCATCGGCCCGCGAGAGCTTGACCATTTGGGACATGACCCTACCACGTGTCGAATGCACCTACCGCCCCTCTTCCGACCATACTTCTGGCGTGAACCCTGTCGAGATTGCCCATGGCTTAGCACCCCGCAAGCCTTTAGACATAGTTCCCCTCGACCCTCATGTTAGAGTTTCTAGGGACAGAGTCGCATTTGCCCAGTGATAACATGCAATTTCATGCATTAATATCATGCATTTTATGCATTTATTCTTTGAAATATAATCATAAATGCATGTTATCATGAATTAAAATGATTGAAATGATAATTTTATGTTTAATAGAATGTTCTTGATTTTCCATAAATTAACACCATTTTAAGATCATTTATTCTCAAATAAAAAAAGAAAGGAAGGAAGCCTCTCTCTCCCCTCTCTCTCTCTCTCTCTCTCTCTCTCTCTCCTTCTTTCTTTCTCTCCATTTTCCTCTTCTCCCGCAATCTCTCTCATCAGCTGTCTTTTTTCTCTCCTCGCGTCTACTCTTTCTCCTCCCTTCCTCTCTCTTTCTTCTCCTCTCTCTAGCGATTTCTCTCTCTCTCTCTCGCGACGGAAATTTCCGTCGCGAGAAGAGATTTATTTCTCTCTCTTCCCCTCGTTCTCTCTCTCTCTCTCTCTCTCTCTCTTCTCCCGCTCTATCTCCACTTTTCCTCCTCTTCTTCCTTCTTCTCTCTCCTTCTTCTCCTCCTCTCTCCCTCCGGATTCCGTTTCTCCTCTCTCTCTCTCTCGCACGCGCGCGCGATTCCTCTCGCGACGGAAATTGTTTCCGTCGCGAGAGGAGTTCCTCCCGTTCTTCTCTCCCTCTTCCTACATTTCTTCTCTCTTCCTCCCTTCCGCCTTCTCTCCCCCTTGCTCTCCCGCACGCTGCGTGCAACAGGAATAGGGGGAGATTTCTCCTCCCTCTCCTTTCCTTTCCCCTCTCCTCCTTCTTCCTAGCCTCCTTCTTCCGCTTTCTTCTCTTCCTTTCTTTCTTCTTTCTCTCTCATAATCTCTCTCCTTCTCTTCCGCTCGCGTGCGCGATTCCTTTCTCGCGACGGAAAATTTTCCGTCGTGAGAAGATCTCACAAATTCATCCTCTCTCTATTTCTCACCTCTCTCTCTCTCTTTCTCTCCCTCTTCACTCTCCCGCGCTCTCTTCTCTTCTCTCGCGACGGAAATTTTCCGTCGCGAGGAGAGGCGCGAGGAGGGAATTCGTCCTCCTTTCTCTCTCTCTCTCCGTCGCACCTCTCTTCCTCTCTCTCCTGAGACACTCTTTCCTTCCCTTATGTCTTCTCCTCCCATCTCCGAACTCTTCCACGCGCCTCTCCACTTCTTCCGGGCCATCTTCTCCCTCTTTCTCGGGCACGAGAAAATTGACCCCGCTCGCCCTCTCTCGCGCACGTCCTCTGCGGATTTCGCTATAGCGTGTAGTGAGAGAGGAGATAGGAGAAAAGAGAGAAGTGAGAGGGGCATTTAATGTAATTTTATTATGTTTTAGAGAAGTTTGAGCGGAGCAGTTTTTACGGGAGCGGGTTGACCGGCGCCATCTGAGGAGAGAGAGACGATATCAACGGCCCAAATTCGTCCAAATTAAAAGCTTGATATCCGATGATCATGATGGAGTTAGAGGCTAAAATTTCGTGGGCATGATCGTCATTTCAAGCTCCACGAATCTGCTGGGGTCGATTTAGGCTCAGAGACAAAAAAATTAGGGTTATGAATGTTTTTGTTGTATGCTTCTAGCATTGGCTAGCCAGAAGGAAACAAAGCAACGATGGATCATTCATCATGTGTTGAACTTCATTCTCAGTGAGTTTCTTCCCTCTTCTATTCATTCTTCGTGTTGGATGCAAGACGCCAAGTCCGGGCGAAATATACGGCTCTCGAAGGTATGTTTTGTTTAGGGAGCATCATTGGATAGTATTTTCATCACGAATCTTAGATTAGAACTATCTCCTATCCATTTCTTCTCTTTTCATCATCTGTTTATCAATATTTCTCATTTAAAAATCCTAAAAATCACTTTTCCACCATCGATCAAGGGTTTCCAATCTTCGAAAGGAGTTTGGAAGCGTTTGATCGGTTCACTTCATCTCCACGCACATTTTCTTCCTTCCATCGATCATTTTCGGTTTCTAAATCTAAAATACCAAAAAAATAGTTTCTGATTTCAATCTTTTAACCTTCCTCTCTGTGGATTCGACCTCGACTTGCCACTGTTCTAATTTAAAAATCAGATTTGAAGAGTTGAGTTATAAATTTTGTTTGATGCGTAAAAGTGCGCATTTCAACGACCCTCGTTTTTACGCTTATCACCCAGCATGTTAGTCAGTTGCATCATGACACTTATGATAGAGTATTGACTCAGTATGCATCGTACAAGAAGGCTGCCGGTTTGCACTGTCGATCCCGGGTCTTCCAGGTGGGAGACCAGGTTATGGTTAGGCTGAGGCCCGAGTGTTATGCTCCTTGCAGTGCTCGTAGCACCGGCCCGTCTCGAGTCCTTTCCTGGAGAGGCGAGATCGCCTATGTGGTCGACATCCCTCCCTTGTGGGGGGAATAGCTCCACGTTTTATGTGATGGATCTGACGTCGCACCTAGCTCTATCTCTTTCATCTGATGTTAAGCCTTCACCTACCGGGCTCATTCTTTGAGAGAGAGTTTGCCTTGAAGTCCACTTTCCCAACGTTACCACCCGATCGGCACGAGCGAGTCGAGGAGATTTTTTGGGAGGTAATTGACTTTTCAGGGGATGAAGTTTTCGTGGAGATTCCTAGTGCACTGGCCGGGCCGACCGCCGGAGGACGACGCATGGATCCCCGAGGCGGACCTACAACGACTACATTCAGATCTTTGGGAGCCGCTACCGTCTTTCTTTGTCAACTCGTCGGAGTCGAGTTCTTTTGACCCCGGGAGGATTGATGGCGAGCGGGACCCATCGCCACCATTGCGGGAGACATAGACGATACAAGTTCACCGTATAATTATGTTCTTTATTTTTCGTAGTTCCTTCTCTAAAAATTTCGGGCCTTTTCTGTTTAGTGGGCCCGATTATTGTCCCTCTCTTTTAATTCCCCTCTTAGGGTTCATTGGGCCTTTTCTTTTAGGCCCAAATGAGTCCTATGGTCATGTGTGTGTGTGTTGGTCTTTGTTTGGGAGCTTTCTTTTGGTTTGGGCCTCAAGTGGGCTTTCACTCCCTTAGCCCCATTACGGGTTCTATTTAAGGGAGCGAGAACCCCCCCCCCAAACCTAGAGAAAGTTTGTACCGCCGTTTGAGAGTTTGAAGGAATAGAATCGTAGTTTCTTTTTAGCTAGTTGTCCACTGACTGCACGCCCTCCCCGATATCATCCGCCTCCACCACCCCCTCCGTCATTTCCGCAATACTTTCTCCCCCCTCCATTTTCCGCTACACGCCCTCAGCATCCTCACCGGCACATGCCCGTCCGCTCGGCCCTCTCTTCCTCCCCTCACCTGCCTTATGTCTTCCTCACCCCCCCTCCTACTCGCCCACCTCGTCTGCCTTATTTCCGTGATTCTCCTTCCCTACTTACCGACTTTCGCCACTCCCTCCCGTGACCCACCTATCGCCACGTCTGCGACGCACCCTTCTTTCTCCAGTGGTTCGTGACTCACCTGCCAGTCCGTACGTGAATCAACCGCGCATCACAGAAGACCGGCGATCTTACTCCGTGGTCCAGCCGCTCATCAACCCCTGCTGTCGACAACGATTCCCAGCTACTCGAAGGCCCGTATTCGGATTCTACGCATCACTCTTCGCCGGACGCCCCTGCCTGCGCCGACTCTCCGCCCGTCACGACCGGTCGGGCTACGCCGCCCCAAAGGTTAGCTCCGTTCCCTTCCCTATTTAGTTTAATTACCTTTTCGAAGGTTCTCCTTGGTTTGCTTCCACCGCTCTCGGACGAACATAGGTAGGGTAGAGCAGATTTGTAGGATCGAGACTTCTGACGTGATCGTCAAGTCCAACACTGAGCGTGAGCTGCAGCCATTGGCTACTCCACGACGAGCGACTCCGCGCCCTCGGACGTGAATCGAGAGGGTCTTACCCTACCTATCATCGCGAGTTTTCCCGGGTTACCCGGTATCGGTTTTGCTGATTGGCACGCCTGCATGTACTTAGGTTAGGTGGTCAACTTAGAGTCTTAGGTTTTTCACCCCCCTTATCGGATCAGGCCGATGGCCCTTCCACTGGTCATCGCCTTTCATTGATCAGGTATGAGGGTTTGCACACCCCGTCCTGCATCAAATACCACCAGATTTTCTGTGCTGCTTCTAGCACTGACTACATCATTCGGCGTGTGGCCGATGTAGTTATTTTTTCGGGCATTGTACTTCTTTTTCTGTGTAGCATCGTGGACTATTCCCCAATATTGCTGATCTCGATGTCGTACATGATTTTGCGACGTTGAATTGCTGTAAAAGTATGTAAAATTCCATGGTTTGCCTCCGGAGAATAATTCGCCGTCGGTAAATTTGCATCACAAAAGCAGACATCAGATTAAAAGTTCCCGCAAAGGTCTCACGAATTACTTATGTGTGTAAAAGCTGGGGAAAAATCGTCGGACCTGAGATTTTCGTCGTGGAATTTGAAAACGGGAAGCGTCGGTTTCAAAATTTATGAAGCGGGCGATGGCCTGGTCTGTAAGAGCAAATCACACGCACGTGGTTTCGATTCACTCAGGCAAACACTCACAGATCGAAACCCAGGCGATTCAAGACGTGAATTCCACTTGATTTCATACACCTCACACACTCTGTTCTCTCCAAACATACATCGACTTATTTAAAAGAAAAACGATTAACAGAAAGAAACAAACAGAATTAACGACTTGTGGGACCCACGCGTCCTCTCTTGCATCTATGCTCGTTATAACTAAATTGGAATAGACAGTCACGATTTAGTCTTCTCACGAGCAAATGCTCTGCCCTGCGATTAAAGATGTACGGCTTAGATTACTCTCACATCGTCGACTCCGTTCCGTTTGCTCTAGAAAGGGCACGACAACGCCGCACGATCTATGGAAGGATGCCTCTCTTGAGAGGTGTACCGTTCTTGCGAGAAATAGACTGGCTACCGCCATATTACCAACCTCATGTGGTTGTATTCTAAATGATATTTACAATTTTCAAGATCAAATACTTCAATTCCACCACTATGTTCTTGATCGTTTGAAAGTATAAACTTAGGCAGATAATATTGTTATGAAGAAAGAGAAAATAAGTAGATTTTATTCCAAGTTACTTTCATAGCTGACCTAGTTTTTGACATAGTTTTGACCTTATAATGCATAGGCCTTTGATTCTCTTGCTATTTCTTAAATGAAATGGAATAAAACTATAGATAATTAAAATCCATATTCGTTCTCAGATTTTGGGTCTTTTGTGGAGTTTTTAGGGATTTCTATAAATTTTTATTATATAAAGTATAGGGGTCTTGTTGTGTCAGTTAACTTGACACGCAAGCCCACGTGGCATAATGCCAGCGAGCTAGCACGGCAGGTGGATACCGACGTGGCGCTGACGCTATGGATGCAAAACGCTTGCAGTGGGAAATATTAGAGAGTAACTACTGGATTCTTATTCACCAACAGACTTAAAACTATGTTAGAAATGTTGTATGTATTTAATTGTTTCTACTTGATACCTTTCCAAAGGAGGACTATTCTTTCTTACAAAGTTTGCTTGAATTCAGACTGGAAAATTAAGGTGTAACCATGACAATTTATTTGAGGCGGTTGATTTAGCAGATCAATGACATTGAAGGCCAAAACTGCGATGACCTGAGTCATCTTCTTGGCATTTTGATCCTAATCTGATGGCACAATCAAGCAGTCATTTCTTCTTCAAGAATAGTGCATGATGTTGCGCAAACTCAAACACTATGCTCCAATGTGCAATGATATAAGGACTAACATTACTCTAAGTATATGACCTTCACCAAAAAGGAATATTACATGGTTAAGGTGGGGTAAGATAAGATTTTCCATCCCTTGATGTGCTGATGGGACAATCATGTATGTTGTTTTTCATCAAACACTTCATCTAAGGGTTGTTGTGGCGCAATCTAGGACATCCACACCCTAAAAATGCACTATCTAATGACCCAAATCAAGTTCATCAGTTTTTGAAAAATTTTATAGGTATAAAAACTTGGGACATGCGGCACAACCTCAGGCCATCCAATTTCTATCAAAGGAATCAAACAGCTACAATTACGACAAAACCTTTTGATCATTGAAAGGCCCAAGTACCCAATAAATATTGCTATCTTCTTAAATTTTCCATTCGTTTAAATTCATGAAGCCTAATATTGGGCCCCAACGAAATGGATGTGCCACAATATGGGACATCCACACGACAAAAGTGCGCTATCCAATGACCCAAATAAAGTTCATCTGCTTTTTCAGTATTCGGAAGGTATTAAAACTTGGTACATAAGGCACAATCTCAAGCCATCCAAATTCTGTGAAGGAAATCAAACGGATACAACTGCAACAAAACCTTTTGATCATTGAAAGGCCCAAAAACCCAATAAATATAATTGTCTTCTTACATTTTCCCTTTTTTTGAACTTGAAAAGCGTAATCGTGGGCCCCAATGAAATTTCTCAAGCGCAATGTGGGACATCCACACCTTGAAAGTGCGCTATCCAATGACCCAAATGAAGTTGATCTGTTATTTTTCTCAATATTCTAAAGGTATAAAGGCTAGGCACATGTGGCACAATCTCGAGGAATCCAAATTTTTTGATCATTCAAAGTGGTGACAATCACAACAAAACCTTTTTGATCATTCAAAGGCTCAGAAACCCGGTAAATATAGCTTTCTTCTTACATTTTCCCTTTTTTTGAACTTAATCATGGGCCCCAAGTAAATTGATGTAGCGCAATGTGGGACATCCACACCCCAAAAATACACTACTCCAATGACCCAAATGAAGTTCATCTATTTTTTGAATATTCTAAAGGTATAAGAACTTGGGGCATGTGGCTTAATCTCAAGCTATCCAATTTCTGTAGAGGAAATCAAGCGGCTACAATTGCAGCAAAACCTTTTGATCATTGAAAGGCCCAAAAAACCCAATAAATATAGCTTTCTATTGACATTTTCCTTTTGTTTGAACTTGTGAAGTGTAATTATGGGCCCCAATGAAATTGATGTGGCGTAATGTGGGACATCCACAAGCCAAAAATTCGCTATCCAATGACTGAATTCAAGTTCATCTGGTTTTTTTAATATTCTCACGGTATAAAGACATGGGACATGGGACATGTAGCTCAATCTCATGCCATCCAATTTTTGTGGAGGAAATCAAACAACTAAAATTGCAACAAAACCTTTTGATCATTGAAAGGTCCCAAAACCCAGTAACTATAGCTTGCTTCTTACATTTCCCTTTTTTTGAACTTGTAAAGCCTAATCATGGGCCCCAATGGTTTATTTCATCTAATTGACATCTCTTTGTATTCTTTCAATGTTTTTTTCAAAATTATGCTTATTTTGTGTCATTTGTATTTGATTTTTTTGCTTGAGAGTGAATTGTTGCTAATATTGAATTATGATCTAGGCCTATGATTCTCGACAAAGGGTGATATTTTGTGGTGTTTCTTGTGTAATAAAGGTTTAGATAATGTTAGATTTGGAAGTAGGACTCAATTTTTTATGAACTATCTCTTACAATCAATATCCCTTTGTTTCATTGATTTCTCACTCACTAAAATCCAATTGATGCCTAGTTGGACATATCATATTTGTTTCTTCCTCTTCCGAAGGCATTCATTATCTATAATTTCTCACCTCTTTTGAACTTCTGATTGAACTAAATAGAGCAAATTTATCTTCCTAGTCAACTTGATTCCATATGGATTCATGTGGTATTGACAACTATACTTTGCTTAGTTGTATTATGAGTGAATTAGTATTTTTCTAACACATGAATGTATGCCTTTCGATTGGGCTTTAATGAAAACTAGATTTATACTCATCACTCTAAGAAAGCAAAACATACTTAGACATGACTAGGTAGATAACTTCCATTTTGGAAATGGAATTTTAGTGGTCTAAGTTTGAGGCGTGAGAACATGCACTTACCTCATTATTAGCTAATTGAAATGTCTAATTTATATCATTTAGTGAATGTAATCATGAATTTTGGGAGCCTTGACTACATCATAACATTCTAATTATGTAGTCAATTCTGCATGGTGAAAACTAGTTAATTGGTAGATTATTTCAATTTGAAATTTATATAGGTCAAGCAATAGGCTATATAATCATATTCTTGTGGTAAAGTTGAAGGATAAAAATGAGATGAGAAGACAAAGAACTAATGTCAAGGTTTATTTTTGACATAGCCATATTTTTCAATAAAATTATCTCAAAGAAATTAATATTTCCCTAATTTTTCGGTTTATTTAAGTTTATTAATTTTAATAATAATTTTGAAAATTAAATTTCTAATAAAAATGCATAAAAATTCCTATAGAGGACTCATATATTGAAGGTTACTAATTTTCCAAATGCATAAGAATTTTATCCATTTTTTATATTTCGATTGAATTTTTAAAGGCGATTAAGATAGAAGGCAACATAGCTGTGAGGCAAGGCGCCATTGGTTGAAGTTCATAGCCATGTCACCTATTTTGGCAGCATATTACTAAAATATTTCATAAAATTTCTTCTTTGAGTTTTTAATATTGTGTGGAACATCGAGGAATGTCGTATGGTGTGAATAAGTTATGCCACTTGCCTGTCATCACTTGGGGATAGGATACATGATGTCTAATTCACCGCTGAAAAAATGTGTACCACAACACAAATGCCTCCTCCGTGTGGCCCCATCTTTTTCATCTATCTCTATCATGCCCACATGATAGTGAAGATGATTTTGGAAATCTGACCCAGGTGCATAAGTTGGAAGCACCATGGTGCTCCATTTGGAATTGAACATGCGTAAAATTTTTCTTTAAAAACTTGGGTCACACAGCTTCATCATAGCTGTTTATTCTAACTTAAGAAAATCTTATGATCGGGACCTTCTTAAAATCTATTTAAGCTTTATCTCACCTCACAATAAAAATGTTTGAACTTTCTATAGGTTACATTCTTATGGTTGAGTGGTTGCACAAGTTGGATTACTAGAAGGATAAAAAGAAGATGAGAAGACAGAACTAAAGTCAAGTTATATTTTTGACATAGCCAGATTTTTCAATGAACTTAACTCCAGGAAATTAATATTTGCCTAAGTAATACATTTCTTTAAGTTTATAAATTTCATAATAATTTAGAAATTAAATTTCTATAAAAAAATTTAAAAAAATTTCTAAAAAGGATTATCTTTTGAAAGTTACTAATTTTCCAAATGCATATGAATTTTAGTCATTTTTAAATTTCTATTGAATTTTAAAAGACCATAAGATAGAAGGCACTATAACCATGAGGCAAAGCACCATTGGTTGATGTGCACAACTGTGAAGCCTATGTTGGAAAAATATTTCATAAACTTTCTTCTATGATTTTTAAGATGGTGTGGCACATCAAGGGGTGTCATCATCACTTCTTACTTGAGCATGGGATACATGACAATGTCTAATTCACCACTCAAAAAATCTGGACAAGGATGCACCTGCCTCCTCCATCTTTTTTCATCTATTTCTATCATGCCCATTTGATGGTGAACATGATTTTGAAAATCTGACCCAAGTGCACGATTTTGAAGCATTGTGGTGCTCCATGTGGAATTCAAAATGCATCAACTTTTTCTTCAAAAACTTGGGTCACACAACTTCGTCATAGTATTTGATTCTCAGTTAAGAAAATCTTATGATTGTGACATTCTGAAAATCTTGGCTTACACAACTATTTAAGATTTATCTCTTCTCAAAAGAACTTTTTTTGCAAAACATAAAAATAAATGCCTTTGTGAAAGAAATTTGAGAAACTTTTTGATTGAATAATGTTCTTCACTCAATTTTAGAATCAATTTTTTTGTTAGAAAATTGGAGGATTTTTCCCCTTGAACTTTAGAGCATGACTAGATCATTTCCATGAAAGTCTTTGATTTAGTAGTTGATAGAGTCAATTTGGTGGTAGCTTTAGGTCAATTTGGAAAACTATTCTCTATCCCACTGTTATTGAAGTTTTGATTTGATACATGTGATTTCTCTCTCTTTTTAACTTGGATTTGCATGAGATTGGATTTATTGGAAATATAGAAAATATATCTTCCCCTCAAATATCAATAGTTTTAAAAATGAAATTTCATCAAACTAAAAGATGTGTCAAAGTCAAGTCTAATTTTATGTGGGTGTCAACCGTTAATCACAATTTTGCTTAAATAATCATCTAATTAAGTGATTTAGGAACCATTGATGATGACTTATTGGTGTATTCAATTTCTGCATGATTTTGGCTTTCATATACTTCAATCTTGATTGATGTCCAAAGAATATTGGAAAATGGATATAATCGATGTGAACTAGTAGAAAGAGGGTATCAATGACATCAATTATAAACCCTTGAGCCCCTTGACATGCTTTCGAGAAGTTAATGGCATCACATTGATTTTATAGAGAGGGAAGACCCATCTACACATAGTAATCTTGGCATCAAATTTATTAGGAACCAACTTGTTTGTGTTATACTCAGGTATATTGTATAGCCTTAGTAGCCTCAGGACACAGAGACAAGCAAGAGGCACACACAAAAATGGTGGGACAATGATAAGAAACAAGGTTAAATTTAGGGTGAAGATTATAAATACATTTACCTTTTGTGTAAATCGATAGGTGACTGAAGATTGACATGGTCTAGAGATAAAGAGCTTATTTGATTTGAGGTGAAATTCAAGGATTTGGTGAGTGGAAATAAAGATTCTTTTGGTAGAACATATGCATCAAGAAAAATTGTTGTATAATGTATCATGCCCAAAAAATGAAGTAGCTCTTTCATGACTAGGGTTGGAAAGTAGTATTGGCAAATGTGATGAGGTGATGGTGGAAAGTAGAGGCATTGTGTCTATATTAATAATTAAATGAGGTATCTCATTGAATCTTAGTTTAAAGGTTTTTTTGAATACTTGATACTTCAACACAAGGCGCTAATGGAAAGAGATCAGTTTTTGAATGGAGATGATGTAGAGGAGCTTCTCCACCTAATGGTAAGCATGGAAATAGGTTAAGGATTTTGGTAAATGTAAGGGTGACATCACAGGATGAGAAGCTTGGAACTCACATTTCCATCAGAAGAGAACAAGTGATGTCTAATAGTGCAAGTCTATCAAAGTAGTTAATAATGCTATTTCCCATAGGCATATAATATAGAGAAGCCTGTAGATATTGTGACCCTTTTCATATCTCATCCATGTTCTAAGAGCCTTAGAAGTGAGATGCAAAGGTAAAAGAACCATAATGGTTTGTGGGTAATCGTATATTAGATAGGAGATTAATGGTAAATTCAGTGATAACATGCAAATTCATACATTAATATCATGCATTTTATGTATGTATTCTAACAAATTTAAACATAAGTGAATGTTATCATGGTTTAAAATCATGAAAATTATAATATTTATGTTTAAAAGGATATTCTTGATTTTTCATGATTTGATACAATTTCATGAGAATTGTATGACATTGATTTTTAAATAAAATTATTTTTCAAAATATCAAATGAATTTTCTATTTATCTCTAATTTTAAATGTATTTGTTTAAACAAAATATTTATGAATGATTAAAATGATTTTAAAATGATTAAAATTATTAAAATTATTGTTTAGAAGAAATTCCTTTTTAATATTCTTTTAAGTGACAATAATGTTTTTAAAATAATAGAATAAAAACTATCTCCTTTTCTCTCTCACGCAACACCTTTCTCTTTCTCTCTTGCATGACAGAAAATTTCCCCTCTTCTTCTTCCTATCACTGTCGTCTATGCGAAAGAATATCCCTCACATTGTCCTTTTGCATTCTCCTTGATGAAGTGAATCTGCAAGGTGAGAAATTAGGGATTTGGATAGATTTCAAAAGAGAACTCAAAGACAAATCCACGGAATAAAAATCACTCGATTTTGATACAGATTCATAGAGAAATCAAAGAGTGAAAATTATGTAGAAATTGATCATGAGGAGAGAAAAAATGAATATTAAATCTAAAATTAATCTAATCTATGATTATAAATTACAATCTAATGATACAGGGGGAGTAAAACATGAATTTCTAACCTGAGATAGCCCTCAAAACGATCCAATTAATCTTCGGATCAAACGTTTTTCATTTTGCACTTTTGAAAACAATTGTCGGCATTCAAGAGGCAAATTCTCCCTATTCTTTCGATGAAATCTCACTTTCAACCACTCCGTGGACACGGAAATGAGTCTAGAAGATGAGGAAAGAAGAGATTCAAGGATAGTAGTGTCTAGATAGGTCGATTACTCGAAACAGTCAAGAATACATTTTTTGTCAAAGAACATTCATATAAATAAGCAAAGTTGGGCGTAACTGTCAGATTTGCCATTTCATCTTCGATCAATGGCTCTGATGAAATGCTTGGATGCGAATCGTTATGATTAAGTCTTGTCTATTCGATCAAAGATGAATCGATCAGATTTTTCCACTTCGCGCGTGAAGAAGTAACGCCAAAAAATGCCCACCATCTGATCTTGATGTAATGCTGATGTAGGATATTTCTAAAATAGATAATATTCCTACAAACTAGGGGAGGACCTATGAATTGATATCATTATGAAAAGGTTTTATATAATGCAGTGGGTATTGAATAGAATGTATTAGAATTTTAGGAATAAGAATAATGAGGATGGTAAAATAGTGATGATAGAGAGGGCAGAATACGATGGAGGATAGGTAAGTCAATACGGGAATAGACGGTGAATTAGAGGATAGGAATAAGAGTATTATATTCTATTCGTGAATACTATAATGATAGTAGGGGAGAGGTAGTTGAAAGAGTTCTCAAGTAATTATCCCGCGACGGTGACGAAATGAAATTCGGACAAGCGTCGATGTTCGACTTAAGATATGATAGAGAACTATTTTCACGGGTAAGACGAGGAGAGGACGAATACCTGGAGAAGGACGGGAAGTGCGCTCATTGGACTTCACGAAAGACCCAGAATATCCTCGGTTTGCGTCGGACTTGAAGCTTTTGAAAGCGGACAGAATGGAGGGAGAAAGGGAGAGGGAGATAGAACTCGGAAGATGAGGAGATGCGGGAGGAGTGATGGATGCACAGGAGAATACGATGAACACACAGGGATAAAACGAACCGGTAACCAATTTTCTATTCAAAACAACATCTCTTTTGTTCTGACAATTTCCGTTTTATAGGATCAACGGGGAAGTTACGGGTAAACGCCGCTTGGCAACACTTGTTCCGCGTCGGTTGACTTTCGTTCAGCGGGAGGATGAGACGAATGAAATTATTTCCTGATGACGTTCCTTCATCGGATTTAACGTGCAGTTATGGCGACGTGGAGCGATTCCGCCGTTGCGGAGTAATATTTCTTCGCGTGTTTTCCTGTCTTCGGAGATGTGCAGGAGGTCCACGACGAGCTGGAGCGCAAGGTATGAGATGCGTAGGAGGCGCGCGACGGGCAGAGAATGGATAGGGAGCGCGCGCAAGCCACAGATGCGTCGGACGTGCGGTCAAGATATTGACCGGCGCAAAAGAAAAGACCTCCCGTTCGGCGATGATGGCTAGAACGACCGCTGGTGCCGCCGACAGTGGCCTGTCCAGAGGGAAATCCTCCGAGGGGGAGGGGGAAGGATGCTTCCGCATACGAACCGGGACAGCTTTTTCGAGCGTCTTCGGAAGTGACGGAAGATCTTCTTCGAGGTCGTTCCTCATTCTTCTTCGCGGGTGGGTAAGTTCCAACAGCGCGCTTATTCTAGTCAAACGTGGTCCTCGATATACACGTCCCGCCGCCGAGATCGACGATGATGAGAACCCGATGGGGTTTGGCTCGACTTCAATTCTTCTCGCGGATTGCCAAGGTAAGGTAAAGAGAGGCTGAGATGGACGGTGATAGCTATGACAACTTTCTTCAAATCGGACGTCCGTTTCTTTGAGTAAGCATTTTTCTTTATGCTGAACTGCTTTCATACTTTCATGAGTAAACCGATATGAACTGCTTTCATATGAACTGCTTTTCATATTTAGCAACTTTCTTCATCTTCATTTTGTAACCATGAGGTTATTGCTTGATTAGGAGGTAGGGAAGGTATCATTTAAATGAGATATAGTGAGGACTTCTCCTTTGTGATTGTCTGTCCTTAATGATAGCTTTCCTCATATTGAACCTCAAAATATAAATGCTCTTCAGGATCTTTGAGCTCTTGGATAATTAGGATGAAGGCCTTTGATGAATGTCTTCTTCAATGGCAGATCCTTCATGTTAATTATAAGCTTGTGATTACATGGCTTACTCATGTCAATGTCTTGTCCTGACTAGGTTAAGAAGATAGTTTCTTCCCTGAGTGATTGATCTCTCCTATGATTCTAACTAGAGGTGGTTTCAAAGAAAGAAGGAAAAACAAAGGTGTTCCTATTGATGTTCTCTCTTGAGATCATTAATTTATACAAGGTACCTAAAATGTAGTGGAGGTGGTTTGGGAAGTAGGGACCTATATCAAAGATAAAATATGGTTGACTTGGCCTATTCAAAGAATTCTAAGTATCTAGGAACAAGGATTAAATGCTTTGACCAAGTCAATCTTTAGATCATTATAAAATAGGAAGAGGAGGGAAAATAAATCCCTTAAAATCTACACTCTCTTTCAAGTATTTAGAGAGGTCTTCTTCATCCATTTAAGGAATGGATCATTTCTCAAATTGGTAGATAAGGAGGAGGAGGAGGAGGAGGAGGATAGGTTCACTTATAACCCTTGTGTTCATGTTTCAAAATAATTCTCCATCAAATGCTTTGGATGAGTTTTGGATGGTTTTAATCTCAGCCGTTGTAACTCCTTAGATGAGTGGTTGAGACTAAATTGTTTTAAAATGATTCGTCGACTAACCAAAGTGCACCACGTACCCCCATCACTTGAGCGACAATCAAGGCTCGTGATTAAATCGCGCGATCAGATGCTCCACACGCCACCACGTCACCTATGCATAAGAACAGAAGCAAATAGTCTCACATGACATAAATTATTGGAATTTGACGGGCATATAAGTAGTACCCGATTAATGAGATAACAAAATTTGTGAAAAGGGTGATTTCTCATTAATCACATACACACACGCGCACTCACACACGCGCGCACATGTACACATTTGTGACATGTGTCGTTCTCATACGCTGCCATGTGGCGCTACAATTTTGTCCATGCCACGTCAACTACCACGTCATCATGTGATAATAAAATTATTTTTTATTCATTTTAATTCAGAATAATTTGAATTAAATTCATAAAAATTTTAAAAAAATAAAAAAAAACACTAAAAATTAGAAAATTCATACCTTTCTAAATAAAAAAATGATCCAAATTTGTCTTGTTTGATCAGAAATTAAATAATCTATCATTTTAAAAAGTCAAATTTAATAAATAACAGGAGAATACATTTTTATTTAAAAAATACACTCATTTCTCTTAGAAATTAAAACTTAGAAAAATAAATGAGTATCTAAAAAAGTATTTTATCTTATTATTTAACATTGAAACCCAATATAATCTCAAATATAGGTGGGAATAATCTACTCAAGAAGATATTCATTAAACATGCATAGTTATCCCTAAAATAGTGCATTTTGATATTTTATCTTAAAATTGCATGAAATGATAGGTATGGACTCAAAGTATGATAGCATGCATAAAAATGGAATGTTTTATGTTATAATTTGCATTAATAATCGTATAATTGCATTTAAGCAATCCTCACACCTGCACCTTCCCCAAATTGTCTCTCTTCTCCTTTCTCTCACTACAGTACATGATAGGAAACTCCATCTTCATGTCGTGCCATCACTACCTTCTTCCTCACCTGTCTCACTCTATTTCTCTCTCTTCACCATTCTTCCTTCTACTTCACTCTTGTGTGTGTGTGTGTTCATGATGGAAAAATTCCCCTCTTCTCCATCCTTCTCCTCTTGTTCTCCCTTCTCTTTTTGCCACCACATAGTCTCTCTCTTTCTTTTGCATGCATACGAGTGAAAGAGAGTTGTGTCTCTTCTCTCATCTCTCTCCTCCCTCTCTTCTTATGTCTTTCTTTTTATCCATTTTGACCTTCTTACACTTCTCTTTCCCTCTCTGTCCCATCTTCTCTCTAGCACTCTTGCGATCATGTGGAAACAAGAAACATTTTTCTTCTGTCACACACTCTATCTCTCTCTTCTTCATCTCACCCTCTTGAAGCTTCTCCCCCACTCTCTTATCTTATTGCTATTCTTTCTTTCTTGCATGTGCGGTGGAGAAGCTTCTCTCCACTGCATTGTCCCTCTTTCTCTTTCTTTTTCACGAGTGCGCATAGAAGAAGTCATCTCATGCGGCAAGAGAATCTCTTTCACTGCATTCTTCTCTCACTCTTCTCTCATTCATTTCTCCAATTCTCTTGCCAATGAGAATTCCTCTCATGTGCCCTTATTCCTCATTTCTCTTGCACTCTGCTTTGTCTGGCACTAATTTTCTCTCAGTTGCACTTCTTCTTCTTCTCTTGGTCCTCCTCCATACCCTGCATTTCTTAGCATTTGCTTCTCTATCACTCTCTCTCTTTTTTGTCATATGCCAAAAAAAGAGAAGAAAGGAGAAAAAAGATAATAGAAGACAGTGAATGTTTTTTTTAGTTTTACCCTACCGTAGTTTGACCTGTACATGAGAACGTCAATGAGGCTGGCAATGTGAGAGGAAACTAATCAACAATTAAGTTTTCTCCAAATTAAAAGCTTGATATCTGATGATCCTGGTAAATCTGGATTTGAGATTTCATGGCATGATTGTCATTTTAGTCTTTACTTTTCATGGTGGCTGATTATAAATCTAAGGTAAATAAGAAATTTTTTTTTAATGTTTTGATTAGTGCTTCTAGCATTGGCTAGCTGGAGTAAAGAGAGCACTGGTCAATTGTTTAATGTATATCTAATATCATTTTGAGTGAGTTTCTTCTCATGTCTAATCATTCTTCATGTTGGATGCAACTTGTCAAGTCCTAACATGATATACGAGCTCTCAAAGGAGTCCGATCAAAGGTTTTTGATCTTCAATAGGAGTCTTGAAGTGTTTGATTGATTCATTACATTTTTCACGTACATCTTGATAACATGCAAAAGAGAGCAAGAAAACAAGCTCATCTTTGTGATAATATTGTTAAAAGAGCCAATATCATTTATGTTTGTTGCATGTTATCATATGATTTTGCCAAAATGAACACCTTTGAGACAAATGAAGAAAAAGATTTTTAATAGAAGATTTATAGCCATTAAAGATAGTTTTTAACTGTGCTAAATTCTCTATTTTTCATAAACTCTTTAAATGCTAAAACAAACTCTTTAAATTGCTATAATTTCTGTTCATTAAGGGAAGTTTTTCTTAACTAAAGCCCTTAATGGGCTCGTTCGATTTAATGGGCCTCTTAGTGTGTGGGCAGGATTTGTATGAAGAAAAAATCAACCAACAGCAAGTGGAAGCACAAAATTGAGTGTAAAGCGACACACGAGAGAAATAAAGTGCATGTAGTTGGCGCTTTTGAGGAAAGTGCAATGAGAAGTCTGAAATATCAAACGCAATACGTCGTTGTATTTGTGTTCAATCTTAATCAATAAACTGTATATCACACAATTTCCCTTTAACAATTGCAAATATCCAAAAATATGTGGCTTGTAAGGGGTCGAACCCAAGGGAGGTTACACCAATATTTTTCTTTTTTTTTATATATTCACAATAGAATTTATGTTTTTTTTATTTTCACAAATGCAAAGCGACAAGACAATTATATGAAAATACTTGCAATTATCTTCCTTTTAATTTTCAATGAAGAGCAAACAAATTATATGAAAATGAAAATGAATTGCAAAACAATTATCTGCAATGAATTGCAATGATATAAAAAGAAGAAAAGCAAGATGCAGAAATGTCAAGTTTAATATGCTGAATTCACTTTCATTGTGTAATTTTTTTATTTCTTAAATTTTTTTATCAAACTGCTGCTATTATTTTTATTACTAAAACGTATCAAGAGAATTTAATTTTCTATTCACTCCTTTTCAGAGATATTCTTTGTCTATATATAATTCTTTATTTTTCTTTTTCTATTTTTTTCTTGAAATTGGATTTACTTGATTTAGAAATCAGTTTATCGAGAAATCAGATTAACATAGAGAAGAATGTCTCTATTTATTTATATGTATGTATTTCCTCACTAAGAGTTTTGTCTGCAGAATTGTTAAATAGAAAGAAGAGAAGAGAAAAGAAATGAGGAAAGGAAAAAAAAAGAGTAAGGTTAAGAAAAAGAAAAGAAAGAATAGAGCTTAATAGAAATCGTAATACGAGTAGTATGTACTTATTTCCTCGCTGAGAAGATTGACTGTAGACTTGTGAAACAGAAAGGAAAAGAACTGAATGACTAACTGAACTCATGAGAAATCAGAAGAAAATGAATGATTCAATTCAAAAAAATCACAACGCAAGAAGAATACTAAGAAACAATTATTCAACTTCAAAATTAAACTGGAATCGAACTCTCGGACGAAACTAATTAATGACCTAAAAAGATTACTGCGTAAAAAAAAACTTACAAAACAATCAAATTAACAAAACACTTCGACTGAGAAATTAATCTATTCAGAAAAATGAAGTGAAGGAAAAGGAAAAAGAAAACGAACAAGGAGAAGGTCGGGAAATTTTTCGTATCTAATCGTATACGCAAACCTATTCACAACTTCCGATCGGCGGAATGGAATTTCTCTTCGAATGCTCCCGGTCGTCGCTGGTTCAAGGTGGATCTTCTTCCCCGCTGTGTCCTGCAGGCCAAGAATCTCCTTGGACGGGAAATCAAGAATAGAGGGCTTTCGCCTCCCTCCTCTTCACTCTTAAAGACATTTCGAAATCGCGATGCTTCTCCCCTTTTTCACAAGTTTTTTAGGTTCCTCGGTGCATTTCGCTCCACACACATGTTGGTGTTGTTTGCTGCGGTTGGTCAATGTCTGGTCAGCCTCTGTCTGATTGGTGGAGGAGATCTCGTGCATCCTGGTGCTCATACTCCGTAGGTGAAACGCGGGTTGACTGTGTACACATCGTTGTGCACACAACCTTCTTCCTCATCATGTGATTGGCTCACACGATTCTGTCCATAATTCCTCAAAAATAACACATCTGTACAAATCGGCCGATTTAGGCCATTATTGATATAATCAAAAATTAAAGAAACTTCTGAAAGTGATTATTTTAGGAAAATAAAATAATATTTTATTTAAAGTAAATGCTAAAAAAATTGTGGATTATCTTATCCAACAATTGCTAATCGAGTATTTATTTATGAAAGTCCTAATTATTACTTGAAATTTCTCATAACAGCACTAACTATTTGTAATTAACTACTCATTTTAAAATGCAATGAAAAGTGATTATTCTAGGCATCATATCACGATAACATGCAAAATAATTGTTGATTTCAAACACTCAATGATCAAAAATGCAAATAAAATGTATGATTTAGAGTAACTTTTGCTTGTTATCATGCAACACCACCACTAGTTATAGGCTTAATTACCAGCGAGATGAGATTAAAGCACGACAAGAGTGCTGAGCAAAAAGCATCACAAACCTAACTGACCCGCATAAACTCGAAGCTTCGGGTCAGTTAGGTTAAAAAGGGGGAGCGGAGAATGAAGAGGCGTCTTGATTTCCTAAGGACACTGCGGGAGAAAGACCAAGATCAATACTAAAGTTTTTTTTAAAGCAAGATTTCATTTATTTCTTTCAGTTCAGCATTCATTCGGAATCTCGAAGCACAGTTAAGCATAAATTTCTGCCTTATTTTCTTTCCAAGAAATTTATTTTGATCGATTTAGAGTTAGTTTTCTCTTATGAACGGGATTAATGCTTTATGGTTTAATAAAGATCTATAAAATAGAGTTACAGGTTATCTTCCGCATAGAATGTATTTGCTCTTACTTCCTATCTTCCTTTTCTTTTGGAATTAGCTCTTAACTAAGGTAAGATTGGGATCTATAGAGAAATACAGGTTTGATTATCATTCTATAATCTGTGTTTTCTTTTTATAAGAGATAGTAAGAGGATTTTTAATATAAAGATAAATTCCTTAGTTACCTCATCTACCTAGGAAGAATAATACAAATTACGTAAACATAGTTAGTAGAGTAAAAAGATTGTAGAATAAAAAAACATGGCTACTTGGTTGAAAATTAGAATCTTCACCCATGGAGGTTTGGCCCAAGTTCTAGGTCTTATTCATCAATATTGAGGATTCCAATAGACATATCCATATGCTTGGAGAGCTAATCTACCAAATAGTCACTTGCTTTAATATTTTATGATTTTAGTGCTTATTGGGAGGTCCTGTAGGAAGCTCGTAAGGACGATTGGTAGGGGCTTCATGGGAACTTGCATACATCAAGAAAGCTCTTGGAAGAGGGGTCATTTTCAAGTGACACTCTATCTTCAAATGGAGGTTTTCTTGACTCTAGGTATGTTGGGGACAAAGTAGATAGAAAATTTAACGCATACTTGAAATGTGTAAGATCACAGTTGTTTGAAAGCACAAGTTTATGTATTAGAAATTATGGTAAACTCTTCAAATTTGGTTTAGAAATTTTCAGTAGTGGAGATTTGAGGTCGAATCTATAGGGAGAAAGGTCAGAAGAGAGAAATAGACAAATATTTTTACATTTTTGGATTAATAAAGCAGAAACAATTGATGAAAAGGGGAAGATGTACGCGAAAAATTAGATGAAGTAATCAAATGATTCCAAACTCCTTTTGATAATAGAAAAATTTTGATTGATGGTGGAAAAATGATTTAGTGTTTACAATTTTTAAAATGTGGAAGAAAAGATTGGAAAAATGGAAAATATTGATGGAAAATGATTTAAATCAAAGGATTTGTATTGAAAACATACTCTAGAAATGCTCTCCAATTAAACATACTATCAAGAGCCCGTACATTTCACCCGAACTTGGCGTCTTGCATCAATCATCAGAAATCAATAGAAAAGAGAAGAAAGTCACTACAAATGATGTTCCATACACAAAGAACGAATGATAGTCGTCCTCTTTCTTCTTGGCTAGCCAATGCTTAAAGCTCACTAGGAAATGTTAAAAAACATAAATTTTTTGTCTTATAATTAATAATCAGCCACCGTGAGGAGTTGGGGGATGAAATTACGATCACGCCCACAGAATTTCATCTCCAAACACTATCAATATCGTCAAATAGTAAGCTTTTCATTTGGAGAAATTTAGACTGTTGATTTGAACTTTCTCTCTCCTCAAACCACTCGAGTAAAACTAGTCTACTCAACTTACGCATCGATCAAAGTTGAAAAATGGGAAAAAATATTATCTCTTCTATTCTCTCTCCTCTCATCTCTCTATCTTGATGGCAAGAAACACAGGCACAAGAAATGCTCGTCCTTGTGCGCTTGAGTGAGAAATGTGCAAGAGAGAGAAGTAAGAAAAAACTAGTAGTGTGATGAGGACAGAGGGAGATAATTTGAATTATATCTTCTTACCTCCTTTCCAAACACATAAAATTCCTTGCCCATGTCAAAAGAAATGAGCGAGGAAGATCACACACTTCTTTTTCAAATTTTATTCATGAACATCAAATACTTCTCTCTACACGTTCATACCTCCTTACCTATTATGAAGTTCTTTGTTTGTTTGACTTCATGATATTACTTTGATTTTGATTGGAAGTCATACATAATGACCTTCCAAGTACAACTTAGGACATATGATTATCCTAATCATCAATCTAATTGGTAAACTTCAATTTTTCATATCTTAATGACAAAGATTCTCGAGTTGAATATGATATGGTGCAGTTCGCAGTTGGATTTGGTACATCATTTTAAGGGACAGCAGGAAATGTTATCGGGAAGGAAATTAAGCTTCTGCAGGAGTAAGGTGAGAGTAGCCCAAAAAGGAAGCTTGTGATCTCTGATCATCGGTTGTGACTTATCTCTAACTTTCCTCGGTGAATTTTTCAAACTCTTATATGCAAGTTACAGTGATGTTCCAAATTGCATACTTCTCGCCAATAGCATAAACGTCTAGTCTCTCCATCTAGAGGGCATAAAAGGGAGCTTTTCATCTTATTCAATAATACAATGAATAATCTGCTAAAGTTTTCCATGCCAATAATGGAGGCCACCTCCCCCCTCGTGGCCAGCCCAATGTGAAGTCCTTTTCTTGTCACTTGTTGCTTCTTGGGAGGTCTTAATAAAAGGTCTATTTGGTATTGGGTTTTCTAGAGGGTTCATGTTTTTTCCACATCTTGTTGCAATTAAATATTCTCTTAATTTTCATTCATCACTCTCTCTCTCCCTTACTATTCTTGAGAGTTGAAAGAGTGGCGTCTCTAGTCCATCAACTGGACCGAATCATAAGTGCTAGTCATTCAAGAGAGTGAGTGCCTTAAAATCCTGAGTTGTCTGCTAACTGTCCTGACACTTCAGAGCCTTCTGCTCTCTGAACATGTCAACGTAGAGAGAAAATTTAGCATTGAGTTTTCTTGAGGGTTCATATTTTTTACCCATCTTGTAGAATCTTTTCTGATGGTCAATTAAATATTTTCTCTTAATTTTCATTCATCACTCTCTCTTTTACAGTTCTTGGGAGTTAAAAGATTGGTCTCTCTTTTCCATCAGCTGGAGCGGATCATAAGAGCTAGTCATTCAAGAGAGTGTCTTTAAATCCAGAGTCGTCTGCTAGCTGTCTTGACACTTCAAAGCCTTCTGCACTCTGAACATATCAACGTACAGAGAATATCTTTTCTTTAAGTTTTGAGTGCCCCTTTTCCCCGGGAACCATTTTCGTTGCACTGTTTTCATACTGTGATTAGACCGCGGAAAAGTCAACTAAACACTGCAAGGCAGTATATAGAGAAGCCAAAAACCCGAGCGCAAGCTGAAGACAAGCGAGATGATGCACTCAACTAGACGGCTGGCCCCGATTATTCTGCTCTCAATGTTACTGCTTCTGTCCCCCTCATCCGATGCTACGTGGGTGCTGAGAAGAACGAAAGGGAGACTATGAAGACTCTGCCCTCCCACCGTCGCAACCAGAGAGAGGAGGTGTGAGATATCCGTGCGCTGCCCAGGGTCCAATTCCCTTGGAGACGCATCCTCCTGCCCCGTCGATATCATGCCCGTGGTGCAGATTCTAGCAACGACTACAAACTGGACATGGTGCAAGAAACGTTTTCCCTTATTCCCCATCTCTTTTTCTTCTTAGTGTCATGGGCAAGACCCAAACTGTTGCAAATTTAGATGGCAAACGAGGCTATTGCGATGTTGGAATAAAATTAAAATCTCATCAATCCTATTTCAAAGTTCTCAGAATTCCATGGTTTATCTCCTGCGAAGAATTTTGCAACAGTAAATTTCCATCACAGAAACAGAAATCTGAGCGTGAACTCTCGCGATGACAATACAAATTGCGCGAGTAATAATTCAACGGAAAAATCGGGGGACGCGATATTTTCTTCATCGAATTTGATAATCCGGCGTCTCGGTAATCAATGATCTTGCCGACAATTTAGTTGAAAAAGCAAAATTTATGAATCCGGGGTCCAGTGCAAGCAGAAGTTCACATCACAACCCTGAAGAGAAGTCAAAAGTTCAGACTGTGGAGGCTGTCAAACCGGTGTAAACGAGGCTTCACAATAGCAGATCTTTCCATCCCATGAGAGCTGCTAAAAGAAAAGTTACGGTTAGACATACAGACAACTATCTCCTTGAAGTTAACTTATATCTTTTCTAAACCTTGAGTTCTTGCTCTTTTCTCAAGCTCTTATAGTATTTACACCCAAATGATGCTCTCAACTTTCTGATTTATGTGAAAAATGAACGTATGAGTATATCTATGTGACCTGAGTCACCATGGATTATAATCTGTGCCCTTATTTTTTTCGATCTCTAAAAGAGAATATACAGTTTAAATCTAATTTATTCTTTTAATGCACGTCATCTCATGGCAAAAAAAAGACGTTATTTGTCGCAATTAAATCATGACTCATTACTTCTACGAGCAACTTCAAACTGCCCCCGAAAAAAATAATTTTTTTGCGTAATGACTGGTATTTATTGCGTGAGGCGACATTTGCTGATACAAGCATTGAAAGCCCTAGCGAAAGCTATAAGTCTTCGGATGAGCGATGAAGGAAAAAAATACGAGGTTCACTGAGGACCATCATTTCTTTACACTGCTTGTGCATTCAATCTTATTATAGCAAATAGGCACTGAACCCTCACTAATGAAGGTAGAGTTCGTTGACCTGATCCGTAAGGGTTTCGAGGAAATGTCATGGCGTTATGAAAGAGCAATTGGCATGATACATTAATCTCTGATCGTCTATGACTTCGACATGATGGGTAACTCGATACAGTTCACCATATCTGATGGGTTCCACGATTTAAACTATCAGCACAAACGAGGACCTTCATGGTAAAGGATCTTAGGGTATCATGTGTCTTTATTGTGACCGATTCAAAAGATGAAGAGTTTCAAGCCTTAAATGTAGAGTCTTCCACTAACCGTCCTTGCTCTTCAAAGTCTTGTGAAAAGTTAAAAGCTTCATTTTCTTTCCCACGTCAAGGTTTTCCCTCGTCGAGGGTTGCTATCTCTCCCACGAGTCCTGTCCTAAGTTTCTCTTTTCTATTTGAGATGCCCATTTTTCCGCGAAACGATTTGCACTCCTCAATCTTCTTCCGGAAGATTCTTCTCTGCTATCACCGGTAATCTTTCTCTTCATTCTGCTATTTGCGTCCATGCGTTCGGCTGCTAGCCGGGTGTCGAGAGTATCGAAAAGAGACTCTCCGGACTCAGGCGTTCCATCTTTCCATGGTCCAAGTAGTGGGAGTCCTTCGTGCCGTCCTCGCAAACCTATAGGTCTGATTTCGCATCCTCCTGCACCACCAAGGGGTAATAGTCCGGAAACCCCCAATGTTTGGGTTTTGTCCACTTTCCACCCCAATGTTTGGAAACAGCCGCCTCCACCCCAATGTTTGACAAGGAGTGGAGGCTGTACCTTGACGCTTCTATCGCGCAGAGCTGGCAGCGACGTGGATGCCACGACAGCAGCTGACTGGACGAGAAAGCCACGTCGCTGCCATGTCAGCACAGGGCAAAACAAAAAAAGGCGCCACTAGAGAGAGAGAGAGAGAGAGAGAGAGACAGCAGCCTTGCTGGAAAAGATCCTCTGACGAGGCTGGACGTTGGTTTCCTCATTTTTGAGCTTCACGAGAGAATAGGCCCCGGCACCGAGAATGCCCCTACAATCGGCGCCACGAGGTATATCCACACCTGCCTAAAATTCCCGGAAGCGAAGGCCGGTGATGGAGGACCATCTCAGCGACCAGGCTACAGCACGGGACAGACCGGACGGCGCGCGAGCACTACCGCGCCGAAGCGCTAGAGTCGACGACCAGGACCCCGGCTTCAAGTACACTGCCTGACAAGATCCTCCCGGCGAGCTTTCCCATTTCTTGTTCGTTCATTTTCGTGAGTTTTTTGTGTGTGTGTGTGAGGGTTCCCCATGTTGTGGGCCCGTCCTGGACTTATGGGACCGATGCTAGGCCCATTAGAGGGGTTTTAGCTCATTTTGGGCCAAAAAACCCTTAAATGACGGGTTTGCCCTTAGGGCAACCCCCTCTCTTTCTCTCTCCTATTTAAGGGAAGAGGAGGAGAGAGAATCGCAGGTTTTGATGAATGAATTTGAGATGAGAAAAATCGTGATGTGACCTCCTCATGCAAGAGAGAGAGAAGGGGGATTCCCCCCCCCCTAGGGTTTGATCTATAGCCCTGATCCGCGCGCCGCCGCTGCCCTCGCTGCTGCAGCTTCACCGCCGACCCTGTTGCTGCCCTGCCGCCAAGCTGCCCGCCGCCGCGTTCCGTTTTTCCGGCCGCCGCCGTTTCTTTCTTCAAGCTGATTTCCACCGTTTCTTTTCCCCCGTTATTCCGCTTGCAGCCAACTCGGGACGCCGCCACTCCACGGGCGATCTCTTCCGCACCGTCAGCTCGTCAGCTGTCGCTCACGACCGCCGGGAACGCTGAAGCGCCGCCGCCGGAACCCCTAGCCGCCGAAGGAAGGAGACCGCCGATTTCCGCCGAGTCGACTCAGCAGGATCGGGACCGGTTCCGGGCTGAGTTGACTCAGCGGCCCAACCCGTTTTAAGTGACCGATTCCGGCTGAGTTGACTCAGCGGTTCAACCCGTTTAATGCCCGAACCGGTCTAAACCAGACCGAGCCGGTCCAGACCGCCTGACCGGCCCAGAACGCCCTGAACCGGCCCAGAGTCACCCTGAACCGGCCCAGAACGCCTAGGTACCGGACCAGACCGCCCGGACCGGTCCCTGAACCGGCCCGGAACGCCCCGAACCGGCCCAGAACCGGCGCAGAGTCACCGCATGGGCCCCGAATAGGCCCACATTGCTCCGAGAGGCCCTCTTAGGCCTAATAGTCCAGGATTTGGGGGTTTTCGTTGAAATTTCTGTTGGTAACTTAGTTGCTCTTCCTTACGGCGCTTCTTCCTGCTTTGCAGGTCGGTCTTCTCAACGTCCGAGGAGCTGCATCGCACCGCGACCTTCCGGACTCCGGTCCCGCAGGTCAAGACGCTTACCTCTTAGAGTATTATTATCTTTTCCAGTGCCGGCCACGTGTGCTCCACCGCCGGGGATTAGTTATAGGACTAGCGTTAGGATTGGGGTTCGCCAGGGATTGGGTACTTCTTAGGTACCGGACTAGGTTCGTTTTCATCGTACGAGTGCGGGCTACCCTTACCGTGGTATCCCGAAACGTAGGTCGCCGAGCTGATCTATCGGGTCATTGGGAGCTTGATATCCCTAGTTCAGTCCTCACTAGACTTTTCAGAGTTTTCACCCTAGGTCAGCGGCAGAAGCTCGTGACTCTCATTGTTTTTTTAACGCGCATTTGCATTCACATTCCGCTGCATTTAGGCATTAGACGATCTTCCTGTGTTGTAACACGAGCCGCGCGATCCCGGCATCAGTCGTCTTACATCATATTGGTATCAGAGCCGGTCGTGATATCTTCCATGATATCATTATCGGTTAGCATATGATTTAGAGTGATTAGGTATTAGAGTCCGATCGTGCTAACCTCTGTGCTTAGCATCACAGGTTGACTTTTCTTTTTCTCGTTCCGCATTTTATTTCATATCTTTTAGCATGTTTTGAAATTCATGGCACTTCATTTGCATTCATTGATGTCATGACATTACTAGGATCTACCCTGAGTTACTGATTATCCGACCTTAGATATGGTTCGAAGGAGATCTCATGGTCAGGCAGCCCGTAGGGATGATCCCTACTACTCGGGTCGTGGAGTTGATCCTTACTTTGGATACCCGCCTGGCCATGGAGTGCCACCCTATCCCACACCCCCTTTAGGATATTACCAGCGACCACCACCCGATCGCCGCTACTATGGCGATGTTAGGGACCAGCGACGACCACCACCCGACCATCAGTACTATGCCGATGATAGGGACCGTCGATCACCATTACCTCAGCACTACTACCACGACGATGATCGATATCGTCAGCCCGAGCCAGCTCCTTACTACTCTGACGACTACAACACAGATCGACGTCAGTTTCCTACTCCTAGCTACTATGATGATCATGATAGCGGCGGACAACCATCCCCGTCCTATCATTATTATGATGAGGTTGATACAGGTCACCGACCACCGCCAGTTTGGCCGCCACCATCGGTTGCGCCCGCATCTTATGCGTCCTTCGCGCCACCGACACCCTCGCGAGCACTATTTTTCCCCCGAGACCGCATGTCCCTTGGCCTCCGCACCAGCATACTCATGACCCCGCGACATACTATGATGATGACTATGATGATGGCTCGCGATCCCATGAGTATGGCTATGAGGATCACACACGATCTTGTGAGGATCACTGTGATGATCCCCCCGCAGATTGTGAGGACTACTATGGTCCACCTGGATGACGACTACTATCCACATCCATCCCATGATGAGTATTACGATGATACTAGAGTTTACCCTAGATCTTCTCATCATGATGAGACTAGTGTGGAGACTAGAGACCGTGCTCGTAACGCACCTGATGCGCGTACGACTCCGATTTCTACGGATGCTCCACCAGTGGCCATGCTCACTTCACAGGCCACGTTGATAGACCAGGACCCGACCTATTTCTCTGCACCTACTACTTGCCTTAGATGCCAGGGCTACGGCCATGATATCACCATATGTCCTACACCTAGTAGTTACTTTAGTGACTTAGATGTTCAGGCAGACGACGAGCCTACACCCGAGATCTCAGTTGATGAGTGTGATCAGATTGAGGACAATGTTGAAGTAACCATGGTTACTCGAGTTGTCCCTCATGTTCCCGTAGCACCTGAGCTGCCTGAGCCCCAGATTGCTCGTAGAGACGTCTTCCCGGAAGAGATTGCGGCCAAGACCCCGCCGCTACAGGCCCGTTCGAGTAGTTTGTTGACTGATTCGGAACTAGTAGAGCTCAAGGACACGACACGTTATGATTTCCCGGAAGACTGTCCAGAAGAGTTTCCTCTAGTTGGGAAACTTCAGTTTACCTCTCTCGATACGCCCGAGCTAACTGAACGTGTGGTTCAGTCTAGCGATAGATTCCTGATAGAGCCTCTGCCACCGCAGATGCTGCAGCTTTCATCGTTCCCGTAGTTATAGAGTTAGTTGGTTCCTTGGTCACATTTGGATTCCCGGAAGAGTCTCCGGAAGAGCGTCCGCCACAGGCGATGTTGCAGCTTAGTTCTCCTATTGACCTAGACTTAGACCTATGTTTAGTTGTGCTTGGTGACAATATCTTGAGAGAGGTTATCGATGATCTCCGACCATCGCGGAAGTTTCCGCGCATGACCGACCGCATGGCTGAGATGGTGATAGCCATGCACACCGGGCCGAGGCCCTGTCCCTTACACCGCGTCACTAGGGACGCGAATCACGTTCACGAGAGGAGGTCCTATGTATCTCCGTATTTCCTTTCGGATCGCGATGTTCTATTCGCGAAGCACTTTTGGAGGCCGATGTGGCTACTCCTTGATAGACGAGTTACATTGATGATGACTTATCGCCCTCCCGTAGACGGATGGATTGAGGTGCATACCTTTATCACGATAGGTTTTTCGGCACACTTTCCTACTTTTGAGGGTCGTATGATATGGGAGTGGATTATTCCGTCGTTAGAGCTAGTAGACTATGTGTTTGATTTACTCCAGTTTGATGCCATGTACGGTCGGATACCCTGTATGCCTTTCGACCTCGCACCCGTAGACCATCATACTAGGGCCCTAGATGAGGGCATTGCATTTGGTGAGTACGTGCGAAACATGCATCATGACATTCATTCTCGCATTATTTTTGCATAGTGAGAAGCATGAGGTTGCCGCTGAGTTAGGTCGTTACTCTGCTCACTTTACCGAGGTTGATCTAGTTATGGTCGGGTTGAGGCCGAGAGGTACTCTCTACGGGTTGCTACGACTAAAGCTCGTAGTGCCGGACCTTTCCCGCAGTCCGTGCGATTGGCGAGAAAGCCTACGTCGTGGGCATCCCACGAGATTGGGGAATGAGCCCCACTTTCAGTGTTAACGACCTAGTTTGGTATCATCCCACGCTCGAGAATGATAGTGGTTTAGAGCCTCACATACTCCCTGGCCTGTCGAGCGCAGTGATTGAGAGATCCCACCCAGCCCCACCAGTTTTATCCCCATTGAGGCATGAGCATGTCGAGTTGGTACTGGGGGAGATAATTAACGCTGCAGAGGATAGGGTGGATCGCATGCTCCTTGCTCGTTGGCAGGACCGACCGACGATCGAAGATAAGTGGGTCTTGGCGGAAGACCTACGACGGCTATGTCCAGAGCTCATCCATCGCCTGGACGACAACATCGGCTTTAACTCGTCAGAGCCGAGTTCTCCCCACCTCGGGAGGATGATGGAGGACCATCTCAGCGACCAGGCTACAGCAGGGGACAGACCGGACGGCGCGCGAGCACTACCGCGCCGGAGCGCCAGAGTCGACGACCAGGACCCCGGCTTCAAGTACACTGCCTGACAAGATCCTCCCGGCGAGCTTTCCCTTTTCTTGTTCGTTCATTTTCGTGAGTTTTTTGTGTGTGTGTGAGGGTTCCCCATGTTGTGGGCCCGTCCTGGACTTATGGGACCGATGCTAGGCCCATTAGAGGGGTTTTAGCTCATTTTGGGCCAAAAACCCCTTAAATGACGGGTTTGCCCTTAGGGCAACCCCCTCTCTTTCTCTCTCCTATTTAAGGGAAGAGGAGGAGAGAGAATCGCAGGTTTTGATGAATGAATTTGAGATGAGAAAAATCGTGATGTGACCTCCTCATGCAAGAGAGAGAGAAGGGGGATTCCCCCCCCCCTAGGGTTTGATCTATAGCCCTGATCCGCGCGCCGCCGCTGCCCTCGCTGCTGCAGCTTCACCGCCGACCCTGTTGCTGCCCTGCCGCCAAGTCTGCCGCCGCCGCGTTCCGTTTTCCGGCCGCCGCCGTTTCTTTCTTCAAGCTGATTTCCACCGTTTCTTTCCCCGTTATTCCGCTTGCAGCCAACTCGGGACGCCGCCACTCCACCGGGCGATCTCTTCCGCACCGTCAGCTCGTCCAGCCGTCGCCCACGACCGCCGGAACGCTGAAGCGCCGCCGCCGGAACCCTAGCCGCCGAAGGAAGGAGACCGCCGATTTCCGCTGAGTCGACTCAGCAGGATCGGACCGGTTCCGGGCTGAGTTGACTCAGCGGCCCAACCCGGTTTTAAGTGGCCGATTCCGGGCTGAGTTGACTCAGCGGTTCAACCCGGTTTAACCGGCCCGAACCGGTCTGAACCAGACCGAGCCGGTCCAGACCGCCTGACCGGCCCAGAACGCCCTGAACCGGCCCAGAGTCACCCTGAACCGGCCCAGAACGCCTAGGTACCGGACCAGACCGCCCGGACCGGTCCTGAACCGGCCCGGAACGCCCCGAACCGGCCCAGAACCGGCGCAGAGTCACCGCATGGGCCCCGAATAGGCCCACATTGCTCCGAGAGGCCCTCTTAGGCCTAATAGTCCAGGATTTGGGGGTTTTCGTTGAAATTTCTGTTGGTAACTTAGTTGCTCTTCCTTACGGCGCTTCTTCGTGCTTTGCAGGTCGGTCTTCTCAACGTCCGAGGAGCTGCATCGCACCGCGACCTTCCGGACTCCGGTCCCGCAGGTCAAGACGCTTACCTCTTAGAGTATTATTATCTATTCCAGTGCCGGCCACGTGTGTTCCACCGCCGGGGATTAGTTATAGGACTAGCTTTAGGATTGGGGTTCGCCAGGGATTGGGTACTTCTTAGGTACCAGACTAGGTTCGTTTTCATCGTACGAGTGCGGGCTACCCTTACTGTGGTATCCCGAAACGTAGGTCGCCGAGCTGATCTATCGGGTCATTGGGAGCTTGATATCCCTAGTTCAGTCCTCACTAGACTTTTCAGAGTTTTCACCCTAGGTCAGCGGCAGAAGCTCGTGACTCTCATTGTTTTTTTAACGCGCATTTGCATTCACATTCCGCTGCATTTAGGCATTAGACGATCTTCCTGTGTTGTAACACGAGCCGCGCGATCCCGGCATCAGTCGTCTTACATCAGCCGGTCCAATAGTCCTCACCGGGTTCATCGATCCGCCCGTTCCAGGCCTGGAGAAGAACCACACCACAGAGCATGAGAATAACATTCGCCGAAAAAAAACGGGCTTATCGGTGCCCTCTCCTCACCCCGCGATCATGATGTTGAGGACTACCGTTGCTCCGACTGCTATCCCCGCTAGTTCTCCCACCTGCAGGTAAAAAACAAAATAATCTCAGTCCACTCTTGTAGGATTTGAAGGAGAATTATTTTGTTCAAATGTTTTGTCCTCCATACATACATGCATTCATACATTCATATATTCGTACATGCATGCATGTATATATATATGTCTATATACACACACACACACACACATAAATTCATGGACCGTTGGATAGATGGATAGAGATAGCGAGAGAGAGATAACGAGAGAGAGAGAGAGAGAGAACCTTCCGACTTATGAAGCATTAGCCAGAACGGCTAGCAGGAACATCGCTGGGTTTAAGCCCTGCAGGAAACATGGGCAAAAGAATAGCTTAGGCATTAAAGAGAGAAGCTAATCATCTATGGCGGTCTTTATTCTTCATCCTTCACCAAGAACATTCTAATCACCTCAATGCTCCCTCTCTTGATCTGCGGAGACACATCCCATCGGTTAAACTCGAACGAAAGATATAAACAACCAGAATTATCGCAGCAAGTATCTCACGTTGAGAATGATCTGGGGGATGCGGCCACCCATATAGATCGCTGTCATCATCCAACCCAACCAAACGCCGACGTTGATCCCTTGAAGACCCCGTTCCTGCGCCGAAGATAGGTATGAGAAAGACCCATTTCCAAGGTACTATATTTCCGTCTTTAGTCTCAAGCCACGAGCTATGACGTACCCTGGGAGATTCTCCAGAGAAGAGAACCGCCATAGCCTCCCCCGTAAAACCCTTGGCCGGAAAGGGCAAGCTCGCGTAGATGCTGATCAAAGTCCCTCGACCCGGCTGCCAAAAAGACATAGTCAAGACAAAATAAGAACTAGTAATCTCACGGTAAACCGAGAATGTCAGCAGAAGATGGAGGCGTACCGCTCTTGTTTTGCCCTCGTGCTGACATGGCAGCGACGTGGCTTCTGTAAGAAAAGATAAGGAAGAGGAAGAGAAGAGTAGCGGCGTGAAACTAATTGGTTTTTCTATGTCTCAATGAAGTCCTGTACAACTGAATTTATAGACTAGAAGAGAAGGGTGAGAGAGAGGCCAAGGCGGCTGTTCGTGACCTGCGACAGGGCGAAACGGTTACAACCGTTTCGCTCTCAATCAGACGTGCGATCGTTGGACGGGAGCAGGTGAGGCGTCGGGTGCGACAGACTCAGTATCGTCCATGAAGTCGTCTTTATCCTTAACAGCCCCCCGCAAGCTCACCGTCGGATGAAGGTTGAGCTTGGACCTGAGTTGTATGAACCGACCCTTGGGAAGTGATTTGGTAAGAAGATCCACCGGTTGATCTTTGCTAGAGATAATGCCGATGCGAAGCCGCCGAAGAGCTACTTGTTCACGAACAAACTGAAAATCGATTTCAATGTGTTTCATACGAGCATGAAAAACGGGATTCGCTGAGAGATAGGTGGCGCCGATGTTATCACACCATAACGTCGGTGGAGGGAGACGAAGTTGGAGTTCCCGGAAGAGAGAGGTGATCCAGATGAGTTCGGAGGTCGTATTGGCAATAGCTTTATACTCAGCTTCGGTACTGGATCGGGCCACGGTTGGTTGTTTCTTGGAGCTCCAGGAGATGAGATTATGTCCAAGATAGATCAAGAAGCCACTTGTAGAGCGGCGGTCAGAAGAGTCGCCAGCCCAATCGGCGTCACTAAACGAAGTGAGATGGACCGGGGATGTGCTGGTATAGTGTAAGCCGTGAGTGATGGTTCCTTTGAGGTAACGAAGAAGATGTTTGAGACGAGTCCAATCAGCCATTGTGGGGGAATGCATGGCTCGGCAGGCTTGGTTGACGGCATAGGAGATGTCAGGACGAGTGAAGGTGAGATATTGAAGCGCCCCGACAATTCGTCGGTAGAGGCGAGGATGATCAGGAGGAGGGGAGCAAGAGGCAGAGCATGTCATGGGACTGGGCATGGGAAGAGGTTTACACTGCTCTATTTTAAGCATTTGAAGGATAGAGAGAGTGTAGCGTTGTTGGGTGAGGGTGAGGCTGTCACGATGTTGCTGAAGTTCAATTCCAAGGAAGCGAGACGCGGGTCCGAGATCTTTGAGCCGGAAATGTTGATGAAGAGAGGTAATGAGGTTGTTGATTTGCGAGGAGGAAGGGCCGATGACGAGAATGTCATCGACGTAAATGAGAATATAGAGCGGGCCAGTGGTAGTATAGAAGAGAGAGGTATCAGTTTTGGATCCTTGAAAGCCGAAGGTAAGGAGCTGCCCGGTGAGTTTTTGATACCATTCCCGCGGGGCTTGTTTGAGGCCATAGAGGGACTTGCGAAGAAGACAGACATGATGAGGGTGTTGAGGATGGTGAAAGCCAGGGCGCTGATCCATGTAGATGAGCTCATGAAGATCACCGTGGAGAAAGGCGTTGGATATGTCTAATTGACGAATGTGCCAGCGGTGGCTGATAGCAAGGGCCAAGAGAAGTCGAATGGTGGTGGTTTTGATGACGGGGCTGAAAGTTTCATGGTAATCGATGCCTTCATCCTGAAGAAAGCCTTTAGCAACGAGGCGAGCTTTGTATTGATGAGATACGTCATCAGGGGCGGGCTTGAGTTTGTAAATCCATTTGCATCCGATGACGGGACGATTTAGAGGTCGAGGAAGAAGTTGCCATGTTTGATTGCGTAAGAGAGCGTGGAATTCACTTTTCATGGCAGCGATCCAGGCCGGGTTCGTGGAGGCAGAGGCAAAATTGGTGGGCACAGGAGGGAGAGAGAGGGAGGTAAGAAGGCATGTGGGAAGAGGATATTTGGGTGAGGATGAGGCGGCCGTGGAGTCGAGGACGTGGAGGATGTCCGAAAGACGGCGGGTTTTAGTCCGAGATGTAGGAGTGTCAAGGTTTGAAGGAGAGAGAGGGTTGGTCGAAGGAATATGTCCAGGGAGGGGAATCTCTAAAGAGTCGTCGGGAGTAGAGGAGTGCTCATGAGAGGGGGAAGAAGGCGGTTCGGAGGACCCGAGAGGGAGCGGAGAGGCAGGGGGTGGTGATAGTGGGGACGATGGTGACGCAGGTAAGTCAGTAGTGGGTGAGATAGAATGGAGGAAGTCTCGAGAAGTAGAGAGAGCTAGTGACGGGTCATAAGCTGTGACTGGGGCGGGAGAAGACCCAAGAAGTCCGGAAGATGAGGATAAGTTGGAAGGGCTATTAGTGGAAGAGAGTTTGTATGGATATTCATTTTCTCGAAATATAACATCCCGACTAATGTAGAGTTTGCCGCTTGTGAGAGAGAGGCACCGATATCCCATGTGAGACGAACTATAGCCGAGAAATACACATTTCTCGGATCGAGAGTCGAGCTTGGAAGTGGCATATGGGCGAAGGCATGGATAGCAGGTGCAGCCAAAGCATCGTAGTAGGGAATAGGAGGGCTCGTGATTGAAGACAAGAGTGGAAGGAGAGCGATTTTGTAGAAGAGGGGTAGGCAGTCTATTGATGAGATAAACGGTAGTGCAGGCGGCGTGTAGCCGATGTTGTGTTTTTTGCGGGAATTGTACTTCTTTTTCTTTGTAGCATCGTGGACTATTCCCAATATTGCAGATCTCGATGTCGTACATGATTTTGCGACGTTGGATTGCAGTAAAAATATGTAGAATTCCATGGTTTGTCTCCGGAGAAGAATTCGCCGTCGGTAAATTTCTATCACAGAAGCAGACATCAGTTTAAAAATCCCTGCAAAGGTCACACGAATTATTTATGTGCGTAAAAGCTTGGGAAAAACCGTCGGACCTGAGATTTCCTTCGCGGAATTTGATAAATCCGAAGCATCCGTTTCAGAATTTATGAAGCGGGGGAATGCCGGGTTGACTCCGTTCCTTTGGCTCTAAAAAGGCAGGACAACGCCGTACGATCGACAGAAGGATGTCTCACTTAAAGAACTGCAAAGATGCAAATGAAAGAAGGTAGGAAAGAAGAAGAGGAAAGGGACGGGACACCAGGCAGTTAGCCGTGGAATTAAGATCGTTGTTAATCCTGTAAGCAGTGCATCGGCACATCTTTTATTTAGACGTCCATATAAAGGTAATACTATATAAACTGTTGGATTAATAAGGACCTATCTATGTATCTATGTGACATGCTAGCTGTCGGATCGATGATCTATGCTAGATGTTGCACAATCTCAACCACTCTGCCCCAATTTGCAGATATATAACGACCAACATCACTCTCACTACAAGTTCTTCATTGAAAGGAAGACTGAATGGCTAAGGTGGGGTAAGATAAGGTTTTCCATCCCTTGATGTGACAATCAAACAATCTATTACACTCATGTCTCTTGATTTTCATCGAATGGTTCAGCTAAGGGTTGATATGGTCCAATCTAAGTCATCCATACCCCAAAAAAT
The DNA here is from genome assembly GCA_024174645.1 of Lemna minuta. Classification (NCBI taxonomy): domain Eukaryota; kingdom Viridiplantae; phylum Streptophyta; class Magnoliopsida; order Alismatales; family Araceae; genus Lemna; species Lemna minuta. The sequence goes on along the minus strand of CM044115.1, from coordinate 2,222,903 downwards.
GCAATATCCAATGATCCAAATCAAGTTCATATGTCTTTTTCATTATTTTAAAGGTATAAAAACTTGGGACACGTGGCACAATCTCTAGCCATCTGATTTCTGTGAACAAAATCAAACAGCTACAATTGCAACAAACCCTTTTGATCATTGAAAGGCCCAAATCCCCAATAAATATAGCTTTCTTATTCCATTTTCCTTTTCTTTATCTTGTAAATCTTGATCATGGGCCGTAATGGTTTATTTCATACAATTGATATCTCTTTGTATTCGTTCCATATTTTGTGCAAACTTATGCCTGTTTCATGTCTTTTTTATTTGATTTTATTGCATGAGAGCCAATAGCTGCTTATGATCATGATCTAAGCCTAATATCTCTGACAAAGGGTGATATTTTTTTGTCTTTTCTGTATTAAAGGTTTAGCAAAAGTTATACTTGAGAGTAGGACTAAATTTTTTGTGAAGTTTTTCTAAATTTTTGTGATTCTATCTCTTACAATCAAGATCACTTTGTTTCTCTGATTTCTCACTCAGTAAAATACGATTGATGCCTAGTTTGAGATACCAGTTTTCTTAATTCTTCTTTCTTAGTCATTCTTTATCTATAATTTCTTCCCTCTTTTAAACGCCTAATTTAACTAAATAGAGAAAATTTGTTGATCTTTGTGGTCAACCTATCTCCTCATGGATTCAACAGATATTGACAACTATACTTTGTTTATTTATAGTATGAGTGAATCTGTATTTTTCTAACACATGAATATATGCGTTTAATTGGGCTTCAATGACCACAAGTTTTATGCTCATCACTCTAAGCAAGCAAATAGGCGTAGACATTACTTGGCAGATAACCTCCATTTCAAATATCCTTTTTGTGATCTAAGTTTGAGGTGTGAGACTATGCACTTACCTCATTGTTAACTAATTTAAATGTACAACTTATATAATTTAGTGAATGTAATCATGAAGTTTGTGCGTTTTGGCTACATCAAAGCATTCTAATTGAGTCATCAATTTCTGCATGATTAAAAATAGTTAGTTGGTAGACTATCTCAGTTTGAAGTTTCTAGAGGTTATATTCTTGTGGTTGAGTGGTTGCACGACTGGGATAACTTGAAGGATAAAAAGAATATGAGAAGACAAAGAACTAAAGTCAAGTTTTATTCTTGACAAAACCACATTTTTCAATGAACTTAAGTCAAAGAAATGAATACTTCCCGAATAACTTAAGTTATACATTTATTTCAGCTTATGAATTCCATAATACTTTAGAAAATTAAATTTCTAATAACAATGTATAAAAATATCCTAAAGAGAATTTTAGTCATTTGTTATATTTCTATTGAATCTTTAAAGGCCATAGGATAGAAGGCAGTGTAACTATTAGGCAAAGCACCATTGGTTGACATCCACAGCCATTGTGCCTATGTTGACACAACATTAAAAGAATATTTTATCAATTTTTGTTGAGTTTTTAAGATGGTGTGGCACATCTAGGAGTTTCCATCATCACTCTTATGTGAGCATGGGATACATGACGATGTCTAATTCCCCAATGAGAAAAATGTGGACCAGGATGCACCTGCCTCATCCATGTGGCCCCATCTTTTTCATCAATCTCTATCATGCCCATTTAACAGTGAAGATGATTTTGGAAATCTGAACCAAGTGCATGAGTTGGGAGCATCATGGTGGTCCATTTGGAATTCAACATGCATCAAATATTTCTTCAAAAACTCGGGTGACTCAACTTCATCATAGAAGTTGATTCTCACATAAAAAAATACTATGATTGTGACATTTTGAAAATCTTGGGTCACACCTACTTAAGATTTATCTCTCCTCACAAGAATTTTGAAAATTATAAATATATGCCTTTGTGACAGAAATTTGAGAAACTTATTGATTGATTAATGTTCTTCACTCAATTTTAGAATCAATTTTTTATTTAGAAAATGGGGAGAGGTTGCCCCTTGAACTTTAGAACATGACTAGATCATTATAGCATGAAAAGTCTTTGATTTAGTAGCTGATAGAGTCAGTTTGGTGGTGGCTTTAGGTCAGTTTGGAAAAATATTCTCAATTCTATTGTAATTGAAGTTTTGATCTGATGTATGTGATTTCTCTCTTGTTTTAACTTGGATTTGCATACTATTGGATTTATTGGAGATATCTAAAATATACCTTTCCTCTTAAATCACAATAGTTTTAGTCATCCAATTTCATCAAACTAAAAGATGTGTCAAAGTCACATCTAATTTTAAGCGGGCGTTCACCCTTAATGGCAATTGTGCTTAAATAATCATTTAATTAAATGAGTTAAACCATTGATGGTGAGTTATTTGTTGTATTCAATTTCAGCATGATTTTGGCTTTCATGTACTTCAATGTTGATTGTTGTCCAAAGGAGAACAGAACATGAATGGAATCGAGGTGAACTAGTAGAAACAAGGTATCAATGTCATCAGTCAAAGAAGGTATCAATTAGTTGAGCTAATTGACATGCTTTTGAGACATTAATGATATCATGTTGATTGTATAGAGAGGGAAGATCTACCAACATGTAACAATATTGGCATTAGAATAATTAGGAACCAACTTGTTTGTGTTATACTCAGGTATATGTAAAGCCTTCGAAGCTGTTGTCCAAATGGACAAGAGAGAGGGCACCAGAAAAAATGCTGGGATGGTGGTAAGAAACAAGGTTAAATTTAGGGTGAAGATTATAACTCTATTTAACTTTGGAGTAAATCAATATGTAACTGAAGATCGGCATGGTCTAGAGATAAAGAGCTTATTTTATTCGAGGAGAAATTCAAGGATTTGGTGGGTGGGAACAAAGATTCTTTAGGTAGAACATATACATCAAGAAAGTTTTTGGTATAGTTTATCATGGCCTAAAATGAAGTAGCTCTTTCATGATTGGGGTATATATTACAAATACTTTGAAGTAGTATTGGCAAATGTTGTGAGGTGATGGTGGAAAGTAGAGGCATTGCGTCTATATTACTAATCAAATGATGTATCTCATTCAATCTTAGTTTAAAGTTTTTGTGGACACTTGATACTTCAGCACAAGGAACTAATGGAAAGATATCAGTCTTTGAATGGAGATGATGTAGATGAACTTCTTCACCTAAAAATAAATATAGTAATAGGATAAGAATCTGGGTAAATGGAAAGGTGGCATCACCATCAGAAACTCGGAACTCTCATTTCCACCAAAAGAGAGGAAGGTACATCTCATAGTACAAGTCGATTAAAGTAGTCAATAATGCTATTTTCTTAAGCATATGATAGAGAGAAGCTTGTAGATGTTCTGACCCTTTTTATATATAATCCATGTTCTTAGGTCCTTAGAAGTGAGATGCAAAGGTAAGAAGACAAAAGTACCATAATGGTTTGTGGGTAATCATATATTAGATAGGAGATTAAAGGTAAAATCAGTGATACGATGCAAATCATGTGCATTAATATTATGCATTTTACGTTTTTACTCCAAAAAAATAGAATCATAAGTGAGTGTTATCATGGTTTAAAATCATTAAAATTATAATATATATGTTTAAAAGGATACTCTTGATTTTTCATGATTTAATAACATGTTATGAGAATTGTATGGTACTGATTTATCAAGAAAATGTGTTCATAAGATATAAAATGAATTTTCAATTTATTTATAATTTAAAATGTATTTATTTACAAAAAATATTTATGAAGGCTTGATTAATAGGTTTAAAATGATTAAAATTATTTTTTAGGAGAAATTCCTTTATAAAAAATTCTTTTAAGTCAAAATCATTGAAAAAATAGAAAATTAAAAATAATTTAAAACATCTCCTTCTCTCTCTCATGCAACACCTCTCTCTTTCTTTGTTGCATGACGGAAAATTTCCCATCTTCTTCCTCCATCCATCAGTGTTCTCTATGCGAAAGCACCTCTCTCTCCTTCTCCATTTGCATCCTTCTCACATTGCCACTGTCCCCCCAATTATCTCTCTTCTCCTGTCTCGCGCTGCACTACACAATGAGAAACTCCATCTCCATGTTGTGCCATCATCACCCTTTGTCTCATCTCTCTCACTCTCTCTCTCCCTCTTTCTCTCTCCTCACCGTTCTTTTCGTGTATTTTTCTGTGGCATGTGTGTGTGTGGGGGTGTTGGAAAAATTTACCTCTTCTTTATCCTTACTCGTCTCCTTCTTTTGCCATCTCTTTTCTCTGCCACACAGTCTCTCTCTTTCTCTTTCATGTGCACGAGCAAAAGAGGGTTGTGTCTCTTCTCTCATCTCTCACCTTCCTCTCTTCCTTTGTCTTCTTCCTTCTTCTGTGTCTTCACCTTTTCTATTTCAATTGCTTTCTCTTTCCCATCTTCTCTCTAGTGCTCTCTCAATCATGTGGACATAAGAAATAATATTTTTCCATCATGCACTCTATCTCTCTCTTCTTTGTCTCTCCCTCTTAAAGCTTCTCCCCCCCTCTCTTCTCTTATTACTCTTCTTTTTTTCTAGCATGTGTGGTGGAGAAGCTTCTCTCCATCTCATTGTCCCTCTTTCTCTTTCTTTTTCATGAGTGCACACAGAAGAAGTCCTCTCACGTGACAAGAGAATCTCTTTTGTTGTGTTCTTCTCTCACTCTTCTCTCATTCCTCTCTCTTCGCGACTTCCCCTTTATCCAAGTCTCAGGCCCCATGAGAATTCTTCTCACGTGCTCTTCTTCCTCATTACTCTGTTGCTTTTATTTGTCTTGCAGTGACTTTCCCTCACTTTTTCTCCCTCTTCATCTCTTGCTCCTCCCTCATGCCCTGCATTTCATAGAACTTGCTTCTCTGTCACTCTCTCTCTCTTTTCTTTCTCATATGCCATACAAAAAGAGGAGGAAGGACAGAAGACAGAATAGAAGAGAGTAAATTTTTTTTGTTTGACCCATCTGTAGTTTGACCGGTACGTTAGAGTTTATGAGATAAAGCAGAATTCAAGGAGGCTCACAATGTGAGAGGAAGCTAATCAATAATCAAAATTTCTTCAAATTTTAATCATGATGCCTGATGATCTTGATGGAGTTTAGAGCTGAGATTTCATGGGCATGATTTGCATTTCATGCTTTACTTCTCAGGGTGGCTGATTATAAATGTTAGGCCAAAAATAAGTTTTTAAAACATTTATATGAGTGCTTCTAGCATATGCTAGCTAGAGTAAGGAGAGCACTGAACGATTGATAATTGTATACTGAATATCATTTTTAGTAAGTTTCTTCTCCTGTCTACTCATTCTTCATGTTGGATACAGCTTGCCAAGTCCTTGCACGATGTATGGGCTCTCAAAGGAGTGTTTGATCAAAGAGCATCTCTAGAGAGAGTTTCGGTTGCAAATCTTTAGATTAGGGTTTCTTGTTTCCAATATTTTTCATTTTATTAATCTTTTCATTCATATGTTCATATTTTCAAGCAAAAATCACATTTCCACCGTCTAATCAAGGGTTCTCAATCTTCAAAAAGAGCTTGGAAATGTTTGATCGATTCATTACATTTTCACACATATCTCTCTCTTTCCATTAATCATTTCCACTTTCTTAATCACAAAATCCCAAAAATATTTCTTTATTTTTATATTTGCATCTTCATCCTTAAGGATTCGGCCTTGAATCGCCACTATTTTAAATTTTAAGGAAATATTCTAAATTTGAAGAGTTTCAAATTGAGACCGATTTTTGAAATGTAATTTTTTCAACTTTTCATAATTGAAAACTCGTCCAAGTTTCTAGAGGTGGAAAATAGAAAAGAGATGAAGATGGTGATTAAAGAAATAAGAGAGGAGAATAGAGACGTATAGGGGAGAGGAGAGAGAATAGCAAATATGAAATTATAGAAGTGCCAGTATGGTCCATATACACTCACACTCCCCCTCAAGCTAGAGCGTAGAGATCAAACAAGGCCAGCTTGCCATAAATGAAGTCTTAGGAGGCCGAGCTTAGTCCCTTTGTTAGAATGTCTAACAGCTTATGGGAAGAGCAAATATAAGGAATGGTGATGAACTTGCAAAGTACTCGATGGTGAATAGCATGGCAACCAATCTTGATCTATTAGGTATGTTCATGAAAAGTAGGATTATTGGCAAGAAAGATTGTAGCTTTGTTATCACAATACATGGGCATGGCACCTTGTACTCGAAAACCAAGCTACTAAATAAATGAACGTACCCAAAGCATCTCAAAGGAAGCATGCATCATAGCACAATATTAAGCTTCGACACTCTAGAGAGAGACAACATGTTTTTTTTATTCAGTCACTTGACAAGGTTCCCACCAACTAATGTGCAATACCCACAAATAGACTTTTGATCACCATAATTGCTTGTATAGCTAGAGTCAAAGTAGGCCTCCACGTGAAGATGAACCCTCCATAGGTAGAGAAGACCATGTCCAAAAGCATACTTAAGATTGGCAAGAACACAAGGATCAGCTTACCAATGAATTTCTTGGGGTGCAGACATAAACTCCCTAAGCAGACCCTTCGTAGAAGTGATATCAAGATGTATAATTGATGTAGGATATTTTAGAATGATTATATGTATGAATATGATGGTGTAGATATGGAGAAGTGAGAGGAATATGATAAGAATATCTAGTGATGGTAATTGAGAAATATCCTACAAATGTGTCAAGACCAATGAATGCTATCACTAGGAAATGAATTTATAAATCAATGAGAATGTATTGTAGAATAATTCAGAAATATGAAGAGATGTGATAATATTAGAAAAAGACGATATGATGAGTATAGGAATAATGGAATGATGAAGGTGGTGAAAGAATAATTATAGATAAGAAAGAAGAGAATAATTGGAGAATATAAAATGGATGTTAAGATATTATGGAAGAGAGAATATATGATAGAAGATATAAAACCACGATTAAAGAAGAAGGGATATAGAATAGAGGTTATAAGCAGGAAGTAGAGAATAGAGGAGATATAATAAGTAATAGAAATAGTGAATATAGAATGGATGATATAAAATAGTGCTTAAAGTAGAGATATTATAAAATAGATAGGATAGAGTATAGTGGTTATATGAGAGAGAGAAAGGTGACGATGACCGGGAAGATGATGGTGACTGGGGATATTTTAAGAGTAATGTTTTCGGCTAAGAGAGAATAGAGAGAAAGGAGGATCTAACATTGGAGTTACGATTTAAAAGACAAACCATTAATCTCAGTACGGTCGAGAGAATGATTACCTGAGCTGATGTGAAGAGATGCCTTCGGATTATGCCAAATGATGATCCAGATTAATCTCGAAATGCTTCAGATGTGAAGGATGGAAAGAGGACAGAACGGGAGGGAGAAAAGAAAGAGGGATAGAAACCCGGAGAGAGGTTTCGGAGAGTCACGGGAAGAACACGGAACACATAAAATTTCCAATGAGGAAAAGTTTTCATTCAATAAACAACTCCTTGTTCTCCATTACAATTTCCGTTTTAAAGGGATACGAGATAGAATTATTTGAAGCGACGCGTTGCCGTCATTTCCTCGTACGCCGGTTACGTGAATCGGAGTCATCATTAAGTCTTTCTTTGATCCCGTATATGAAGTGGTATTGACAGTGACGGAGGCGCTTAAGCGAGTTGTCTTCCGTCCTTTAAAATCTTCCATCTGATCGGTTGACGACGGGGAGATTCTCCTCGTGGAAGTCCTCACGTGTCGTCAAGGCGTTCATCAGGTAATTGCATGATCAATCATTAGCAATCAGCTCACTTATTAATCCACAGTGGAGACCACCGGGATGCTGCTGTCGTGCATGGGATTCCACAAGGTGAAGGATTTCTTGAAGCTCTCTATACGCGGTGATGTGCGGTTATTGGTGCGTCACGATGCTTGCTAGGGTCTGATCGGACCTGAAGTACCCCGATACTTCTTCTTTCGTCGGAGCTTCCAGTTTATTTTGACGTCGTTTCACTTGACGGAGTCAACGGGTTGACTCGGCTTTCTGCCTTTTGAAGTCGTTTTGAGATGTCACGCCTTCCGTGGGTAGATTGGAGAAATCGCCGGACATTGGTGCTTTGTCTCTCATCGAGTAGACTTTGACAAGCTACCACAAGATTGATTGCGCACGTTGTCTACCTTGCTTGAACCCGCTCTGCTTATTTTATAGCCAATAGGGTGAGAACGTAGGCACTAATAGTAACACCCATGCACATAACCGCTCTTAAGTTGAAGAAGCTCAGAACATCAAGAACTTGGTCAGCTAAATTATCTATCGCAGGAATAGGGAGCGTTGAATCAATTGTAGCAGTGCCCAACTCGTGAACTGGAGGGATTATGTAATAGATGGAAAAGTTTAGAGTTAAGGATGAGATTGCAGCAATGCAAATGTCTTCATGTCTCTTTACTGATCCTCATCTGACCGGTGGAGAGAATTCAGATCAGGTCTTGATATTATTCAAGACCATAGAGCTGCGCTTCATGTGGAGTAATCATGGTCTAACTCCGGACTTCACTTTTGATTTGTGTTTCCTTACATAATTAACTGTAGTAACACCTTTCTTGATTGTGCTTTGAAGTTGATGTCCTTCATGGATGTTCAAAAGCAATACCGTGGAAGTCTCACTTAAGTTAGGAGGTAGTTCATGATTTTCTTCAAGCTGAATTTTCATCATATAAGCTTGATCGGCTGATTGAACTCAGTCAATGACTTTATAATTTTCATAAGAATTTAGAGAATTCTTCATTGCTCTCATGATGGCTGATGAAAAATCTTCATCTTCATCTTTAACCATAATATTCTTGCTTGAATAGGAAATAGTAGGGAGAGTGATCTTCTCGACTATCTTCTTGAGTGGTAGATGATAAAAGCATTAAAACTATTTATAAACACCCAAGAATCCCTTTATTTAGCTCAAGTAACTCATGAACATATCATCATATTCACTACTTTATGAGTTAATAATTTTATGCTATGAGTTGATCAAGAAGAACTTTGGTACATGAATATTTTTGTCTTCTTGAGTTTAGGAACCTACAAGCAAGAGAAGGGAAACAAGATCATTTTAAGGAGGTGTTTAGAAGACTAATGGGCTGTCCAAGGTGTTTCTATGGGAGCCCAATCAAAGAAGAATCAGTTTCTCTCTCTTTGGAGGGGTTCAAAAGGAGGATCGGAGCCGTCGGGCGGGGCTCTCGCTTTTTCTAGGGTTTTTTTTCTGTCTTTCAAACTTTTGCTCTCCCGCAATCTTCATCGAGGGGAGAATGTAGTGGTTAAGTTTCTTCCTCGTTCTTCACTGAAATCTCTCTCTAAAATCTCAGTCCGTATCTCTTTCCCCTCTGCAGCTCATTTCCGATCTTCCTTTGTGTTGTTTCCAGATTTCCTCCTTGATTTCTAACCTCTCTCGCATTTTGTTTCCTCGGTATTCTTGTATTCTTCCAGAATTTTCTTCCTGTCGCTCTATATCTCTTGCTTTATCTCTCTCGCGACCTCACGTTCTCTCTTATTTTCGATCTCAGTCTCCTTCTCTCTTGAATTCTGTTGTCCTCCGGTATCCCGTCACTCTTTTGTTTCTTCCCTCTTCTCTCTCTTAGCTTTCCGAATCTCATCTCCTGGACTTCTGCATTTCCTCTTCTTTCCCCGCATCCCCTATTCTTCCTTCCATTCTATATTTCTCTCTCTCTCCCATTCGCAAACCCGTCGTAACTCGTTTATCTCATTCTCTCTCCCTTTTGTTCCTCTCTCACCAACTTCGCCCTTTTCTTCTTGGTTATTCCCTCTTTACCTCTCTCACACCTCTCTATCTCGCCAACATTTTTGCCTCCTTACTATCTCTTGATTTCTAATTTCATCACTCTACCCTTTCTTTGCCTATTCTCTCTCAACCTCTCCATACTTTGCTTCCGTCGGCGCGTCCCTCTCTTGTACTAGATCTCTCTCTCTCAATCTCTTCCTCTCTCCATTCCGAACATTCGCATGCTCTCTACTTTTTGTCCTCTGTCTTTCGCACCTGTGCGCTCTTTCCCTTCCATCAGGGTCTCCAGTTTCTCCGTGATTTCTAATTCGCACCTCCTTCTTCCTCCCTAATTTTATTCTCTCTCTCTCTAGCTTCATTCCTCAGGTCTTCAATTTTCGTTCTTCCGTATTTCTGCTCCTTCTGATTCTTATCTTTTCCTCTCACTTGCCTCATATCCCGAACTCTCTCTCTACAGTGATGGAGATGCTCCAGCTCAGCAGGGGGGCGACGACGTCCTGCTGGCATTTCCGCAAACACTCTGCTGTGTTTTTCTATTTCAGGTAGTTAGAGCTTATTCTGGAGTGTTGGATGAAGGAGTTAATACGACCCAGATACCGCCACGTCACGGGCGACGGAGTCGACCTACAGAGGTCGTTGAAATGGACCGCTCTCTCTCTCTCCTCGTGCTATTGGACGGAGTGTTTATAAAACACTCCTTAGTGTTCGACGAAATGCATCGCGCGCTCGGCAAGTAGTTTTGTCGATCGGAATCAAAGTAGTTATGTGTTTTAATTCCTCAGTCTCGATCTCTCTTCCCTCTACGATCTGATCGGAGAGAATCCGACAATGTAGTATACATTCTTTCTCCCAACAATTGGTATCAGAGCTCACGTTCGTTCTTTCGAAGAAGAAGCAATGGCAAAGAAGTCCGCCGATGGTGAAGTGGGAGCTGCTACGCCGTCCCTTAAGCTTTCGAAGATGAACTACCGTGTCTGGTCCATGACGATGGAAGTTTATCTTGACTCCCACGACCTATGGCAAACAATCGTCGGAGAGAATCCGACAAAGAAGAAGGATAGGCAAGCGTTGTCGGCAATCATGAGTGGCGTTCCAGAAGAGCTCCTTGGGCATCCTCGACGCGAAGAAGACCACGAAGGAGAACTGGGAGATTTCTCCGTCAGCGGAATCTCGGGGTGGATCGCGTAATCCAATCCCGCATCCAAGGATTGCGTCGCGACCTTGAGGTACTCACCATGGGTAAGGCGCAGACGGTCGTGGATTTTCGCGATGAAATTCATGCACATAGTCTCCGACCTACGAAACCTTTGGAGAAACAATGGAGGAGAAGGAGGCTGTCCGGCGGTTTCTTCGAGCTACCCCTGGCCAAATTCGATGCCCTCACTTTGTCATTTGGAGCAGTACGGCGAGCTCGACAAGGTAAGCCTCGATGAGGTAATCGGTTCACTTACCGTACATGAGTTGAGGCTCAAGGAACGTGAAACTCGTGAAGAGGAACAAGTTCTGTTGGCAAAGGCGATGGGTAAGGTGAAGATAAATAATGCGGATGATTCCTCATCGCGAGGCAGAGGGCGGCATCGCGGGCGAAGTAGAGGACGAGGTCGAGGCCGCGGACGAGGACGGAATCAAAATGGTAAAGAAGAGAAGGATAAGAAGGTGTTTGACAAATCCTCAATCCAGTGCTACAATTGTCAACGCTTCGGACATTTCGCCTATGAGTGTCGCAATCCGAAGAAGCTCCGCGAAGACAAAGTTTATGTGGCGGAAGCCACCCGGCTAGCTGCAGCTTCGGCGAGCTCATCCAATACTGTAGTGGCGACGTCATCCCTGCTTATGGCAGTCGTCGAAGAGGTGAGTGATCTCCTTCTTCATGGATCGGAGGGAGCAGCCTCCAATCCCGCCTTGTGGTATTTGGATACTGGAGCCACCAATCACATGACAGGGAGGAAGGAATTCTTCAACAAATTGGATGAATCTGTCAACGGATCCGTGAAATTTGGGGATAACTCACGGATCCAAATTGAAGGCAGAGGTGAAATTGAAGTGAGTCAGAAGGATGGAAGCAATCTCTGTCTCAATAATGTTCTATTCGTTCCCAAGTTAGAGGCAAATATCTTAAGTCTTGGGCGATTGGACGAGGAAGGCTACCGGATGGTCATGGGTGAAGGTAAGCTTACCATCTTTAACCCTTATGGACAATTGTTTGCAGAGGTTCAGAGATCCACCGAGCGGCTCTATCTACTGAAGCTGAACATTGGTGATCAATGTCTATTCACGAGTGAAGATACAACCGAGGAGTGGTTATGGCACTCCCGGTTTGGGCATCTCAATTTGTCATATGCTTCAGGACATGTCGAGGAAGAAATCGGTTGAAGGACTGCCTCCTTTCGTGATACCAAGTAAAGTTTGCCGAAGTTGTATTGCTGGCAAGCATCATAGAACTTCATTCCCAAAGAAGTCTTTCTTTCGAGCTACTCAACCACTGGAGCTGATCCACATGGACATTTGTGGACCTCTCACACCGATAACCTTGGGAGGAAGCCGATATTTTCTCCTAATCATCGATGACTTCTCTCGGCTTACCTGGGTGTCAATGCTGCAGTGCAAGTCCGATGCCTTTGAAGCCTTCACACACTTCAAGAGTTTGGCAGAAACTGAGAAGGGAGTAAAGGTAAAGACACTCAGGTCAGATAGGGGGGGGGAATTCACCTCGGATGAGTTCATCAGTTATTGCTTGAAGCATGGAATTAAGAGGCAGTTGACTGCCCCCTACTCACCTCAGCAGAATGGTGTGGTCAAAAGGAAAAATAGAACGGTGGTGTCCATGGTCCGCGCCATGTTGAAGGCCAAGGACCTTCCTAGAGAGCTTTGGGGAGAGGCAGTAAGCACTGCAGTCTATATTCTTAACCGCACTTCTTCAAAAGCCTTGCAAGGTCAAACTCCCCACGAGAAGTGGACTGGGAGAAAGCCCTCTATAGACCACTTGAGGACGTTTGGATGCATTGCTCATGTAAAGGACACGAGGAGGCATCAAGGTAAGCTTGAAGATAGAAGTAAAACTATGATTTTTATCGGATATCAAATTGGTTCAAAGGCATATAAATGCCTTGACCCGGTCAACCTCAAGGTGATCATCAGCCGAGATGTCATCTTTGAAGAAGCAGAGAGGTGGACTTGGTCAACGCAAGGTGAAAGCCCTACCTCTCTCACCTTCCTACCTATGTTTTCCTCTGATCAGGCAAATGAAGACCAAGTAGAGTCATCGGATGAAGAAGTGGAGTGCTCAACCGAAGTTAACTCTCCATCAAATGGAATAGATTCTATCACCTCCGGAGAAATGGAATCTCCAAGATACAGGTCCTTGACTGACCTGTACACTGAGACGTCCCCGATTACTCAAGATGAAGAAGCCCATCTTCTCACAGGTGAAGAACCACTCACTTATATAGAGGCAGCCAGTGAAGAGGTATGGATGAGGGCTATGAGAGAAGAAATGTTGGCAATCGATAAGAATGAGACATGGGAATTGGAGAGTCCCCCTCCTAATTGCAGACCAATCGGCTTGAAGTGGATCTTCAAAGTGAAGAAGAGTCCACAAGGTGTCATCATCAAATACAAAGCCCGATTGGTGGTGAAGGGATACTCACAAAGAAAAGGGGTAGACAATGATGAGATTTATTCTCCAGTGGTCTGAATTGAGACAATTTCGACTGCTGATAGCCTTGGCAGCATTGAAGGATTGGCCGATCCATCATCTCGACATCAAGTCTGCATTCCTCAATGGGGAAATTAATGAAGTTATTTATGTAAAGCAACCGGAAGGCTTCTTGGTCAAAGGGAAGGAAGGGTATGTTCTACGACTCAAGAAAGCCCTCTATGGGTTGAAGCAGGCCCCAAGAGCTTGGTACTTCAAGCTCCATTCATGTTTGCTCTCACTCGGGTTCATCAAGAGTGCCTATGAGCAGTCACTCTACCTTAAAAGAACTATTGTTGACATCTTAATTGTAGGTGTTTATGTCGATGATCTACTCGTCACAGGATCAAGCTCGAGTGTTATAGATGACTTCAAGGCTAGAATGACAAAGGAATTAGACATGAGCAATCTAGGCTCTCTCAGCTCTTACCTTGGAATCGAAGTGAAGCAGAGTAAGTGATGTAGGATATTATAGAAGAGGTATCTAAATCCTACAGTAAGGGGAGGATCTATGAAGTGATTGATGGATATTATGTGGCCTATAAGCCAATCACATGTTTATCAATCTTGTTTTATGTTCGTTGAAATAAAATTTATTCATTGTCATTCTTGTGTGATGTTTGCAATGAAGTCCATGAGCATGTGCAGTGACTAAGTGAATTATGATGAGATCATAATATAGTGATCGCTAGTCTTTAAACATATGTTCTAAACATTCCTATTCGTGGGATATTCGAGAAGGACATCGAATTATCTGGAAAGAATAACACTATCTGATCCATCTCATATGATGAGTATGGCCGATCCTATAGCCATCGGTGTGGAGACACTAAGGATAGATAGTGGGTGCTCTTTGGAGAAAGAGTTCACTGAATTGATTCGTATGAATCCCTGAATGGTAATAAACCTAATTGTCAATCAGGTTGATTCATGTCATGATTGTGTATGTGGTCCTTTGACTTGAGACACCAAAGACATCTTGTTGATGGATGATTGTGTTTTGATTATGACTTACGAATCCCTAGTCACGGGATATCTAAAACGTCATATATTGGATACGACATGAAATCCACGAAGATGATTGTGTGGTCAAGATGGGATCATCCACCCTCGGTATATGAGGAGATCGACTCAAGGAATGAGATGCGGTTAAATCCTTGGCCAAGGTAGCGAAAATATTAGAGAAGTTGTTCTCAATGATTTCCTATTCGTATCAGTACTAAATTGAGTGACGGATTAGGGTTTGACAATTAACCATACCCTAAGTCATTCATGAGTCTCGTGTGGATGAAGGATTATACGTACACGGTAACCAATGACGGCAGGGTTCCATGAAAGAGTTCTAATAAACTCCATATCTCCTAGAGCACGTGGTGTAGCTTGGCACCCACCGGGCTGGCGACTCAACCTATCGATTGGGTTAAATCGATCCTTATTCAATTAATCTCCATGTTGATATAGTTAATTGATAAGAAGGACCAATAAGTGTTATTGGGTTGATAGAGTCATTAACTGGCGAGATATATGGACCTATAGGGTCACACACATAAGGTCAATGAACGTCGGTGGATATAGACATAATAATAAGGGTTTTTGTGAAAAGTTCACGTTCCCAAAGTCTATAAATAGGGGGAGAACGACCATAATAGAGGTGCCCATGCAAGCCTAGTGGAACTTCTCCTCCCTCTTCTCTTCCTCTCGTGGTGACGAGTGTTCAAGAGGAGATCCGATCGTCTGGAGACTGTGTGGATACCGCTAGAGGCCGGACGCTTGAACGGTTGAAGAACTCTTTCAAATGATCCAAGTAATTATGAATTTTATTCTATACTAGATGATAGGATCACCTAGAATGGATGATGAGATCATCCATTCTTGGTGCTTCCACGATGTTGAATGTTTTGATTCAACACCTTCTGCTGCAATCATTATTTTGGACAAAGATTTGGAGAGCTTTTCGAGCCTTAGATCCCAGCAGTGATATCACTAAAGGAACTAAGTAGAAAATCAGATGAGATATGGCAGAAGGATAATGAGCAAATAAGAGAAATAGAAAGGATGGTGATGAAATAGGGAATAGAGAATATAAATAGATATTAAGGGAGTTCGGACAGAGATTACTAAATAGAGAATTAAAGAGTGGAGATTATATAATAATTATTTAGATAGTGATGATAGTGGAGATAATGTGGAAGATAAACTATGAAGAGGTAGACAAGAGAGAGAATCCGAAGAGAAGATGGGTGAGATGGTTTTCGTTTGAGGAAGAAAAGACGGGTAGCAGATAGGAGAGAAGGTGGCGACGGGACTTATATATATATATAGACGTTAACACAGAAGAGAGAATGGTAGATTAGGAAATATATTTAATATAGAAATATGGAGAGAGACGGGAAGAATAAATATAAAATAAGAGGAGAATAGGGAGAATCGGAGAAGGAGCGAAGAAAATAGATAGAGAAATGGTGGCTTAATGTTGGACTTATGATTTTGTGAAACGACTATTATCACGAAATGGTTAGGAGAATGATTACCTGGAATGGAGAGTAGGAATTTGACGCTTTGGATTGCCGATCGATGCCGAGCCTTCCGTCGTTTGCGTCTGGACGTAATGTGATTGAAAGAGGACAGAAATGGGGGAGAAAAGGATAGGAAGGTAGAACTTGGAGAGGAGATTTACGGGAGAAGCACAAGAACACACGAACACAAGTTTCCAAAGAAACAAACTTTTCAAAATCATCTCCGTTTTTCGTCTACAAGTTTCTATTTTATAGAAGAAGAGGGATGCTTCGGTGAAACGACGCGTCGTTGCAACTTCCGCGTCCTTAGTTATCCGACGAATGAGAGTCGTTCTTTTGTTATCTCATGGAAATGTAGATGGTTGTTGAAATGCCACGATGCTGGCAAGAATCTGATCGAGTCAGAGGTATTCCGTCTCTTCTCATTTCGCCGGAGCGTCCGAGTTATTTTGACTTCATTTCACGCTCACATAGTCAACAGATTGGCTTAGTTTTATTCCGCAACGGTGTCGATGTGGAGAGATTCCGCGCTTGTCGTATAGAATTTCTTTATATGTCAACGCGCGAGGTTGTTTTCTTTAAGTCAACGCTTGTTGGAAAGCTTGCCGGCGTAGGCGCCCGTGGACCACACAATCGCATATTGAAAGTAGTAGGACTCGTTGACGGGCCGCGTGAGCTATCCTGATGTACAGGTGCGATCGGAATACTTTCCTTCAGACGATAGATGGAAGCTCGGAGTGCCGTAGGTGATTCTCTAACTGATTCGTTATTTGCTCTGAACGCCTAGTTTGAATCTCCCGACTTGATCGGCAGGTGACGTGAAAGATCTGGCGATCCAAGTGCTTAGAAAGTATTCTATTTTCCTATGATCTTCTCGTGAGTCTCCGAGGCAAATGGAGGAGACTTTCGGGATAGTTGGCAAGGAGCTGAAGGCATAAGAGGTTTGTCGGGTGTAATAAAAGCAATCAGAGATATCCATCAATAGATATTAGCTTGAGCTCTCTTCTTCGTCAGCCGAGGAGATGCTTCTCCAGGAAAGTCATTCGCTCGGAGCTTGGCTTGTAGTCCTCGTGAAGTAGATAAGAGCTATCCTGAAGATCTCTTTTGAGTTGTATCCTCCTTTACATTAACTGTGAGAGCTTTGATCAGAGGGGAGGTAGTCCTTTCATCATAACTGTAGAATATAGAATTGCTCTTGATAATTCTTGTTGTTATTATGATAATCTTGGACTCTTCATAGTTTCCTTCTTTGAATAATACTTGTAGTTATCTTCATATGCAATCGAATAAATCATGGTCTTGGAATTCTTCACCAATTAAGAGAGTAATCTCTTTGGCTTATTTTCTTCACAATATGGTCTTCATCTTGGACGGTCTTCATAATTTCTTGAACAGCCTTGACTTTAGGTGCAATCGTGCATGATTTTATCTTGAAGTAGACTCTGTTAGTAATGCTTCCATAAGTACTAATGACTGGATCTTTCCTACTTTCTAACTAAGGGTGGCTTCAAAGAAATAAAGGGATGTAATTCAAAGGGGTTTCCTACTAATTCTCTTTGAGATCATTAATTATAACTATACAAGGTACCTATGATATAGTGGATATAGTTTGGAAAAGAAGGAACCTATATCAAGGTAAGATGGTGGTTGACTTGGTCCATTCAAGGGATTCTAATTTATCTAAGGATAAGGCTAAATTCTTTTGACCAAGTCAATCTTTGGATCAGTGTAAAATAAGAAGAGGAGGGAAGATAATTCCCTTAAGATCTACTCTCTCTTTCATTATTTAGAGAGGTATTCTTCACCCATTTAATTAATGGATAATTTATCCAGTTGGTGGATAAGGAGGAGGAGGAGGAGGATGAGGACGGTTCCCTTAGAACCCTTGTGTTCATGTATAGAATTAATTCTCCATCAGTAAGGATTTCATCTTTCTGTCTTAGACGGCTTATGCACAGAAGATCTTACAGCATGCCAAGCTTGGACAATGCAATTCGGCCTTCACCCGCACTTGAATCGCGAGCGCAATTCATCTCTGAAGAAGGCAAATCCATGGTCAATTCAACAACTTACCGCAGCCTACTTGGCAGCCTGAGGTATTTGACACACACCCGGCCGGATATTCTTTTTGCTGTTGGAATTCTTAGTCGTCACATGGAAAATTCTACTCAAGAGCATTACATTGGGGTGAAGCGTGTAATGCGGTACCTCAAAGGGACAGTAAACTATGGGCTGTTCTATAAGAAGGGAGATTTGAGAGGTGAGCTGATCGGGTACAGCGACTTTGCAGGAGATAGCAACGATCGGAAGAGTACTTTGGGGCACATCTTCTTCCTCGGTGGGATGGCGGTAAGTTGGTCCTCCCAGAAGCTGGGCATAGTAGCTCTATCATCGTGTGAAGCCGAAGTATATTGCGGCAACTTCGGCCTCATGTCAAGCTGTTTGGATGAGCCGATTACTTGGCGAATTAATGAGGGATGAAGCGATAAAGGCAAAGCGATTACTTTAAGTAAAAATCCAGTTCATCATAACCGGACAAAACATATCGACACTCGCTATCACTTCGTGCGGCAGTGTGTCGAAGACAAGAAGATCGAGATTGAATTTGTTCGATCGGAAGATCAATTGGCAGACATCTTTACTAAAGCTCTCGGAAAGGGGAAGTTTCCGGAGATGCGTGATCGGATCGGCATCCGTAGCACTCCTATGGAGGAGCTAGAGCATGGAGGAGATTGATGGAGATGCTCCAGCTCAGCAGGGGGGCGACGACGTCCTGCTGGCATTTCCGCAAACACTTTGCTGTGTTTTTCTGTTTCAGGTAGTTAGAGCTTATTCTAGAGCGTTGGATGAAGGAGTTAAGACGACCCAGGTACCGCCATGTCACGGCGACGGAGTCGACCTACAGAGGTCGTTGAAAATGGACTGCTCTCTCTCTCTCTCCTCGTGCTATTGGACGGAGTGTTTATAAAACACTCCTTAGTGTTCAACGAAATGCATCGCGCGCTCGGCAAGTAGTTTTGTCGATCGGAATCAAAGTAGTTATGTGTTTTAATTCCTCAGTCTCGATCTCTCTTCCCTCTACAATCTGATCGGAGAGAATCCGACAACATAGTATACATTCTTTCTCTCAACATACGGATCTCACATCCTCATCTCCTCTCTACTATTCACTCCCCGTCGTATTAGTTCCCTCTCTAGCTCTCCCTCTCCTCATCACATCTGATTCCTCTCCTAATTTACCTCATTCGCACCTAGGATCACGTTTCTCCATTTTCTGAATTTCGTCTTCATCCTCTCCCCTTACAACTTTTTGGTTCTTCTCGTATTCTTCCAAGTTTTCTCATTTTCATTTTCTGTTTTGTCATTTCAGTATCTTCTCTCTCTCTCCAATTTTTCCGAATTTGTCTTCTACGTTTTACCGATTTCATCCTCTCCTCATCTTCCTCATAATCTCCCTACTCTCCAGCGTCATTTTCTCTCTCTTTCTCGCTCTCTTTTGATTTCTTCCGATCGTCCTTCCTCCCCCTAAATTCCCTCATATTTGCATTATTCCTCTTTCACGCCGGCGCGTATCCTCTCCATTTTCTCTCTCTTTCTATTTCTTTCATTCGCCCTTTTCTTTTCTCTTCCTCACGATCGCTCCTTCTCCTTCTCTCTATAATTTTTTTCTGATCTTCCTCTTGCGTGGGTCACACATTCTCTTTCTCTCTCTGTCTTCCTCTTTCTGTCGCCCTCTCATCAGCCATCTCATTCTCCAAATTTTTCTCTATTCCCCTCTCTTTTTTCCTGGATTTCTCTCTTCTCTCTCCTGCGACTACTCTCTCGTTTCCACCCTCTTCCAGTACATCCAGGATATTCGCCGCCTTCAACCGTCGTTTTCCCTTCCATTTCACTGTCTTTCCCATCCTCCGTTCGCTCTCTTTTTTTCCTGGATTTCTCTCTCTCTCTCTCTCTTTTCCTCTCTATTTCCGGTTTCCTCATGCTCTCTCCGATTTTCTCTTCCCCGCTTTTCCTATTTCATTCTCACCATCATTTTCTTTCTCCTCTCTCCTCACGTCCCCTTATCCTCACGTCTTGCGTGTTATTCTCTTTCGTACGTATTTTTCTTTTCTCCTCTCTCACACGATCTCTCACTCCCTCACGTCATCCATCTCCTCCTCACCTTTCCGAAGCCAGTTGTCTTTACTTCCGCCTTTCTCTCCTCTCCCTCCATCTCTCAATCTTCCTTCTATTCTAAGAGAGGAGGAATTGGAAATCAAGGATGTTTATATTGATGTTTCTTGAGATCAGTATTCATAACTATACAAGGTACCTATGATATAGTGGACATGGTTTGGAAAATAAGGAACCTATATCAAGGTAGGCGGTGGTTGACTTTGTCCAACTATGGAATTCTAAGTGTTCTAAGGATAAAGGTTTAATTGCATATCACCAAGTCAATCTTTAGATCAATGTAAAATAGGAGCAGGAGGGAAGATAATTCCCTTTGAATCTACACTCTCTTTTAATGTTTTAGAGAGGTCTTCTTCTTTTACTTAATGAATGGTGAGTTTCTCAAGCTCATGAGTAAGGAGGAGTATAGTATCTTGTTGTTTTTGAGGATGAGATCTCTTGAGGTAGATTACAAGATAATAATATAAATTTGATATCTCCTATAATTCTAACTATAGGTGGTATTCAAAGAGAGGAGAAATTAGAAATCAAGGATGTTCATATTGATGTTTCTTGAGATCAGTATTCATAACTATACAAGGTACCTATGATATAGTGGATATGGTTTGAAAAATAAGGAACCTATATCAAGGTAGAAGGTGGTTGACTTGGTCCAACAATAGAATTCTAAGTGTTCTAAGGATGAAGGTTTAATTGTATATGACCAAGTCAATCTTTAGATCAATGTAAAATAGGAGCAGGATGGGAAGATAATTCCCTTTGAATCTACACTCTCTTTTACTGTTTTAGAGAGGTCTTCTTATTTCACTTAATAAATGGTGAGTTTTTCAAACTCATGAGTAAGGAGGAGTATAGTATCTTGTTGTTTTTGAGGATGAGATCTCTTCTTTAAGTTCTAACTAGGTTCGCTCGGAACCCTTGTGTTCATGTTTTGGAATAATTCTCCATCTGTAATGGTCAAGTAAATAAGCTTCACCATAAAAGTTAGTCCTACTATCAATGGGCTATGTGCAGGGCTCACGGAACGAGACTCTGAGGTCATTGAAAACACGCGGACAAGAGTCAAAACTAAGACCAAACTCACCAATTTTATCAAATAATCATGAATTAAGGAGCATAATGGTGAATAAGGGTCGATTCCATAGAGAATTAAGGTAATTTTGAGGGATCTTTTGAAATTTGATCAAATCGGATGATGAATCATGTGAGAAATTAGGGATTTTGGTATTTTTGGAAATAAGACTCGAAGACGAATCTACGTAATCAAAAATCACTCAATTTGGATCCAGATTCGCGGAGAAATCATCGAATGAACAAGAGAGAATTTCTGAAATGATAAAATCGTGAAATTAAAATTGAGTAAAATTATAAATCTAAATTGAAATCTAAATCTATACGAAGGAAATTAGGATAAAACATGATCCCTAACTGATGGAGAATTATTCCAAAACATGAACACAAGGGTTCCAAGTGAACCTATATTCCTCCTTTACTCATCAGTTTGAAAAACTATCCATTCATTAAATGGATGAAGAAGATCTCTCTAAATAATTAAAAGAGAGTGTAGATCTTTAGGGAATTATCTTCCCTCCTTCCCCTATTTTTACACTGATCTAAAGATTGACTTGGTCAAAATATTTAATCCCTATCCTAAGATACTTAGAATTCCTTGAATGAACCAAGTCAACCACCTCTTACCTTCATATAGGTTCGTAATTTCCAAACCACATCCACCATATCATAGGTACCTTTGTATAAATTATAACTATTGATCTCAAGAAAATCAATAGGAACATCCTTGATTTCCAATTTCTTCTATCTTTGAAAACCTCTCTTAGAAAAAATTCTAGAAGAGATCTAAATATTACTACTTATGCAAGAAACTATCTTTGCCAAAAGAAAGAAGTTAAAGTCAAACATAAGACACTCCTCAAAATCTGTCAAAACTCCTTTCCCATTGGATCCTCCCTCCGCCATTGGGAGCTTGTTCATATCCTAGCCATGTCATCTGCTGAAAAGGAAAACAAAACCTATGAGACTGAAAGAGAAGAATTTGGAGGCTTCCTTGAAAAGTCAAAGATTTTATCCAAGATATTGGAGAGAAGATTGAAGGCGCAATAGGATTTGGAAGACCTACCGCTGAGGTAGCTGCAATCCACATCCCTTCTATAAATCTGGAGAAAGATGAGATTGTTGTGGACATCCTTGTCAAAAACCCAAATCCGATCCCAATTCCTCTCGTAGATATTGATTACTCGGTGGAAAGTGAAGGCAAGAAACTGGGTGAGTGCTTGAAGTTGCGCAAGGATATCTCCTAAAGATCGAATCATACGCAGAATCAGACAACCAACTTTGAATAAATGGATTGTCTTCAGGATGATTTGGAGAAAATTCCGCATGAAGACAAACGCAAAGTCAAATCTGGCGACTCCTTATTTCCATGAAAACTCTCTCATCATCAGTCACGACCGAGTCCGAAGCAGCAAGTCACGAAAGTATAAATCTCCCGCGATGTTCTCGCGTTCGAGCCATTGTCACTCGCATCACTTGTTGTAAGAAAAGGAAGTATTCTGATGGTCACCTCTCTCCTCGTCACACCGTCCCAGATCAACATGCAAAACAGATTGCTTGATGAGAAGAATGCATGGGAAATTAGTTGAGAATAGCTGTTGAAAAGCATACGATGAAGAAGTCTCTATCGGATTCGCACTGGAGAACATCGCATGCTAACGTGAGGATTCTATCAGCTATCACCAGCTATCTATCTTTCCGTCACCTCAACCGACGTCAAGTCTCTACGCCTCCCGTCAACTAACCTCGTACGGTTATCGGATGCCCGCGCAAAAGAAAGCAAGGAGCACTTTAAAACCGAGCTGATCCACAATCACCACCCTACGACATCGTCACTGTCAGCGCTAGTCCCGGCCAAGAACGTGAATTATCATCAAGTGGTTATTACGGAAACTAACACAACTGACAAAGACTTACGCGACTTATGTAATCGCTCGCACGCGGAAATTAAAGCGACGTGTCCTCTAGCCGTCAACCCACTTTCTCCTACTCTATAAAAGAGAAGCTGTAAGAGAGAAAAGAAGATGTTGTTTTGATAAAATTTGGCTACCCTTTGGTTACTTCTTACCTTTGTGTTCACCTTTTGTTTCCCTGTGTCTCCCTCAATACTTCTCCCGCCTCCTCTTCATCTCCGATTCTATCTCCCTCTCTCTCTTCCCCCTCCCGTTCAGTGATCTTTCACCATTTCACGTCCGACGCAAGTCGAGGAAAATCTTGGATTGTCGGTAATCTCCAGCGTCATCTTTACGGCCTTCTCAGGTATCGTCCTCCCTATCTGAGAGTGAATAATAGTTCCTACTATAATCCGTAAATCCAGCGCTAGATACTTCTTAATCTTCATATTCTTCCATCCTATAACCCGAACTCATCGGTTCTGTCGTATATATTTTATATTATCATCTCTTCTTTTTTCCTCTCCGCTATTTTCTTCCCCGCGATCACCCTCTTACTATTATCATCAACGGTTTTCTCAACTTTGACTTCTCTATCCTACCGAATCTTCCCCATGTGCTCTGTATTCTCTTCTCATCGCCGTCATTCTCTTATCAAATATCTTCTCCACTATCTCGACTGTATCTACTAAATTATTAATCTTAATATCCTCATTAATACATACTTATCACTTCTGTATTTCCAATTAAATCTACTCTACATTATGCAATAGATCTTCATAAATACTTTTGTTCATTAACAAAAACATTCCCTATTCTCTACCTGTTATCTCCTATACATACTCACTATCATCTTCATTATTCTTATTCCTAAAATTCTAATACATTCTATTCAATACCCTCTGCATTATATACATTCATTCCTACTTGATATCATTCATAGGTCCTTCTCTTATCTGTAGGATTATTTCTTAAGTATTATCATTAGATATTCATCCAGAAATCTCTTATTCTCCATCATATCTTCATAGGCATCTCATCATCCTCAAACATATTAGCATTCTGAAATATCCTACATCACTAACCCAAAGATTGCGCTCGAATTGATCCAATTATTTGCCAAATTCAAGGCTTTTTATTCCCAAATTCAAAAACACAATCGTTGATGTTCAAGAGCCAATTTCTTCCTATTCTCGTAGCAAAATCTCACTTTCAAGCACTTCGTGGACGCAAAAATGAGTCTAGAAGCAATTGGAAGCAAGAGATTCAAGGGATTTTTGTGTCTAAATAGTTCGATTACTTGAATTTCCTTGGAATGCTTTACAATGTCGAAGAACACCTCTATTTATAGGGTGAATTGGGTGTAACCGTCCAATCGAGCTTTCAATCATTGATCAATGGCTCTAATGACAGGCACGATCGCGAATCATTACGATTAAGTTGTGGTCGTTGGATCTCATATGGGACCGTACAGATGAAGCCATTTTAAGTAACGCATCAAACCGTCATTGTTTGATATTAATGCGACACTCAAGATGCGTTTCGTCGGTTTTAGTTTCAGCCGTTATAACTCTTCAGATCTACTACTGAGATTAAATCATTTTAAAATGTTTTGCTGGCGAATAAGATTGTGCCACGTACTTGCCTTAACTAACGATCGATAGTCGCGATTAATTGCGCGATTGTACGCTCCACATTTTGCCACATCACATGCGCACTTTATAAAATTGATTTTTATTTAAATGAATTGATTTTAAATTCATAAAAATTCAGAAAAATTCAGAAAAATTCTAAAAAAATCCCTAAAAATTAGAAAATTCATATCTTTTAAAATATAACTCCAAGTGAATCAAAATTTGTTTTCATTGGACTAGAAATTAAATTATTTATTATTTTTCTAAAATCAAATTTAATAAATAAGAAGCGAATAAATTTCTATTTAAAAAATACACTTATTTCTTTTAGATTTTAAAACTTAGAAAAATATATGACTTTATATAAAATGATTTCTCTTATTATTTAACCTTAAAAATTCATTATAATCGCAAGTAAAAATAGGTTATGAAAAGATTATCCTTAGTTCATCATCATTAACCCTAAATTAATGCAATTTGGGATTAAAATGACTTTTTCATAGAATGATAGATAAACACTAAAAAATATGATAAGATGCATTAGAATGGAATGTTTTATGCCCTAATTTGCATTAATAATCATGTATTTTGATGTTTAATTATCATACTATCAGGGGCTTACATGGGAGAAGTCCAACTTCTGTATGTATATCTTTGTCATTTTTTTGGTTAAGAACCATGTTTCTTGACCGATAAACGATTTCGATGTCCAAGAAATACTTTGCACTGCCTAGATCCCTAATGACATGCAATAATTGTATTCATTTATTGACATTTTTTTAATTGATTTTAATGCTTTATTTCCACAAATTTCATGCAAAATATCATCCATTTCACTGTTTTCAACATTCATCTCATTTCATCGTCCATTTGCTCATTTTTGAATTAAAAGTGATAATATGATGAAATTTAAGGGTTTGACCTTTATCAAGGTCAAATTACTATTGACTTATCATTTTTAGTGAGTTTATGATGTGTAGGAGTGAGGAGAAAAGAATTTAAAGCTGAACGGTCGTTGTGCAAAAAAGTGCAAGCAAAATTTTGGATAGTTTGGAGCGTCTGATCAAGATTGGACGAGTAGCAGTTGACAGCATCGCGGCACAACGGTGAGCTTACCACCAATGAGGAAAGGAGCTGCAATTTGAATCTACAGTGTCGAATCAAGAAGCGCCACATAATGCAATCATAGAACACGATGAAGATCAAACACCATAAAAATCTTGTTTTTTTTATTTACAATGACCAGTCATAAGCTGCCACGTGGCACAATCCTGATTACCCGCCCTATGAACAAGCGATCCGGCGACAAGGATTGGTTGCAATCCCTTGATGCCAAAACAAGAAGGGCGCATCAAAGATAGTCTCAGGAGACTCGCTTGGATTTTTTTTGGATCAATTTAGGGTTTATACGTGTGAGAGTCATTAGGAATTCCAATGGGAACCTCTTGGGAATCGTGGTTGGACGGATCTAGGCAGAAAAACCCCCTTGAAATTGTTGGATTCATTGCTGAGAGAAGCCGAAAAATGATGGAGGTATTGATAGCTATTCATGGAGATGCATGACGGGCGACTCGATCGTTTTGACGGTGCTAGAAGCCTTGTCTTCATGCATCCGTGTGAGTTATCATTCTTCGATCGATTTGGCCCTTAATTAGGCTGCAATTTCATTTTTAGAGAAAGAATTAGCTTAAATTCACTTTGTTCTTTGCATTCTTGCCCACATTTGTATTCGAAAACTTCAAACGTCGATTGCTTTCTCAATACTGATCTGATTTACTGATTTTGGTTCTCTTGGAAAGCTCTCGACATCTTCTTTGTGTTTTCACTTTCAACTTGTGCTTCTGATCCTGTTTTCTCATTCAATTCTCTGTAATTGTGATTCAAATGTATTGGCTCGATTGGGTAAATCTAAATCTCCATGGACTCGACCTCGACTCGCCGTTGTACTACGTCTTAATCATTCATTGTTGAGTTTGAGTATTATTATGTTTAATGTGCAATCTCGGTGTTTAACGACAATTGATTTCACGCTCGTCAAATGGCGACGTTGCCGGGGACTTAGGCATTCGGCATATGGATTTCTTATGCATTTGGCATATGAATTTCTTTAGATTATAGAGGTTGAATTTTACTTTCCATCTATATTATTTTTAGACTAACATTGCTGGAAGCTGCCATTTCACGTATGAAACTGGATTCTTTGGCAAATTTGAGTAAATTGTGCGCATGTTGGGAATATTTGTTGTTTTTAAGAAATCAACGTCAGGGATAGCGTGAAATGAGTCACATTTTTGAGTCAACTTTTTATATAATTGGATATATCATTGTTTTAGTGTTCTCAGGCGTACGAGGACCAATCTAGTTTGCGCTTGCAAAGCGGGGAATGATTTTATAGGTTCTCAGGTCGATAAACTTTTCAAATTTTGATCTAAACATTGAATGCAATGGAATACATTGAATCGACTATTCAAAATATTGAGGCACCAAGAAGAGATGATCATATCATCTAGTATGTATGAGAGAACATACTTACATTGTTCCCTTCTGATTGAGTTTTTTGAAGCTATTCAAGTGTCTAGCCTCTAGAGGTATCCACATGGTCTGTGGATTGTTGCATCTCTTCTTCAAAGCTCTTCACCAAGAGAGAAATAGAAGAGTGGAGAGAATTCACACAAGGCTTACATGACACCTTGAAATGTGGTTTTCTCCCCGTTATTTATAGACATTTTGTGTGTAGATTTTCATACAAACCCTCACAATTATATTATATCTTCCAACATCCATAGATCTTATGTGTGTGACCCTCTAGCTCCATATATCTCACTAGTTAATAACTCTATAGACCAAATAATATCATATTGTTCAACTTTAATTAATTATCAATATTGACATATAGATTAATTAATCAAGGACACGATGTACTCTAGGAGATATGGAGTATATAAGAACTCCCTTATGGAACCTTTTCCATTATCTATTACCATGCATGTATAGTTGATAACATGCATTTATAACCCCAATTCTTATCCTAATTAACTCATATTCATGGTTATTTTATGTGAATATCATGCATGTTATCATACTCTTTTGGAATTTTCTCCATTGGTATGTCATTTCACTAAAGTCTATATTTATGCATAAATTAGGGATGATTTCATGCTTAATAGAAGATTAATCTTTTGTTAAGGTTAAATTAATAGAAGTTAATCTCTTTTATTGAATCATTTTTACTTTAGTGCATGTTTTGAAGGATAATTTCAAGTTGAATTTATGATTTCAAATATTTATTGAGAAATGAGTTAAGTAAATTCTAATTCATCTTGATTTCTTCTTTGAAAGTATATTTTAAATGACATGATGTTAAAAAGAAAGAAATTTGTGATCCAATGGAGAAAATTTGGATTAAAAAGGAGTTGTATATTTAAAGTTATGAATTTCTGAAGTTTATGCCTTTTCCAATTTTTTATTTGATTTTTAAAGGAATTTTTCTATTAAAAATCGCAAAAAAGAGGGATACTTACCTGCAGGTGAAGACGTGGTAAGCGGGGCCAGGTGGCAGGCTGACGTGGCGTGCGGGACCACCGCGCGGGTGTGACGCGGCGCTGAGGCCACGTGGCAGAGCCGCAGGTGGCCCACGCGAGGCGCAGGAGGCGCATAGGGCGTGAACACATGGCAGGAGACCACGTGTGTCCACGCGTCCACGCAGACGCCCGTGTGGAGCGCCACGTGGCAGAGGGGGGTCGGCATATGGAGGGCCCACAAGTTAGTGTACCCTGGTAAGTTTATTGGGGGCGGTAACGCAAATGCTTACCGCCCCTCTGCATTATATAGGCGCGAGCTCCATTTATTTCTTCTGTGTGGGACTATGTCCCCACGGAAATTACCTATGTAGGACGCGTGGCGCTACGAGAGGCCTCAGATTCGATCGCGAAGAGGAGAGATTCATCGATCGCGTGGACCCGAGTCCACGCGATCATCAATCAAGACACGTGCTAAAAAAACCGCATAAGTGAACGGGATCAACGGACTTACCAGATGACATGTGGAAGCGTCGGAAGCGTCCGATTTTCATCACAATGAGATCATCATGGATCATCTAGATGCACTGAAATCTGATCAAATCTGACGGTCCGATCTTCTTCTCACTGTGAACGGCTTGGGATCGCGCGATCTTCATCAGACGGTGGATCGCAAACGAGCGGTGGACCCTCCTCACGATCGTGGCACACTCGATCGGGTGATCGCGATCGTTCACTCACCTGATCTCCATCAAACAGCGGGGAATATTCGCGGTCCTGATCAAACCGCGATCGCGACGCGATCAAGCTGCGATCATGGATCTTTCGTCGTGGAATCCCCTCCACGATCATTAAACGGCATTCACTGGAGGATCGAGATCAATATTAACTCACGATCGTGGCCCAATCATGGTGCGATCGTGGTTCTTTTGAAGCGAAATTAAAGCGGATTCATCGCGGGATTCAAGCCACGACGCCGCCCAATGGAATCCGCCCCCATGATGCCTCAAATCCACTCCCACGACCGCGTCAATTGCCCACGATTTTGGGCTAAAATTCTCTTGAAAAACCGATGTATTTCTCTCTTGTTCTTCAACTTTTGATCGATTCGTGAAGGGAATTAAGCGAATTTCGAGGAAGATCTCTAGTTCATCGTGATCTTCCCCGCGTTAAGACTCAATTGTGACGAAATTGGAGCGGGATTGATCGCGAATTCCTCCTTGATTTCATCGAATTTTCCCCTTGAGTTCCGAACGTCCACAAGGAAGAATCCGAGCAACTTCGCTTCAATCCATGAGAACTGAAGCATCATTCTTGTGGAAATCGGGTTAGTAATAAGATTCGATCAATTATCAGGAGGTAATTTGAGTTTTTATTAGATTTAGAAGTTTAATTTTGCAAATTAGTTCTTAGTGTTCTTCATTTTCCCTATATTTTAGTCTAAAAAGTTGCTGATTTTGAAAACATGATATCTCTCTGATTATAATTTCGAATCACTTGATTTTGGTTTCATTGAATTTCTCTTTTCATCAGCTTTTCGTGGATAGGAAATTCATCGAATTCCGAGTTCATTTGGCCCCCCACTTTGACGTTTGACCAAGCAATGTTCATCTTTCATCAGAAGTCAAGCATTGACTTTCGGGGTCAATTACTTTTAATTTACAGATTAGAATTTGATAATTTTAGTCTTGTTAGATTCCTCCGGTTCTTAGCTTTCCATTAACATATAAATGGCAAGATTTGGATTTCATTTGTCCAGTCAATTTGAAGATTTCCTCTGACGTATTCATTTCGGGGATTTTCTGATATTTGCTTTTCAATAATTCATAGTAAATCCATTTCTTATCCAAAAATCACGAATTATATATAAATTAATTC
The DNA here is from genome assembly GCA_024174645.1 of Lemna minuta. NCBI lineage: Eukaryota > Viridiplantae > Streptophyta > Magnoliopsida > Alismatales > Araceae > Lemna > Lemna minuta. Next base: position 2,192,801 of record CM044115.1, on the reverse strand, counting down.
TATTTTCTCTCTAGTTTCCAAATATCTAATTTTTGTAATCTTCTGACTCTGTTTGATTCTCTGATTTTACAGAACAACTACTGTTGTTCAAAGTCAATGCTTTGACTTTGACTTTTGACTATTCTCTGTCAAACCCGAGAATTAAATTCTTAAAACTTCTTATTTAGCTTATTTATATCATTTACACTCATTACTTCTTTGAAAACCCCTTTTAAACCTAAGTTTGACCAAGTCAATTCTGCAATTAAAGTCGACCCTGTTCTCTGTGGATCGACGTGATACTTACACATTACTTAATTTTATATCTTATCTTTGTGAGTTCGGTTTTATAAATTTTGTTTGACCAACATTTTTGTGTTTTAACGACGCACGAAAACGCACCGTCAACATGAAGAAAGGTCTTTGAAGAGGGCTTATTTTCAAGTGATCCTCTATCTTCAAATTGAGGTTTTCCTAAGTCTAGGTATGTTGGGGACAAAGTAGATAGAAAATTGAACTCCTCCATGAAATGCACAGAATCACAATTGTTGAAAGTGCATGTTCAAGTATCAAAAATTATACTTAACTCTTGAAATTTGGTTTAAAAATTTAGATTAGTGTAGAGTTGAGGTCAAATTTATAGGGAGAAAGGTTACCAGATTGAAATTGAGGAATATTTTTATATTTTTGAAGGAATGGTAGATGAAAAGAGGAAGATGTACGCGAGAAGTGAGATGAAGCAATCAAATGCTTCTAAACTCCTCTTGAAGATTAAAATCTCTTGATTGATGGTGGAAACATGATTTAGGGTTTAAAAATTTAAAAATGTGGAAGAAAAGATTCATAAAATGGAAAATATTGATGGAAAATGATTCTAATCTAACATACTCTTGCAATGTTCTCCAATTAAACATACCCTCAAGAGCCCGTATAGTTCACTTAGACTTGACGTTGATAACATGCATTTATAACTTGAATTCTTACCCTAATTAACTCATTTTCATGCTTATTTTATGTGAATATGATGCATGTTATCATACTTTTTAGGAATTTTCTCCATTGGCATGTCATTTTACTAAAGTTGATATTTATGCATAAATTACGGATAATTTCATGCTTAATAGATAATTAATCTTTTGTTTAAATTAATAGAAGTTAATCTCTGTTATTGAATGAGTTTTGACTTTGGTAAATGTTTTGAAGGATGATTTTATGATGAATTAATTTAAAATGTTTAATGAGAAATGATTTAATTAAATTGTAATTCATCTTGATTTCTTCTTTCAAAATATATTTTAAATGATATGATATTAAAATGAAAAGAATTTGTGATCCAATGGAGAAAATTTGGATTAAAAAGGAGTTGTATATTTTAATTTAGGAATTTTTGAAGTTTTATGCCCTTTTTTTGAATTTAATTTGATATTTTATTTGATTTTTAGAGGTATTTTATATTAAAAATCGGGAAAAAAGGGGTTATTACCTGCAGGCTGATGTGGCGAGCGGGCCCAGGCGGCGGCAGACGTGGCGCGCGGGACCGCCTCGGGGTGCGACGCGGCACTGAGGCAGCGTGGCAGAGCCAGGGTGGCCCGTATGGGACGCAAGAGGCCAAAGTGGCGCGGCCACGTGGCAGGAGGCCACGCGACCACGCAGGTACACATGGGCGCCCGTGTGGGGCGCCACGTGTCGCGGAGTAGAGAGGATACATTAGGGACAATTAATAGGGGAATCTTCTCCCCTATTTAACCGCGTCCTTCCCCTTTATTTCTTCCGTGTGGGACTATGTTCCCACACGGTCTTACCTGTGCAGGACGCCTAGCGGCACGGCGGGCGTCAGATCGAGGTGGAAACCCTCAATCGCGTGGACCCGAGTCCACGCGATCAGCAATCAAACACGTGCTGAATTCGAGGAGTAAGTGAGGATGATGAACGGCTCACCTTTAGACACGTGGTTCACAAGAAGCTCCCGATCTTCATCAAACGGTGAATGCTCCATCGGGCAATAGATCTCCATCAGACGGCCGCTGCAAGTTGATCAAAAGCGATAGAGATCGTACGGCTCACGTGATTCGCATCGGACGGCAGAGAGAACTCGTGGAAGAACTCCACTATCGCGGCGCGATCGAGCCGCGATCGTGGAGCGTTCAAGGCGGAATGAACTCCACGATCGTCAGACAGGAGGTCGTGAGGATCTGCAGCGAGATCGACGCCCAATCGACGCACGATCAGGCCACGATCGTGGTCGATCGTGGTCGATCCCGGCGAAAAGCATGGCCAGGAAGAAGCGGAAATCATGGCAAAATTAAGGCCAATTGATGGCCAATCCCGAAGCTGTGACGTCGCCCCAAGGAATCCTTCCCACTACCTATCAAACCGCATCCACGATCGCCTTCAATTGACCACGATCTTCGGGCCAATTTCCTCTTTAAAACCAGTGTATCTTCCCTTCTTTGTTTTCAACTTTTGATCGATTCGTGAAGGAATTAAGCAAATTTCGAGGAAGATGTTTAGTTCATCGTGATCCCCCTGCGTTTAGACTCAATTCCGAAGGGATTGGAGCGGGATTGATCACGAATTCCTCCTTGATTTCATCGAATTTTCCCATTGAATTCCGAAAATCCGTGAGAAAGGATCCGAGCAAATTATCTCCAATTCGGGCAAATTGGAGCTTCATTCTCATGGCAATAGGGTTAGTAGTGAGATTCGATTGATTATGAAGAGGTAATTTGAGTTTTTATTAGATTTAAAAGTTTAATTTTGCAAATTAGTTAATAGTGTTCTTTATTTTCCCCAAATTTTGGTTTGAAATTTTGCTGATTTTGAAAATACGATATCTCTCTGATTATAATCTCAAATCACTTTATTTTGCTTTCATTGGATTTCTATTTTCATCAGCTTTCCGTGGATAGAAAATTCATCAAATTCCGAGTTCATTTGGCTCTTCAATTTGACGTTTGACCAAGTACTATTCATCTTTCATCAGAAGTCAAATGTTGACTTTCGGGGTCAATTACTTTGTATTGACAAATCAGAATTTGATAATTTTGGTCTTGTTGGATTCCTCTGGTTCTTAGCTTTCCATTGACATAGATATTGCAAGATTTGGATTTCATTTGGTCATTCAATTTGAAGATTTTCTTTGAGGTGTTAATTTCGGGGATTTTCTGATAGTTGATTTTCAATAATTCATAATAAATCTATTTCTTATCCATAAATTACGAATTATATATCAATAAATTTCATTTTCTCTCTAGTTTCGAAATATCTAAATTTTGTAATCTTCTGACTCTGTTTGATTCTCTGATTTTGCAGAACACCGACTGTTGGTCAAAGTCAATGCTTTGACTTTGACTTTTGACTTCTCTGTTAAATCCGAGATTTCAGTTCTTAAAACTTCTTATTTACCTTATTTATATCATTTCCATATCTTACATCTTATTTTCTCTTATTTATAACTCCTTTTAAACCTAAGTTTGACCAAGTCAACTCTATGATTAAAGTCAACCCTGCTCTCTGTGGATCGACCCGATACTTACCCAATACTTGATTATTATATCTTGTCTTTGTGAGTTCGGTTTAATAAATTTTGTTTGACCATCCTCTTCGTGTTTTAACGATGCACGAAAACGACACGTCAAAATGGCGCCGTTGCGGGGGAGCATGCGTTTTTGATTTGATTGCTTTGATTTCTTGATCATATTTAGATTTATGTCTTCTGTTATTACTGACCTGCAGAGAATTTATCAGACCCTCATCAGTGGTGAAAAAGGTATAGCGAGGTAAGATTACCTAAATTTGGCCATTATTTGACATTTTGGTGCAAATTTGGTAGTCTATTTGGTGTTTTTACCTAATTGATACATCGATATTGAGATATCTGAGATTTTAACATCTGTTATCAGTGACCTATTATTATTATTATCTTTATTGGTGTGCTTTTTGATAGTGTTTAACTTGTTCTATCTTTTAGGTGGAGTAAGTGAAACATTTTTTATTTAGACATCACTCTTTTCGTCTCACTCTTTTCTGACATTCTTATATATATATACTTGCTGTTTTTTGTGATCTTTTGGTTTTAGATATGCATAGGAATCATAGGAACCGAGGAGGACGACAGGGTCAGCGACCCACGAGGCATACACGGAATAATCCCATGTATGATGATTTATTTGCCTCATCTAGAGCTCCCTCGGAGACCTCTAGTGATTCTCTTCCAGCGATCGCCACACCAGGGCGAGGAGAGCCGATAGACGCCCCTCTTCCTGCCGAGATAGTGAGACGACGTCTTAGCGATTACGCAAGACCGGTCGTCCAAAGGAAGACTACGCGAGTCAATGCGCCCCTACGACGAGGTGCGAATTTTAAAATTGACTCACATATTCTTGGCCTTTTGCCCACTTTTCATGGACTACCATCGGAGGATCCGTATCGACATGTGGACGAGTTAAGCCAGGTAAGACTACTCGGTAGGTAAGACTAGTGCCGTGAGACGCGCCATACGCGAGTTCTCACAAGGGCCGGGTGAGGTTTTCTATGAGGCTTGGGAGAGACTTAGAGATCTCCTGAGACAGTGTCCGCATCATGGTATACCTAAACATGAGATTACTTAGATTTTTTATGATGGTTTAGGTGCACCTGACAGGTATTTGCTCGATGCCGCTAGTGGAGGCACGTTCATGAGCAAGTACGAGGATGAAACCCTCGAGTTGATCGAGTTGGTGGCGGAGAATAGCCATCATCATGCGGCTAAATCCTTCGGAGGACGGAGCGCTCCCGCGAAGGGAGGGATGTTAGATGCAAAGGCGGCAGAGACAGGTATGCTTTTAGATAAGATTGAGAAACTGAGGGAAGCCCAGAACTTGATCTTGGACTCGCTTAAGGTCCGACCGGGTTCTGATGGCCTCGCGCCAGTTTCACATATTGATGTCTCACCGTGTTCACATTGCTCTAGCTTTGAGCATTTAGAGTTGGATTGCCCCGTGATGGCAATCCAAGGACAGTTTCCATTTCGGCCAAACAAAACCACATATCCAGGTTTGAGCCAGGCGGGTAGGTCGACCTACCCGAATCAGAGTTATTCTAGTTATCATAACCCTACTTATGCGCAGCAGCGGAGCGGGCAGCACACTTCATATCATTAGCCTTACGGATCCGCGCCGCAGCATATGGGGAACCCGAGGCCGACACCTTTCGCCCCTAGTATTCCCCGAGCGGTCACACTGCCACAGGCTATTCCACCTCCGGCACCTTCAGTTGACCCCGTCATGAGTGCATTAGCACAAATGATGAGTAAACTTGATGAGGTTAGCGACCGACTCGACCGAGTCGAAGGGGCTAAAGACCAATGCTCCGATGCTTCTACCGAGCAAAGGAAGGGTAAGCGAGTTGAGTTTAGTGATCAGCTACCTTCCCAGCCTTTAGCAAATCCTAGGAATGTAGGTCAAGCATCGTCAAGCTGCACCCATAATGTGAACGAAGTTCGCATTGATGGTGCATCGGAGGAGGCACATGCCATATCGTGCCTACGTAGCGGCAAGGTGATGTAGGATATTTCTTAATGTGGTACTATGTATGATGATGATAGGTTTAAGGAATGTTCCTACAAAGGAATGAGGATCTATGATTTTATATCAAGTAGGAAGGAAGGAATATATGAGGGAATGATGATTGTAGAATATAGAATAATAAGTAGAGAGAATATAAAATATAGATGATAGAAAGAAGATGGAGAAAGCGACGAAAATAGATAGGTAAGAGAGGAGAATAGAGGCGATGGTTGTTCCAATGTTGGACTCAAGATCTGAGAGTGCGACTATTATTCACGTTCATAGGTAAGAGAGGATAATACCTGTTGAAGGAGAGAAGGCGATGCTTCGGATTATCTCCACACGGTAGTAATTTCCTCGGTAGATTTTTGACGTAAATTTATGATGAAGCGACAGAAAGGGGGGGAGGGAAGAAGGTGGAAGATAGAACTCGGATGCGAAGATGGAGCGGAAGGAATGATGGGGATACGGGATGGGTCGAACACAGGGTAGCGAAAACCAGTGGAGAACTTTCATTCAAAATACACAACTGCCTCTTTTCTGACTTACATTTGCCTTTTAAAGAAGGACAGAAGATGTAGAAATGAAGGGACGCATCGCGACGGTTACGCGCGTATGAGAAATGTAGTTTTTGCCTTACTTTCCATCATACGTACGTGGATTTCTGGAAGGTCGTTGATGTATCGTGAGTCTGTGTTGAAGAGGATGATCGTGGGAGTGTCTCGATTCGTACGTGAAATCATCGCGATGAGCTTTGTCATTGAAGCGCTTTGTCTACGGGGGAATGGTTGACCGGTCCACGTGAAGTTTAGTAGTTTATGGAGCTCAGAATGTCTTTATTCTCGAACGTGGGGCGTTGTCGTGGGGCACGATCTCGGACAATATTGAAAACTCGCCGAAACGCAGAGAATCGAGTCCTCCTTCATTGTTCTTCATAACGTCGATGCCGGATCTCTGGGGAAACTGGATGGAATCGTTGGTGAGGATGTCTTCCTTGAGGATTAACTCTCGGACGTTGAACTGCCATATGCAGGGACGATGAGAAGAAAATATCTCTAGTGTTATTCTGTCATCGGGCTAAGTGGATGGCGGTGGCGACGTGGAGAGATTCCGCGTCCGCATGAAGGCCTTGCAATCACGTAAATAGTGCACTGATAGTAATTATTTTGTTGACGCCGAATGGTGCTGTTGACGGGCTGATGATAAGGCAGAGTTGGGCGTGAGACGCTTCGATCTCTTCGATCATTGACTGGGGAGCTTTCAACCTCCCGATGGTTGTGGTATTGCGACCAAGTCACCATAACCTCTAGAAGGCGTGAAGATAATCCTTGATGCAGCTAAATTCGTTGAAGTGGTGACAGTTGGAAGGCTATTCTTGGATAGATATCAGGCTGATTTTATTATCAGTCGTGAAGACCTTGCTTACATGGGAGTTAGATTTGCTCGTTGAGTCCTCCTTTGTACTTATGATTGATGATGACTGGATATGGAGCTTCCTTAGCTTCGGCGTCTTCAATTTTCCTGAGAAGTTCTTGTAAGCATACCGTTGTCTTGATGTTTTACCTTCATAGGGCTTGATTAACGTATGATTTGTGGTAGTATTCCATCATGTTCATGGTGGTTGGTTGTAAGTAACTTTGTTGACTGATTTCTTTATTGGTAGATCCTTCATGTTAAGTACCATCAAGTAGATGCATTGTGTACTCATGGAAAGGGTTTTATCTTAAGTACATTGAGAGGATAATTCCTTCTATAAGTAATAGATCTCTTCTGAAGTTTCTAATTAAGGTGGTTTTCAAAGGATAAGAGGATTTGATTCAAAGAGGTTTCCTACTGATTTTGAGATCATCATTTTATAGCTATACAAGGTACCTATGATATAGTGGACATGGTTTGGAAAATAGGGAACCTATATCAAGGTAGAAGGTGGTTGACTTGGTCCATTCAAGGGATTCTAAGTATCTAAGGATAAGGTTTAAATTCTTTTGACCAAGTCAATCTTTAGATCAGTGTAAAATAGGAAAAGGAGGGAAGATAATTCCCTTAAGATCTACACTCTCTTTCAATGTGTTAGAGAGGTCTTTCTCTATTAATTTAGTGGATGGTGAGTTTTTCAAACTCATGAGGGAGGAGGAGTAAAGTATTTTGCTGCACTTGGGGAGGATTTCTCTTCCTTAGGTTATATCTTGGTTCACTTGGAACCCTAGTGTTCATGTCTTTGGATAATTCCCCATCACAAGGTCTTAGTGGATCCTCATACGGACCACAAGCGCCGCAAGGACCCGCTTGAGGAGAAGGACGACCGTCCATCTCCCACGATTATCCCGGAGGAGGACTCAGAGGATGAGGAGGCACCCGATGAGGAGAGTAGGGCAGAGCCCAATCCCGAGGTTTATAAACCTCCCGTGCCATATCCTCAGCTTTTGAGCCAGCCTAGAGTCCCTACGAGTGATAGCGATGACACCATCCAGCATATTCCACCCTACGCAAAGTTCCTGAAAGGACTTTGCACCCCGGTGAGGAAGCCGAAACGTATCCATATGAGTGAGACTATTAGTTCCATCATGCTGAGTACGCTTCCTCGTAAGCGACGTGATCCGGGAGCTCCTATGATTAGTTGTGAGATAGGGGGTAGGACGTTCACTCGATCTCTCCTCGACACGGGGGCTAGTGTCAATATACTCCCGAAGGGAGTGTATGACGTTTGTCCACTTGGCGAGTTGCAGACACTATTTATCGAGTTGAGCTTAGCGGATGGATCCGTGAGACGACCTCACGGAGTAGTAGAGGATGTGATAGTTAAGGTAGAAAACTGCTACTTTCCAGTAAATTTTATTATCGTGGATATGAAATCCACGAAGGACCTCACCGACTCTCCCATCATATTAGGGAGACCAGTTTTACCTACCGCGAAAGCGATTATGGATTGGGACAAGGGTGAAGTTATTTTTCAGGTTGGAGATAGCACGATGAAGGTGAGTATCCACAAGTTGATTCGACATCCTTCACACGAGACCGATGAGGTAGGCGCCGTCGATGTCTACGAGGATCCGGAGATTTCGAGTTGTATCAAGGAGACGATGTCGGCTATTGAGGATAGGAGCTTCGAGGAGCCCGAGGATGATGCATTTCCCTCCGGCGAGACGGTACCCGAGCTAAAACCGCTACCTTCGACGCTGAAGTATGCTTTTCTTGATCATCATAGTGCTAACCCCGTTATTATATCCTCGCAGCTAGATCACGACCAGTAGGAGAGACTATTGGCGGTCTTGCGAGCGAGGAAGGAGGCAATCGGATGGAACTTGTCGGATCTTAAGGGAATTGATCCCTCTTTGTGCATGCATCGCATTTTCCTAGAGGAGGACGCTCGTCCCTCTAGAGAGGCACAAAGACGGCTCAACCCTAAGGTATGGGATGCTGTTAAGGATGAGATTCTTAAATGGCTTAATGCAGATATCATATATCCCATCTCCGACAGTCCATGGGTCAGTCCGGTGCATGTTGTCCCCAAGAAGGCAGGGATCACCGTGACGACAAATGACAAGGGCGAGGAACTTCAGATGCGTCTTCCGACGAAGTGGAGTGTTTGCATCAACTATCGGAAGCTTAACGCGGCAACTAAGAAGGACCATTTCCCTTTGCCATTTATTGAACAAATTCTTGACAAACTTTCATGTCAAGGATTTTATTGCTTCCTAGACGGCTATTCGGGGTATAATCAGCTAGCTATCCGCCCCGATGATCAGGAGAAGACGACGTTTACATGTCCATTTGGCTCATATGCATTTCAGCGCATGCCTTTTGGACAATGTAATGCCCCCGCCACATTTCAGAGGTGCATGATGGCCATCTTCTCTGATTTTATAGGAGAGAGCATGGAGGTCTTCATGGACGACTTTTCAATTTTCGGCCCGAGTTTTGATGTGTGCTTGGACCACTTAACGCAAATCCTCGACGTTTGCGTTAAGAAACGCCTAGTTCTTAGTTGGGAGAAGTCCCACTTCATGGTGCGAGAAGGTATAGTGCTTGGACATCTAGTTTCAAGCAAAGGATTGGAAGTGGACAAGGCCAAGGTTGAGGTAATCCAAGACCTTGCACTCCCTACGTCGATAAGGGAATTTATAAGTTTCCTAGGGCATGTCGGTTTTTATCGTCGCTTTATTCAAGATTTTGCTAAGGTTTTCAAAACCACTGACTTCTCTTCTTTGCAAGGAAAAGGATTTTATCATTGAGGAAGAAGGGAAGCACTCCTTTATGCAGCTGAAGCAAGCTTTAGTGGAAGCGCCTATTTTACAAAGTCCTAATTGGGACTTACCTTTTGAGATTATGTGTGATGCTTCTGATTTTGCAGTAGGCGCGGTTTTGGGGCAGCGAATCGACAAGAAGCCGACCGCCATTTGTTACGCGAGCAAGACACTAGCCGACGCTCAACTTAATTACACTACGATGGAGAAGGAGTTGTTGGCGGTTGTCTTTGCTTTGGAGAAATTTCGGCCTTATATCTTGGGCAGCAAGATCATTGTCTACACGGACCACGCCGTATTGAAGTACTTGCTGTCCAAGAAAGAGGCCAAACCGCGACTAATTAGATGGGTTCTCCTCCTTCAAGAATTTGATTTGGAGATCAAGGACAAGAAGGGAAGTGAGAACTCGGTGGCTGATCATCTTTCTCGACTCCACATTACATCTTCAGGTGAGATTTGTCATACATTTCCCGATGAGCAGCTCCTCGCCGTGGTGACTAAGGTACCTTGGTTTGCACATATTGTTAATTACTTAGTCACTAAATCTATCCCCGATTATTGGAACATGCATCAAAAGAATAAATTTGCGTATGATGTTAGATATTATTTTTGGGAAGAACCCCAATTGTTTCATGTAGGGGCTGATCAGATTATTCAGCGATGCGTTCCGGAGGAGGAGCAATAGCATATTCTAGCGATGTGTCACTCATCTCTATGTGGAGGACATTTTGCGTCGAGGAAGACGGGAGCAAAGGTGCTACAAAGTGGCTTCTATTGGCCAACTCTCTTCAAGGATGCGATCAAGTATTGCAATGAATGTCTAAAGTGCCAATCCGCATTGAACATCTCCAAGAGAGATGAAATGCCCTTGCAAACCATCCTTGAGGTAGAAATTTTTTATCTTTGGGGGATTGATTTTATGGGACCATTTCCACCGTCGGAGGGCAAGGAGTATATTCTTGTAGCGGTGGACTATGTGTCCAAATGGGTCGAGGCGATACCGACGAGGACAAACGATCATCGAGTGGTTAATAAGTTCATTGTTAATAATATCTTTTCTCGATTTGGTTGTCCTAGAGCTATTATTAGTGATGGTGGATCTCACTTTACTAAATCTCATTTCAGGAGTTTACTTAAGAAATATGGAGTTCACCATCGCGTCACGACCCCGTATCACCCTCAAGAAAATGGCCAAGTAGAAGTGAGAAATAGAGAAGTCAAGAACATCTTGAAGAAGATCATTCGCACGGATGGAAGAGATTGGGCAGCGAAGCTACCCGATGCTCTATGTGCCTACCGCACCGCATTCAAGACACCCATTGGGATGTCTCCTTTTAGGCTCATTTATGGCAAGCCTTGCCACCTCCCCGTCGATTTAGAGCATAGAGCATATTGGGCTATTAAAAAGCTCAATCTATCTCTTGATCAAGCCGGAAAGGAAAGACTTCTCCAAATTCAAGAGCTCCAAGAACTCCGGAATGAGGCATATCAAAATGCGGAGATTTATAAAGCCAAAAATAAAGCCTATCATGACAAGCACATTAATAGGAGAACTTTTCATGTTCATGACAAGGTATGGCTTTATAATTCTCGTCTTAAACTCTTTCCAGGGAAATTGCGCTCAAGGTGGAATGGTCCATATGAGATCCTTGAAGTGTATGATAATGGATCGGTCTTGATCTTAGATCCCAAGACCCAAAATTCCTTCAAGGTGAATGGACATAGGTTGAAGCCATATATTGGTGAAGAAGGACCTCCCCCTCCTCATAGGGAAGAGCTGCAATCTCTTGAGATCTCAGCCACTAGTTAGTCATTGGAGAGAGTTATGTCTAGCTAAAGACGTTAAATTTAGCGCTTATTGGGAGGCAACCCATCTTTACCTTATTTTTGCATTTATTTTCTACTTTTAACATTTATTTTTATTTTTATACTTGCTGTTTGCTTTGATGTTTGCTGTTGTTTCTTTATAAGTTTTTTAGGTACAAAGGAGAAGGGCGCATAAAACCAAGAAATTCGGCTCCAAAGCAACTCCAAAAATGAAGAAAAGAATGCAACCGATGCAAATTCCCGCTAAGTTTTTCTTTTCCCTCTTATAATTGTTTCTCTTTTACGGATGTGCATGCCATGTATATTGAGTTTCATCACTTTTTCCATGAGCATGTTAAGTTTTATTGAGGACAATAATAGGAATGAGCATGGGGGGGAGTTTTCTAGAAAACTTAGAATTTTTCAAAATTTTTGCATTTCTTCATTTAGTATTCTATGCATGATCTGAATTTTAAACATGTGAACAGCAACATGATCTTTTTAAAAACACATGGAATAGAAAAGCATAGAGTCCATTTACACCTCCATTTGTTTAGAAAGTTGTGGGAAGAGCAACCTTAAGTGTATGTTGAGGAGATGGTAGTGGTGGCGTACGACCCCCGTCGTCACCAAGACACGATACCACGGGGCCGGAGGAGCCCGTTTGCACGCGCATCTATCCGCTTATCCTTTATTTCTTTATTATGAACTTTTAACCCGCACGTGTTTAAGCGGGTCCTCGCTTATTTCCCTCTTCCTTTTAGGCTTTCGGGTGGGTTCTTCCCTTTTCGTGATCCCATTCGTGAAGCCCCTTCTTTGTGAACCTTACTTCTTTCTATGAGCATGTTAGGTGTGGGTTGTGGGCCTCAAGTGGGCCCTTTCCCCTCTCGGCCCATTATGGGCTCTATAAGAGGGGAAGGGACCCCCCCACAAACCCTAGCCGTCATTTGAAGAAAGAAAGGAGTGATCTCCCTCTCAAGTGGCTGCTCAAGGAAGGCCGGGGAAGGAGTCCAACCGCCGTCGCCGCCGCCGCCGCCGCCGCCGCGACGACCGCCGCCACTCCTTGCCCCGGCCACTGTTCTTCTCCACTGTCATCGCGACGCAGCCGTCCTCAAGCCGCCGCCGCTGCCGCCGCCTCAGGCCGCCGCTGCTGCCGCCGCCTCCGGACCGCCGCACCGCCATCCCCTCCATCTCCCCATCTCCGGCCATCCTCCATCTTCCTCCTCCCCAGGCCACATCTGCAGCCCCTCCACAACCTTCCCCTCCATTTCCCCCTTCCCGGCGAACTCCCCCACTTCCCGATTTACCATCCTCATCCATTTTCGAAGTTACTCGAGCTCCCTCGTCTCCTCGCTCAGCCCCTCACCTTCCCCGTCGCATCCCGTTTCCTCTCCAACTCCCCGCAGGGCATCTCACGACGCCCCGTCCTCACCTCTTCCACCTCCTCCAGCGACCTCAACTCCCAATTTCACGATTCCGTCTTCCCCCAATTTCCGACTTCTTCATCTCTGCTGCCACCACCGATTCTCTCTCTCCAGAAATTTATCGACCGTCCGACTTCCCTCGGACCTTCCATCTTCCCTACCATCCTCTCCGCTGCCTCCAGCACCACCACACTCCCGCTTCAATCTCCGGCCACCTCCCGACCTCACCCGTTCCCTTCCCCACCATTCCGCCCCTGAAATCACCCTCTCTTCCTCGTCACGATCTCCCCTTCTTAACCCAAATCGCGAATCGCAACCTCCCCTCCCAGTCGCGATTTCACATCGCGAAATCAAATCCCGACGGCCGCCTCTCCTCCATTCCCTCGACTCTCTCCCTCTGCCCACGAATTTTGCGGATCGAAATTCCCTCGCAATTCCCATAATTCCCGTTCACCTTATCTCACTCCCAAATTTCCCCATCGCTGCACAACTCCCCGTCGCCCATTCGTTTGGGAGTCTCCCCGAACTCCCTATCCCCTGCGCGAACTCCCACCTTCCCAACGACCAAAATTCCCTCTCCATCTAACCTTGCTTGCCCATCTCACTCTACACGGGATTCATCATCCGCGAAGTTTACCCCTCGTGAAGTTCACTCGCGGAGCTCCGCCTCGCCAATTTCCCCATCGTTCCCCGCCGCCTCCCACATTCCCAGCCTTCCGCCGAGGTCACACCTCACGAAAACGCCTCCCCGATGTACACCCCTCTCCTCTACCCGTGCTAATATCACCTCCTCCCCACGAATTTCTTCCCCTCCCCAGCCTCGAATTCCATCCGAACTCCCGCGGGATGCCAGCGGCAACCTTCCAACCCCTCAACCCTCGCCCGCGCGTGAAAATTCGCCCTTCCCACTGAAATTGCTCACCGAAATCGCCCTCCGAATCCCCACCTCCAAATTCACCTGATCGAACCCATTTACCGAGTCGACCACCGAACTTTCCCTGAATTCCGTTCGTCGCCACTGCGATACAATTCATCGCCTGCGTGCGGAAGTTCACCCTCGTCACCCCGCGGAATTCAATTCCGTGCCCTGGACGCAACACCCCTTCCACCTTCCCCCGCCTCTCCCTTTCTCTCTCTCTAACCTGCCATCCTCGCCAACACCAAATTCCGAAATTCCGTCGCCCGAACGCCATCTGCACGGGTTCATCCTCGCCAACACCTCCCCGTCGCCCCAAGTTGATTCCCGGTCGCGCACAAGCACGCTGACCTGAATTCGCCCAGGCCACGCTCGCTTTTGCTCAGGACGCGCCGACCACCTTCACTGCTCCGGGACGCGGCCACGCCCAGGCCTGAGACGCGTTCCTCCCCTGCTCCTTGGCCGGTTCAGCGACTGGGCCCTGGACGCATCCACACGATTCGCCCTGATCGCACCCACTGATCCAGTCGATCCGCGCCGACCGGCTTGTCCAACGCCGCCCCGGTCCGCTCATATCGCCCCGATTTCACCATGCTGATTCAGTCTGCCGGGGGTCCTTCTCTCTTGCCACTATCTCGATGCACCCAACCCATCGGTCGTCCCCACTCACCGAATCGATTGCCCTCTTGCGTTGAGGACTTTGCCGCTCCACATCGTCGACTCCCCTTCTTCGGTCGACATTGCCGAGACGAATCTCTCCCTACGCCACGACCCACCGGGCACCCCGCCCCGCAGGTTAGCTTCGACCCCTCATTTTAAGTTCAATTACTTTTCGAAGCGTTTCCTTTACTCGTCTCCACCGCCATCGAACGACGTAGGTAGGATAGTACGATTATAGGTTCGAGATTTCTGACGCGTACGTCAGGTCCGGAACCGATCGTGGGCTGCAGCCTCCTAGCTTCTCCACGACGAGCGACTTCCACGCCTCTGGACGTGGATCGAGGGGATCTCACCCTACCCATCATCGCGAGTTTCCCCGGGTCACCCGGAATCGACTCCGCTGATCGGCACGCCTGCCTGCTGATAGGCTCAAAGTCGTCGTGTTTTTAAGCCTAACAAACTTTATATTTATAGACTAGGAATTATGAAGCAAATGAGATGATTGGGATGTATAGGTTTCCTAGGTCGATCCACAGGGACTTTAAGGCGAGAAGATATCAAGGTAAGTGGGAAGAAGGGAGAATGACTAAGATTATCTGGATATATTAATTAGAAGAGTAATTAGAATACATGCAAAGTAAAGGATATTAAAACTAGGATGAAGTTTATGAAGAATAATATAATAGGAGATGTAATAACCATAAAAAAATAAGAAAGAGAAAGGGAAAGGAAGTTAGAAGAAGGAATAGCGTGAGGGGAATAGAGGGTGAATGAGGAGAGATGGGAAGAAAGTAGTAGCCGAGGGGGAGAGGGAATATTGCAATAAGTAAGAGAGAGGTTCGAAGTGCGCAAGAGAGGGAAAGAGAATCAAGAGTAAAGGAGAGAGAGGGAAAACAAAAGACGAGAGAGAGAGCAGGAAAGATAAGGATGACGAAAGAGAGAGGTTGAAGAGAATAAAAGGAGAAACGGAAGGAAACAGAAGATGCGAAGTACAGAGGGCAGGTGAGAGATAAGATGTTAGGACGTGAGGAGAGAGAAGAGAGAAGATTGATGGTGAGAGAGAAAATTAGCAGGACGAAAATTATAGGAGAGTGGAAGAGAGATTACCGAAGAAATGGGAGAGAGAGAGACCTTGAACTGTAGAAAAGAAAATAGAAAGAAGAGAAGAAAACGAGAGGAGGAGCGTCGGAAAATAAAGAGGGTGAGTGTGAGAGGTTTCGAGACGGCGAGAAAGAGAAAGAGTGCGGATGAGAGAGTTTTAAGGAGATGAAGAACGATCGGAAGAGAGAAAAAAAAATAGCGGGAGAGGGAGAGAGAAAATACTGCTGGAGAGAATAGAGAGATCGTGAGAGAGATTAAGAGAGGAAAGAAGAGAGAGAGAAAGAATGCGATTAAGAGGGAGAAGACGATAGATTAAGAAGAAAAGAATACGAGCCGACGGGAAGAAAATAATGGGAAATAAAAAAAATACGAGACGACGTCAGAGACAGGGAGAAGGACGATCGGAAGACGAGTCGGAAGAGAGAAGGTAGAGACGAATCGCGTAAGAGAGAGAAAGAACCAAAACTGAGGAGAGGAAAAATACCACTGGATTGTGAGGGTGATGAGGAGAAGACGTTGGGAGAATGAAGTGGAAGAAGGGGGAGAGAAATTTGAGGGTTATGAAAGCCGAAATTTAGACAGGGCGAAAACGGAAGAAGATGAAATCGGTGAATTGGGGAGAGAAGATAATGAAATGATGAAACGAAAAAAAACGAAAACAAGAAAACGTAGAAGAAAATAAGAAGTACCGAAAACGATAGGAGAAAAATAGAGGGAAATCGTGAGGGAGAGGATGAAGATGACTTTGGGAAAATGCAATGAGAGACGGATAGAAAGTAGAAGACGAGAAAGAAAGTAGAGATCAAGAGAGGTAAAATTGAAGATAGCGAGGTAACGTGAAAGACTGGGAAAGAGGAGAAAATTCGGAGAGTCAACGGAGAGCGTAGAGAGAGAGATTTCCCGAGGAGAGGAGACGAGAGGACGGACGGGACAATGCAGAAAATTTGGAAATGAAGGAATGGGAGTTGAGATTAACGAAAGACGGAAGAGAGAAAGGGAGAGGGAAAGAAGAAAATGAGGAAGAGCAAGAAATTAAAAGGATGAAAGAGAGGAGTTAACGGGAAGGTGGAGAAGATGACGTGCGGAAAAAGACTTCGCGGAAGAATAAGAGAAAGAGGAAGCGGGATTGAGAGGGAGATAGGAAGATCGAGAGAGGGGAAGAAAAGAATGCGATGGAACGAGAGAGATAGGGGGAAATTTCGGGAAAATCGGAAGAGCTAGAAAGATAGAAAGACAAAAGAAATTCGGGAGAGGGAGAGAGCAGATACCAAAATGACGAATAAAAAAAAGAAGAAGACGAGAAGAAGAAAAGATTGATCGAGAAGAAGAGAAGGAAGACTACGAGTGATTGAATTCTAAAAACGACAACACAACAAAAATCTCCTTAAAGCACTATTTCTGATTCCAAACCTTACATTACATTCTGACGGGGAGAACGTCGGAGGAAAACTAAACCTAGGAGAGAGAGAGAACAACCGGGAGAGAAGGAAAAAAAACTAGAAGCTACGGGAAGAAGCTAAAAAGAAGAAGGAGGAAGCTCCCGATAAAGTTTTCCCCCTTTTATTCTCCCGAGAAGAGTCTCCACTTCGGGCGGGCTCACATTTCCTTTGACTGGGCCCCCTTCTTGCTTTGGACAGTCCATTATGTCATTTCAAACACTTAGATTGGAGGATCTTGCTGCCCCTACTCTTGTAAACTTCCTGAAAATAAAAAGGCAAAAGTCATGTAAAATAAATTCATCTCAATGCACTAATATTTTAAAAACTTCAAGTTATGAGAGAGTAGAGGAGATGTTGTGTTCGAGAGGTCGATAGAGTTAAATACGAGCAATTCCTAGGTGCTTATAGCCACATTTTATGTTCTTATCACCTGCACTTAGGTTTAGGTTAGAGGTCGTATTTAGAGTCTAGGATTCGCCTACCCATAGGTTAGGTTTGACCGGCTACCTCTGGTCAACCTCAGTCCCATTGATCAGGCACGAGGGTTTTCACCACCGCGTCCTGCATCAGGTAAAGTCGATGGAATTAGGGATCTAGGTATTCCTTTGGGGAGCCATAAAATCCAAACTAAGGGTGGACTCAAGCTCATAGTATGATTTTTCAAAACTTTCTATACTTCTCATCCACTCATTCTTCTTTCTAAACTTTGAGTTGATGACTCCTTGCACGCACATCCTTCCGCTTTCCATAGCAAGTCGTAGCTTGTATCATCCTTTGTTGGCATTAATATTATTGACATAGTGAAGCTCCCTGATCCATAGAGATACCAAAACCTCTTCGGGGGAATAAGCTGCATGTCTACTAAGGACGGCACATGGGTAGGATGAGCACCATGAAATGAAGTATGTTGTTTTTCAATAAAGTTGCATAAAGCCTTGAAAATTTCAAATTCTGAATTCTCTAATCTCCTTCTTGAAAAAGGCTTGCAGCAAGTAGAATTAGGATGAATAAAGTAGAATTAGGAAGAAAGAAAAACACAAAAAAATAGAATTAGGAGGAAAGAAAGAAAAAAAAATTAAAAAAAAGTAGAATTAGAATGGTAAGCTACCTCCCATGTGTTTTAGCCGACTCTATTTATAGCCACTATGTATATAAGGATGATACTTGTTTCTACTTCTTGTGCTCTTATCATTCATGTCCATAGTGCAAGGAGGAATTGACGATTGGTTTGGTATGATGAATTTCTTTTAATTATGTATATTCTATTAGTATGTAGAGCAAGAACATTCTTAGTTTATTTGGTTGATTAAAGTGTTTGTTGGAGGAATGCCTTGATCTTGAGTTTCTAGTACATTACTTTCTTCTTGGCATCATTTCAGGTAGAACATTCATTTCAGATTCTATCAATGCTCAACCCATTGCTTTCTAAGCTTGTTAGTCCTATTTCATACTTTTTCTCTTTCCATTGCTAAGGGACTAGCAATGATTTAAGTTGGGGGGTGTGATAACATGCATTTATAACTTGAATTTTACCGTAATTAACTCATATTCATGCTTATTTTATGTGAATATGATGCATGTTATCATACTTTTTAGGAATTTTCTCCATTGGCATGTCATTTTACTAAAGTTGATATTTATGCATAAATTAGGGATAATTTCATGCTTAATAGATAATTAATCTTTTGTTTAAATTAATAGAAGTTAATCTCTGTTATTGAATGAGTTTTGACTTTGGTAAATGTTTTGAAGGATGATTTTATGATGAATTTATGATTTAAAATGTTTAATGAGAAATGATTTAAGTAAATTTTAATTCATCTTGATTTCTTCTTTCAAAATATATTTTAAATGATATGATATTAAAAAGAAAAGAATTTGTGATCCAATGGAGAAAATTTCGATTAAAAAGGAGTTGTATATTTTAATTTAGGAATTTCTCAAGTTTTATGCCCTTTTCCGAATTTAATTTGATTTTTTATTTGATTTTTAGAGGTATTTTACATTAAAAATCGGGAAAAAAGGGGTTATTACCTGCAGGCTGACGTGGCGAGCGGGCCCAGGCGGCGGCAGACGTGGCGCGCGGGACCGCCTCGGGGTGCGACGCGGCATTGAGGCCACGTGGCAGAGCCCGGGTGGCCCGCATGGGACGCAAGAGGCCAAAGTGGCGCGGCCACGTGGCAGGAGGCCACGCGACCACGCAGGTACACATGGGCGCCCGTGTGGGGCGCCACGTGTCGCGGAGTAGAGAGGATACATTAGGACAATTAATAGGGGAATCTTCTCCCCTATTTAACCGCGTCCTTTCCCTTTATTTCTTCCGTGTGGGACTATGTTCCCACACGGTCTTACCTGTGCAGGACGCGTGGCGGCACGGCGGGCGTCGGATCAAGGCGGAAACCCTCGATCGCGTGGACCCGAGTCCACGCGATCAGCAATTGAACACGTGCTGAATTCGAGGAGTAAGTGAAGATGATGAACGGCTCACCTTTAGACACGTGGCATCCCAAGAAGCTCCCGATCTTCATCGAACGGTGAATGCTCCATCGGGCGATAGATCTCCATCAGACGGCCGCTGCAAGTTGATCAAAAGCGATAGAGATCGGACGGCTTACCTGATCGACATCAGACGGCTCACGTGATTCACATCGGACGGCAGAGAGAACTCGTGGAAGAACTCCACGATCGCGGCGCGATCGAGCCGCGCTCGTGGAGCGTTCAAGGCGGAATCAACTCCACGATCGTCAGACAGGAGGTCGTGAGGATCTGCAGTGAGATCGACGCCCAATCGACGCACGATCGTGGTCGATCGTGGTCGATCCCGGCGATTAGCATGGCCAGGAAGAAGCGGAAATCATGGCAAAATTAAGGCCAATTGATGGCCAATCCCGAAGCTGCGACGTCGCCCCAAGGAATCGTTCCCACTACCTATCAAACCGCCTCCACGATCGCCTTCAATTGGCCACGATCTTCGGGCCAATTTCCTCTTTAAAACCAGTGTATCTTCCCTTCTTTGTTTTCAACTTTTGATCGATTCGTAAAGGAATTAAGCGAATTTCGAGGAAGATGTTTAGTTCATCGTGATCCCCCTGCGTTTTAGACTCAATTCCGAAGGGATTGGAGCGGGATTGATCACGAAATTCCTCCTTGATTTCATCGAATTTTCCCCTTGAAATCCGAAAATTCATGAGAAAGGATCCGAGCAAATTCACTCCAATTCGGGCAAATTGGAGCTTAATTCTCGTGTCAATCGGGTTATTAGTGAGATTTGATCGATTATCAAGAGGTAATTTGAGTTTTTATTAGATTTAGAAGTTTAATTTTGCAAATTAGTTCATAGTGTTCTTCATTTTCCCCAAATTTCGGTCTGAAATTTTGCTGATTTTGAAAATAGGATATCTCTCCGATTATAATTCCCAATCACTTGATTTTGATTTCATTAGATTCCTCTTTTCATCAGCTTTCCGTGGAAGCAAAATTCATCAAATTCCGAGTTCATTTGGCCCTTCAATTTGACGTTTGAACAAGAATTGTTCATCTTTCATCAGAAGTCAAATGTTGACTTTCGGGGTCAATTACTTTTTATTGACAAATCAGAATTTGATAATTTTGATCGTGTTGGATTCCTCTAGTTCTTAGCTTTCCATTGACATATAAATTTCAAGATTTGGATTTCAGTTGGTCATTCAATTTGAAGATTTCCTGTGAGGTGTTAATTTCGGGGATTTTCTGATAATTGATTTTCAATAATTCATAATAAATCCATTTCTCATCCAAAAATTACGAATTATATATCAATAAATTCCATTTTCTCTCTAGTAATCTTCTGACTCTGTTTGACTCTGTTGGTCAAAGTCAATGCTTTGACTTTGACTTTTGACTTTTCTCTGTCAAATCCGAGATTTCAATTCTTAAAACTTCTTATTTACCTTATTTATATTATTTCCATATCTTACATCTTATTTTCTCTTATTTAAAACTCCTTTTAAGCGTAAGTTTGACCAAGTCAACTCTGCGATTAAAGTCAACCCTGCTCTCTGTGGATCGACCCGATACTTACCCAATACTTGATTATTATATCTTGTATTTGTGAGTTCGGTTTTATAAATTTTTTTTGACCATCGTCTTCGTGTTTTAACGACGCACGAAAACGACACGTCAGACGTCTTGCATCCAACACAAAAAATGAGTAGAAAAGAGAAGACACTGAATATAATGATCTTCCATACACAGAATGCATCATCGGTGCCCACTTTCTTATTGGCTAGCCAATGAGAAAAGCACCCAAGGAAATGTAAAAAATGCTAAATTTTTTGTCTTAGATTTAATAATTGGCCACCTTGAAGACTGGGGGGATGAAATGCCTATCATGCCCATAAAATTTCAGCTCCAAACTCTATCAAGACCATTTAATAGTGAGCTTTTAATTTGGAGATATTTCGACAGTTGATCTAGCTTTCTCTCTCCTCAAATGGCTCTTGTCAAACCACTGTAGTCTAATTACAAGCAGGTCAAACCTGAAAAAAGAAAAAAAATTCAATTTCTTCTATTCTCTCTCCTCCTCGTGTGCGTCAGTGAGAAATGTGCAAGAGAGAGAAGTAAGGAGAGACTAGTAGTGTGGTGAGGAGAGAGGGAGATAACTTGAATTACATCTTCTTACATCTTTTCATAACACATAAAATTCCTTGCCCATGTCAAAAAAATGAGGGAGGAAGATAACGAACATCTTTTTCAAAGTTTACTCTTGAAAATCAAATATTTCTCTCTACACGTTCATACCTCCTTACCTGTTATGAAGTTCTTTGTTTATTTGACTTTATGAGATTGCTTTGATTTTGATCGGAAGTCATTCACAATTACCTTCAAAGTGCAACTTATAACTTATGACTATCCTAATCATCAATCTAATTGGTAAACTTCAATTGTTCAATTCCCAATGACAAACATTCTCAGCTTGAATATGATATGGCGCAGTTCATAGTTGGATATGTTATCGGGAAGGGAATTGCGGTTCTGCAGGAGTAAGGTGAGAGTAGCCAAAAAAATGGGAGCTTGTGATCTCTGATCTTTAGTTATGACTTATCTCTAACTTTCCTCGGTGAATTTTTCAAACTCTTATATGCAAGTGACAATTAATTTGTGGATGTCAGGGAGAAGATCGAAGCCATCACTGCTTCAATTCGCGGCACGATTTCTTGAATTGCAGAGACTTAGTCATTTGCAGATGAACCTCCTCTTTTCGGCATCTCCACGACTTAGAACCTTGGCTCTGATACCCCTTGTTGGCGATTAAATGAGTTTGAGATCAGAATTTGGAGAGGGGTTTGATCACACAAGATCAGAACAAACAAACAACTCTATTTCACTTCAAGAACACACTCAAATGTATTCGCAACACCGCTCACCCACTCAAGCATTACATCAAACACCCTTTTCTAAGAAAATGAAACAGGAAACCGTCATAACGGTTTGTCCACGTGGCGCACTTGATCGCCGTTATAACTCCTTGTTCCGACGGCTGAGATTAAATCCTCGCCGTTTAGAAACTCCCCTAACGCTTCCACGTTATTTATGAGACGAACGGCTGGATTATCATCTCACATTGAGTGCCCGTTTTCCTAGGGAACCATTTTCGTTGCACCGTCTTTATAATATGATTCTACCGCGGAAAAGTCAACTAAGCACTGCAGGGCAGTATATACAGAAGCCAAAAACCCCAGCACAAGCTGCAGACAAGCGAGATGATGCACTCAACTAGACGGCTGGCGCCGATAATTCTGCTCTCAATCTTACTGCTTCTGTTCCCCTCATCCGATGCTATCCGGGTGCTGAGAAGAACGAAGGGAAACTATGAGGAATCTGCCGTCCCACCGTCGCAGTCAGAGAGAGAAGATGCGAGATATCCGTGCGCTGCCCCAGGTCCAAATCCCTTTATGTCGCATCCTTATCCCCGGCCGATACCATGCCCGTGGTGCAGATTCTAGCAACGACTACAACCTGGACGTGGTGCAAGAAATTTTTCCCTTATTCCCCGTCTCTTTTTCTTCCTAGTGTCACGGGCAAGACCCAAACTGTTGCAAACTTTGATGTCAAATGGGGCTATTGCGATGTTGGAATAAAATTAAAATCTCATCAATCCTATTTCAAATTTCTCAGAATTCCATGGTTTGTCTCCTGCGAAGAATTTCGCGACAGTAAATTTCCGTCACCGAAACAGAATCTGAGTATGAACTCTCGCGATGACAATACAAATTGCGCGAGTAAAAAATCAACTGAAAATCCGCGGGGTACGATATTGTCTTCATCGAATTTGATAATCCGGAGTCTCGGCAATCAATAATCTTGGCGACAATTTAATCCGGGGTTCAGTGCAAGCAGAAGTTCAACTCTCCGTCAACAGCACATGCTGAAGTTCAACCCTCCGTCAACAGCACAAGCTGAACAGGAGTCAAAATTCCAGACTTTGAAGGCTTTCTAACCGGTCTAAAATTGTGGAAGTTTGATGCATAACTGCCACATCAGCACTACAAGACAAAAGGGGAAAAAAACTTTGACCTATTCACTTACCTGGACCACCTCTTTTAACCTTTATTCCTATTGATTAATTTTGTGAGTGTGTAACCCCATAAATAGAGGTATTGTAAAAGGAAAAAACATGGCAGAAAGATAGAAATCTATTTTTTTTATTTTTAGTGAGAGTCTTCCTCTTTTCTTTCTGTCTCTCTTTCTCATATTTCAGCCTATATGTGTGTGATCTGGAGCTGCTTGTAAGCAATCTCTTAAGGATCTTTAGAGGTTATTTCCTGTTTCAAGTCATGAAAAACGAGGCTTTTTAGTAACAGATCTTTCCATCCCATGAGAGCTGCTCAAAGAAAAGTTACTATTTATTAGACATAAAGTCAACTATCTCCTTCAAGGCAACTATCTCTTGTCTAAACCTTGATTTATTGCTCTTTTCTCAAGCTCCTACAGTATTTACTCAGAAATAATTTTCCCAACTTTCTGATTTCTGTGAAAAATAAACTTCTGAGTTTACCTATATGATCTGAGGCACCATGGATTATAATCTGTGCCCTAAAAGAGAATATACAGATTACATTTAATTTATTCTTTTAATGCACCTCATCTCATTGCAAAAACCTTTATTAGTCGCAATTGAATCATGACTCAAAACTTCCACGAGCAACTTCAAACTGCCCCCCAAAAAGAATAACCCTTCGGATGGTCGATGAAGGAAAAAAAATACGAGGTTCACAAATTACCATCATTTCTTCACACTGCTTGTGCATTCAATCTTATTGTCTGGGATGAATCATAGGAATGAGGCATTGAACCTTTACTAATGAACGTGGAGTTCGTTGACCTGATCCTTGAGGGTTTGGAGGCATTGTCATGGTGTTAGGAAAGAGCAATTGGTATGATACATTAATCTCTGATCGTCTATGACCTCGACATGATGGGTCCCGCGGTTAACACTATCAGCACAAACGAGAAGCTTCATGGTAAAGGATCTTAGGGTATCATGTGTCTTTATTGCGACCGATTCAAAAGATGTAGACTTTTAAGACTTCTACTAACCGTCCTTGCTCTTGAAAGTCTTGTGAGACTTTAAGGCTTCATTTTCTTTTGCAAGTCAAGGTTTTCCCACGTCGGGGGTTGGTATACGTCCCCCGCATGCTGCCATAGTTTTCTCTTCGTAATTTGAGATGCTCATTTTTCCACGGAACCATTTTCACTTGTCGATCTCCTTACGGACGATTCTTCACTGCTATAAACGGACTGCAAAATAGTCCACAAGCACTGTGTGGCGCGACCAATTGAAGCGAAGACCCAGGTGCAAACCCAGGTGCAAGCTTCCGTCAGGCGTGATGCGCTCGAGAAAATGGCTACTGCAGATGTAGACATTAATATGTAGAGTCTTCTATTAACCGTCCTTTCTCTTGAAAGTCTTGTGAGACTTTAAGGCTTCATTTTCTTTTGCAAGTCAAGGTTTTCCCACTTCGGGGGTTGGTATACGTCCCCCGCATGCTGCCATAATTTTCTCTTTGTAATTTGAGATGCTCATTTTTTTACGGAACCATTTTCACTTGTCGATCTCCTTACGGACGATTCTTCACTGCTATAAACGGACTGCAAAATAGTCCACAAGCACTGTGTGGCGCGACCAATTGAAGCGAAGACCCAGGTGCAAGCTTCCGTCAGGCGTGATGCTGCGCTCGAGAAAATGGCTACTGCAGATGTAGACATTAATATGTAGAGTCTTCTACTAACCGTCCTTGCTCTTGAAAGTCTTGTGAGACTTTAAGGCTTCATTTTCTTTTGCAAGTCAAGGTTTTCCCACTTCGGGGGTTGGTATACGTCCCCCGCATGCTGCCATAATTTTCTCTTTGTAATTTGAGATGCTCATTTTTTTACGGAACCATTTTCACTTGTCGATCTCCTTAAGGACGATTCTTCACTGCTATAAACGGACTGCAAAATAGTCCACAAGCACTGTGTGGCGCGACCAATTGAAGCGAAGACCCAGGTGCAAGCTTCCGTTAGGCGTGATGCTGCACTCGAGAAAATGGCTACCGCAGGTAATTTTTCTCTTGATTTTGCTACTTCCGTCCAAGCCTGCGGATGCTATCCGGGTGTTGAGAACAGCGAGAAGAGATGCTCGGGACTCGGGTGTTCGATATTTTCATCATTCAATAGGTGGGAGATCTTTGTACCACTCTATCGATCCTTCGTGTTGGTGCGTCCATGCTCCCCCCGCACCAACATAATGGCATTTTCCGTGATGCTTCTAGCACCGACTACAACATTCGGCGTTTAGCCGACGTAGTGTCTTTTGCGTGAATTGTACCTCTTTTTCTTTGGAGTATCGTGAGCTATTCCAAAATATTGCTGATCTCGGTGTCGTACATGATTTTGCGATGTTGGATTGCATTAAAACTTTATAGAATTCTATGGTTTGTCTCCATAAGGTTCCATGGCAGATGGTGGGTGCTCCAGCTCAGCGGCAGTTACGGGCGTCGAAGATCTTCCGTCTTCGGCGTCGGCTCTTTTCTATTTTCTGTTTCAGGTAGTTATGGTTTAATCAGGAGAGTTGAATGAGGAGAGTTATGACGGTCTAGATGAAAAGACGTAAGGAGTGAGGAGAGTTATGACGGTCTAGATGAACACACGTAAGGAGCGACGAGAGCGTACTGTGGAGGTCGTTGGAGACTTCTGTCTCTCTCCTCACCCTATTGGATAATCTATAAATTACCCAGTTGAACGATGAAATGCAGCGCGGCAAACTTTCTCAGCGAATAGATGATTTTGATTGTTCTTTCTCCTTCTCATTGATTTCTTCTCATCTCTCAATCTCTCGTGATCACGTGTGAACAATCAAGCGCGTGAATTTATTTCCATCAATTGGTATCAGAGCAAATCGATCTTCAGAAGAATGAAAATGGCGAAGAAATCTGTGGATGGAGAAATGGGAGCGTCGACGCCGTCTCTCAAGTTATCGAAGACGAATTATCGCGCACGGTCCATGACCACGGAGGTATAGCTAGATTCCCATGATTTGTGGCAGACGATTGTTGGTGAGAACCCGTCGAAGAAGAAAGATCGCTAGGCGCTTTCCGTGATCATAAGCGGTGTTCCTGAAGACCTACTCGGAATTCTTGACGCGAAGAAGAGTGCGAAAGAGAATTGGGAGATTCTGCGTCAATGGAATCTCGGCGTGGAAAGAGTGATTCAGTCCCGCATCCAAAGGACTTAAACGGGATTTGGAGATACTCACCATGGCTAAGACAGACTCCGTCATGGATTTCGCGATGAAATTCACGCACATCGTCTCTGATTTGCGGAACTTGGGTGAAGCAATGGAAAAGAAGGAGGTCGTGCGCAGAATCCTGAGAGCAACACCCGCCAAATTTGATGCCCTTACTCTCTCCTTGGAGCAGTACAGTGAACTTGATAAGGTGAGCCTCGACGAGGTAATTGGATCTCTCACCGTTCATGAGTTGTGACATAAAGAACGAGAGTCTCGCAAAGAGGAGCAGGTCCTATTGGCCAAGGCGATGAGCAAGGCCAAGATATCCTCTCAAGAGAAGTCCTCATTGCATGGCAGAGGATGACATCGCGACCATGGCAGAGGAAGAAGCCGAGGCCAAGGTCGAGGACGCACTCAATCGGCTAAAGAAGACAAGGATAAGAAACCATTTGACAAATCTGTAATTCAATGTTAAAATTTTAAAAAATATGGTCATTTTGCATGTGAATGTAGGAGCGCAAAGAAGCCGCGTGATGATCGAGCTTATGTGGCGGAAACCATACTGGCAGCGGCAGCGGCAAGTTCGTCTAACACGACGAGCGCAATCTCTTCTCTTCTTATGGTAGTAGTGGAAGAGGTAAGTGACTTACTTCTCCATAGATCCGAGGGTGCATCCTCCGATCCTACTCTCTGGTACTTGGATATCGGCGCTACGAATCACATGTCAGGCTGCCAAAACTTCTTCTATGAATTGGATGAGTCAACGACAGGATTTGTCAAATTCGGCGACAATTCGAGAATCTGAATTGAAGGAAAAGGAGCAATTGAGATCAATAAGAAGAATAGAGAAATACTTTGGCTCTCCAATGTGCTATATGTTCCCCAATTAGCAGCCAACATCCTCAGTCTTGGTCACCTAGATGAAGAAGGCTGCCGAATGACCATGACGGGAGGTAAACTAACTATTTTTTATCATGATGGTTGCTTATTCATAGAAGTACAAAGGTCTGAGGGGTGACTCTACCTACTGAAAACTCAATATAGTTAATCAATTCTTGATCACTACAGAAGACGCTTCCGAAGATTCGCTATGGCACTCACGGTTTGGTCATCTCAGCTTTCACACGCTGAAGGAGATGTCAAGTAAGAAGCTCGTTGAAGGTCTTCCTCCTGTCAAAATCCCAAGTAAGCTCTGCCGAAATTGTATTGCCAGAAAGCACCACACGACGCCATTCCCTAAATCGTCCTCCTTCCGAGCAACTAAGCCGTTAGAGCTCATTTATACAGACATCTATGGGCCTATATCACCAGCTACCTTAGGAGGAAGCCGGTATTTCCTTTTCATCATTGATTATTTTTCTCGACTAACCTGGGTGGAGATGTTGCACTGTAAGTCCGATGCATTTGAAGCCTTCAAAAGTTTCAAAACGCTGGCAGAGACAGAGAAAGGAATGAAGATAAAAACACTCAGATCAGATAGAGGAGGAAAATTCACATCAAATGAACTCTCAAGGTATTGTCTCGAGCATGGCATCAAGACGCAATTGTGATGGAGAATTATCTCATCACATGAACACAAGGGTTCCAAGTGAACCAAGATATGACTTAAGGAAGAGGAATCATTCTCAACAGCAACAAAATGGAATACTATTCCTTATTCACCAATTTGAGAAATTATTCATTCATAAAATGAAGAAGAAAGCCTCTCTCAAACATTGAAAGAGAGTGTAGATCAAAAGGGAATTACCTTCCCTCTTCCTCCATTTACATATTGATCCAAAGATTAACTTCGTCAAAAGAAATTAAACCCTCATCCTTAGATACTTAGAATTCTTTGAATAGGCCAAGTCAACCACCCTTACCTTGGTGTAGGGTATATACTTCTAAATCATCATATCATCAATAGTATTTCATCTCCACGCTATAGAAATATCATACCACCATCCTGATTTATTAAATAATCCATATCATCTTCTTCTCTATTTCTCTTCTCTACTCATTGATAGAGAATTATTTCCAAACAGGAACACAAGGGTTCCAAATGAACCAATATTCCTCCTTACTCATGAGTTTGAAAAACTCACCATCCATTAAGTGAATGAAGAAATCCTCTCTAAATAATGGAAAGAGAGTGTAGATCTTAAGGGAATTCTTGTCCCTCCTTCCCCTATTTTACACTGATCTAAAGATTGACTTGGTCAAAGCATTTAATCCTTATCCTTAGATACTTAGAATTCCTTGAATGGATCAAGTCAACCACCTCTTACCTTGATATAGGTTTCTTATTTTCCAAACCATATCCACTATATCATAGGTACCTTGTATAGTTATAGGGTAATGATCTCAAAAACATCAATAGGAATTCCCTTTTGTTATCAAATTTCTTTTCTCTTTGAAAACCTCCCTTAGTTAGAATTTAGGAGAGATCTAAACTATTATTACATATGGAAGCATGGCCATTGAATTCTATTTCAAGTCAAGCACAATTGAAGAGGAAATGAAATATGACCTTCTTACTATTATGAGCTCAAAGAAGATACCTACAAACCACCCTTGAAAAGCTTGAAGGAAGAGTCAACAAGGAGAGTTACCTCCCCTCTAAACAAAGTCCTCATGGAGTTCAAAGACTATTTCACGTCTTCTCTCCCTACTGACATGGACCACAGATAAATACAAAAGAGCGAGATCCATTCAAGAAGAACAAAGGTTACTCAGAGAAGACTAAGGACAGACAACTGGAGAAGAACTCTGCGCTGCTAAAGATAACAGTTTTGATGCCGATTCCACTGAAGTTAAAGCCGAAAAAGCTCCAATATTATGCGCTGGCAAGAGGATTTCCCGCGTTGGCAAGACCTTCTCATTTTATCCTGAGATACAAAGTATCCGGCGGAAAGTCCAACAACAGCATTAAATCGATACAAAGTATCGATGGACGAGTTGATGACAGAAGTTCCAAGCAACAGTAGCCTCCACCGGCAATGAGTAAAGCGAGAAGGCATGACCTTGAGTCCTACAACTAAAGAGAAGAAGTTCACACGAAGCAAGAATGCCCGCGACCCTCCCGTTATTCACGGAAGGCACACTATCTCGACAGGTTTCCAAAGACGTGGGGGAGCTTTCTAAAATAATTATCACGTACACGGAACATCCCCGACACCTGATGCTCCACATTGAAGACATCGGGATATCAAAGCTTCCCATGACATCGAGGTCACCGAGGAGTGTCCTTTCGGTTACGTCCAACCCAAAGAAGGAATTTCAACATCGCGACACCGGAAGAACTAAAGACAAAATGGAAATTCGCAACGCCGGAATAGCTACCCATTCGCGAAAACATCTTTCACAAGACGTCCTCTCTTCGTCAAACACCAACTTAACGGAGCTTACTCAAAGAAGAGAAACTGAACTTCCCGTATCCTCCCTGCTGACGTGGAATGTTAACAATCCGTCGTCACGAAGAGACCCCACGACTTCCGGGGCGTGTCACTGCCGTCTCGACGCCATTCTTCACGTCTAATCAGTTTTCTCTCTCATTCTTCTCTTCTATAAAATGACGATTGTAACATAGATACATGCAGTTGTTTTGAATGAAATTGGTTACTATCTGGGTACATTTACCCTTTGTGTTCTTAGTTCCTCCCCGTATCTCCATCATTCCTTCCCCTTTCGCAATCTCACTCCGGGTTCTATCTCCCTATCTTGCCTCCCACCCATTTTGTCGCTTTCATCAAAATTTCTGTCAGAGATTCACCGAGGAAACTATCTAGCGTGTGGAGCAAATCCGAAGCTTCGTCTTTCACTCCTCCATCATGTAACATCCTCTCTTTCTTTAGAACGTGAATAATAGTTCGCATCCGTTGATGGTAAGTAAAACTATGATCTTTTTTTTTCTCTTCTTAACTATCCCTCTTAGCTTCCACCCGCTACCCGTATTCCTGCATTCTCTAATCTCATCTATCCGAGAATTCTCCAAATTGATTCTCTTATTCTAATGATATAATAATAAATATTATTGGTCTTCTTCTTCTATTTGTCTTATCTTATTACCGTCTCATCCACATTTTCCCTATCCCATCCTTCTATTCATTATTCCATCTTTATATTCTCTAATATATATATATCTATATATATATTGATCATTTGTATTATCTCTTCTAAAACCTCTTCCTCATTCCAGAATTATATTAGTATTGTTCTTCCTCCTTATCCATCAATTCGAGAAATTATCCATTTATTAAATGGATGAAGAAGACCTCTCTAAATAATTAAAGAGAGTGTAGATCTTAAGGGAATTATCTTCCCTCCTTCCTCTATTTTACTCTGATCTAAAGATTGACTTGGTCAAAAGAAAATAAGCCTTCTATCCTTAGAAACCTAGAATTCCTTGAGTGGACCAAGTCAACCACCTTCTACCTTGATATCGGTTCCTTATTTTCCAAACCATATCCACCATATCATAGGTACCTTGTATAGTTATAATTAATGATCTCAAAAGAAAATCAGTAGGGAACCTCTTTGAATTACATCCATTTATTTCTTTGAAGACCACCTATAGATAGAACTTATAGAAGATAACTATTTATTATCAATTGTGAAAGAATGGTACTCAAAATCTACCTCAAGATGAAGCCTTACATGACCAAACCCAGGAAATTATGAAGCTAATTGGTATAATAGTAATCAACATGAAGGCCATCCTCCCCACCATCTCCTACTCGGGTAATAACCTAACGGTTAAAGGAGAGAAAGGAGCCCTACCGCTCAGCCATTCAAAGACTATCTCCCACAAGACCACCATAAACTCAAATGAGGATGTATTGACAGCAAGCACTATCAAGAAAGCCTACAAGGATCTTCATCCCCACGCCGCCAAGTTAATCCCTGCTTCCTTCGCTCCCGAAGAAGATCTACGCAAGCTCGCCACTTCCTGACTGAGTTCGCAAAGATGGTCAACGAGTTCTTGAAACAAGATGGCAAGAAAACGTCGGGCGTTGACTTACCAAGAAGACAGCTATAGTATCGAATGCGCGACTGGTAAAATAAGCCAAGGAAGTGAAATTATCATCTGGGGCTATCGCGAAAAAATGACGAAAAGATGTTCGCGATTCCTTTGCAACTCATCTTCGCGCCTACCTTCCCCATCGTCCTCTCTTAGTCGAAGCATTTCCACCCCTCTGGATTGCAGCATCAGCAGCTACAGGAAGGATCGCAGAGGCTCTACTGTGTGTGACATCGTTGGAGCTTCAGCCAACACCTATTACTGAGAATTAAATGCTCGATCAAGAATACGACGCGTCGACGACTATGGGAAAAGAGAAATTTTCCTTCAAAGATCTCCATGCACCTTACCTCACGTGACAACTACAGCAAAGAAAATCTGCAACAGACACCTCTTCGCTGGGAGATCCGAAAACTGATCGCTACTACCCCTCCTCTTCCGGAGCACCGCTTCAAATTAAAGTTCCCTCTCTTTCTCTACTTTATAAAAGACGATTGTAAGAGAAAAAAAGGCAGTTGATTATTGATAAAATTTGGTTACATGGTTACTTTTACCTTTGTGTTCGTGTTCTTCCCTGTGTCTCCACCATTCTCCCGCATCCTCTTCATCTCCGATTCTACCTCCCTCTCTATTCTCCCCCTCTTCTGTCGTTTTTTATCCACTTCACGTTTGAAACCAATCGAGGTTGTTCCGGATCCTTACGAGAAGCCCGTCGGCATCATTTTTCATCAAATCCAGGTAATCGTCCTTTTCCATCTTCGTGATAAGGTTCAAAAATTCTGAAGATTGTAAGTCCAACAATATCGTCACCATTTCTATTATGACGTAATTCTTTCACCCCTACCAACTTTTCTTCTCTTCGCAATCACTCCTCCATCCTTTTTAATTCTATTCCGCTATCCTTATTCCGCGTCCATTCCCTCATATCCTCGACTAAATATCCTCTCACTTCCGACCTTCTCACTATCATCTTTCTTTTACTCTCTCTGTTTTCTTATACTCCCCTCCTTTAACTCATATCCAAATCACCATCCCTCCTAAATATTCCCAGTCGTTATCGCCTTCCCTATTTTCTATATTAAATATATTATATCATCTCCTTCTCTTTTCTTGAAATAACCTCTCCACAGTCTTCGAATATTAACCTATTCACTCCTCCTATTAATTATATTCACGGATATATCTCATTAATTCTCTATCTTATCATCTATCTGAATTACACATCTATTCTCACTGATATCACTTCATAGGTCCTCCACTCATTTGTAGGATTATTTCTTTAATCATATCATCATCAAACATATCATCGTATTCTAAAATATCCTACATCATATACTCATCTTCACTACTTATCCTCTCCATATCTCCACTGATTTATAACGATAATTCCTACTGATATCATTCATAGATCCTCACATATTTGTAGGATATTTCTCAATTACCCTTATTAAATCTTTTTATCTTATCCCTCTCACTTCTCCATATCTACACCATCATATTCCTACATTTAATCATTCCAAAATGTCCTACATCACTCATATTTAATCTTTATCATCTTTATCATCCTCTTATTCCCCTATTATCCTTCCACAATATCTTATCTGATTTCTACTTTATTCCCTCAGTGGTATCATTCATAGGTCCTCACAAATCTGTAGGAATATTTCCTATTTTAAAATTAGTAGATATTCATATTGTATCTCACTCATCTCTCCCTCACTTCTCCATATTTCCATCATCATATTCATACCTAGAATCATTCCGAAATATCCTACATCAAATTGACTGCACCCTACTCACCTCAGCGGAATGGGTGGTTGAAAGGAAGAACAAGACAGTGGTATCTATGGTCCGAGCCATGCTAAAGGCCAAAGACCTCCCTAGAGAACTATGGGGAGAGGCTGTAAGTATTGTTGTTTATATCTGATAACAAGCAAAAGAATATCAGAAACCATCCATTTTATTTGCATTTTGGTCATTGAATGTTTTAAATAAACAATTATTTTGCATGTTATCATAATGTTTTGCCTGAAATTAACCCTTTCATTGCACTTTAACCAGGAGGAGTTAATTACAAATAATTAGAGCTTTTATGAGACATTTTAAATAATAATTACTCTCATAAATAAATATCTCATTAGCAATTTTTGGACAGGATAATCTACAATTTTTTTTAGCATTTACTTTAAGTGAAATAATCTTTTTTTTTGGAAATAATCACCTTCATAAGCTTCTTTAATTTTTTGGTTTATATCAATAATGCCCTTAATGGGCCGATTTGTACTTATGTGCTTTTTGAGGTATTATGGACAGGAAATGTAGGTGAATCATGTGAGCCAATCACACGACAGAAAAAAGGGCTGAGTACATCGCGATGTGTACCCCGCTAAAAGTTAGCTCACCTGGAGGAGTACGCGGTGAAGACACATAAGTCGCCCTCCACCAATCAAATGGAAGAGGGCATGACGTCGACCAATCGCAGCATGGGGTATTGACGTGTGTGCAAAGTGATGCACACCAAGCGACTCAACAAACTCAAAAAAAAGGGGGAAACAAATTTCAGGATTTCGGGAAGCTTTAAGAGGAGAAGAAGATCGGCGAAATCGGGTGTTCTTGATTTCCCGCCCGAAGAAGATCGGCCTAGAGGACACACCGGGGAAGAAGATCCAATCGTAGGTTTGTAATTTCTGAAATAGACTTCATTTCCAGTTCTCTATTCATGCATTCTTGTTCGCGTGAATAGGTTTAGATACGACATATTTTTGTTGTTGTTCTTTCATAGTTTATTTTCTTTTCTTTCATTTAATTTTTCTGAAAATAATGATTTCTCAATCCTATTCTTTTTACACTTGACTGTTCAAAATTTTCTTACGCAGTAATATTTCTTTTTGAGATTCTTTTAGTTAATATGTGAAGTTTAATTTAGGTTTTAGTTTGAATTTCATTCCGGTTTACTTCTGATTTCAGGAGAGTCTATGTTTCCCTATGTAAGAAACACATAAGAAGTAGATAAACGGATTTCAATTGAATTAATTTTAGTTCTTGTTTTCGGAATGTCTTGAATTTCCAATTTGCAAATTCATTTCATTAATTAGGTTTGTCTTTCCCTCTCTAGAAGTTGATACAGTAGACTGTTTTCTTCGCAGTTCACTTTAAACAACAACCTAATGTTGCATTTAATATTCTTAAGTTTTATGTGAGGCAGAGAGATTACGGACTAAATCATACTAAGACAGTTTAAAAAAAAACCTTCTAAAAAAACTATGAAAGATAAGAAAATTTTAATTGATATTAAAGCTACTTTGAAATAAGGATTTTGTGGAAAATCGAATTTCAAAAAAATCAGTAAAAGTAATCTACAGAAGCTTAAATAGGAGAGTAATCTACTTGATATTGTTTGATAAACAAAATAGATCTTTGAAAAAGAGGTTTTAACAAAAACAAAAAAATAAAAATAAAGAGTTTTAATATAAACAGAGAATATCTCTGAAAAGGAGTGAATAGAGAATAAAATTCTCTTGGTAAAGTTTTAGTAATACAAATAATAAAAGCTGTTTGATAAAAAAGATTTTAAAAATAAAAAAATTTTTTTATTTTTGAAACAATGAAAGTGGATTTAGCATATTAAACCCCACATTTCTGCAACTTGATTTTCTTTTTTTTTATCATTGCAATTTGTTTCATATAATTGCAACTCATTGAAGATAACTGTCTTGCAATTCACTTTCATTTCAATATGATTCGCTTGCAATTCATTGAAGATTAAAGGAGGAGAATTGCAACTCTTTTCATATAATTTTCTTTTTGCTCTGCATTTGTTAAAAAAAAACATTAATTCTGTTTTGAATATTAAAAAAGAAAATATTGGTGTAACCTCCCTTGGGTTCGACCCCTTACTAAGCCACATATTTTTGGATATTTGCAATTGTTAAAGGGAAATTCTTTTATACACATTTTAATGATTAAGTCTGGAAGAAAGTACTACGACGCGTCACATCCTCTCTTTTTTTGGACTTATCAATTGGTGCCGCTGCCGGGGAGGTAAAAAGCCAATATTCTTTCTTTTATTTTGATTCAAGAAAACTGGAATTATTTTTCATCAAAATTTTATCTCTGCAATTTTTTTTCTGACCTTTATAATAACTGAATATAAATTGTTTTTGATCATTTTGAAGCATAACACTATATGCACGGTAGAAGGTCTTTAAAACAGAAAGAGACGGAGGAAGAGGAAGTGCTACAATTTGCGGAATTCAGTAGCAAGAAGACAAATTTTATTTTTCCAGAAGCAATGGAAGAGGAAGTCAATAATCAACATGAACCAACACTGAAGGAATTATCTGCACCTTCAGATTATGAGGCATTCACGAAGATTTCAGCCCCATTAAATGAGAATGCAAACTTCAAGATAGATGCTACAATGTTAAACTTCTTAACAAGCTTCAATGGACGATTCAGTGATGAACCTTACGAATTCCTACGGGAATTCACTCAATTCTGCTCATCTTATTATTTTCCCGGAATTTCACGAGAAGTAGTAAAGCTCATGTTGTTTCCCTTTGCATTGAAGGATAGGGCAAGAGAATGGCTGAATGGCACAGGAAAAACGTTTACATCATGGCAAGAGGTACAAACAAGCTTCTTGCAGAAATATTTTTCATATGGGAGGACATATGCTCTCAGAAAAGTGATAAGGGATTTTACGCAAGGAAATGAAACATTTGGAGAAGCTTGGGAGCGATTTATGACATTGACTAGGAAGTGCCCTCATCATGGCATTCCTAATCATGAGTTAGCCCAAATCTTTTACCAAGGTTTAGATTATCAAGAAAGGCAATTAGTTGATATATCCAGAGGAGGTAATTTTCTTAATACAAAAGCCAGTGAATCATTAAAGCGGATGGAGGAATTAGTTGAAGATTGGGTGTTTAGGCAAAGCTCTATGATTGATACCAAAACTGGAGGATTGAAAAGAGGAGTTATAGAGGTAAAAGGTATGGAAGCAGACATTAAAATGGAGAAGTTGGAGAGTGAGATGAAGCAATCAGTGATCGATATAACTGAAAACTTCAAGCATCTCCTCAAAGATGCTATTGCTACCATTAAACCGGATGTAAATCTGAACAAAGGTAATTCTGATCTCACTTGTATGAACTGCACAGCAAATAATCATATGCAAGACAAAGGCAAGGCAACACTGACAGAGCAAGTGAATGCATTTGGAGCACACTCAACTAATAACAATTGGAATGCAGGAAATAAAATGACAAATTTTGGAAACAACAGTGGACAACAGGGGTTTGGAATTCAGAATAATCAATTTAAGGTGCCAAATCAGCAGCAATTCAGTATGTCATACCAATAGAATAATCAACCATTCTATCATATTATGCACTTCCATCACAGTCAACTTCCCTATCAACACACTCAGCCTCAGTTTTACAAAAATGCAGCTAATATGCGGCTACCAGCATAGAGTTATACTAATCATGCTTTTAATAATAATCTGTGGGAAACTATGAAACGTTTGCAGGATAAAGAGAAGACTTGGGAAGAAGAGAAGAAGCTTTTATTACTGCAAATTGAAGGGATGAGATCATCGCAGAACACTAGAATGGGCAATGAAGTGCAAAGAGAAGACAAAAACCAAGGTAAAACTAATGAGAATTTCTCTAAAAGAAGTCTACGAGGTCAGTTTCCAACTAAACCTTGCATTAATCCATGAAATTTATTACATGTTGATAGATCTAATTGTTTTTCATATACTTCTAGTGCTGAAATTAGTAATGACCAGAAATCTAATAGTAGCTATAATCTTAGCAGAAATGGAACAACCATTAATGCTATTTCAGCCCTGAGAAGTGGGAGAATTTTATCAAATTCAGAGGATATTAAAAGTAAGGATATAGAGAATAATAAACTTAGAGAAGAAGATAAGATAGAGGACAGGGAAATAATTCTAGAAAAAGAGGAATTAAATAGAGAAGGGAGATAACAGTTGATTCCCTTCCCAAGTGCTCTAGTTTCAAAAAAAGAGAAAATAGACAATTCCTCCTTACTTGAGATGTTAAAAAATACTTCTATTACCATTCCTCTAACGGATGCAATCCGTTATATACCACTTTATGGAAAGTTTGTGAAAGAACTTTGCACTCCTTCGCGAGAAAGAAGGAAAATTAAACTTTTTGAAAATATTAGATCCATTATTTTAAATAGTCTACCTGAGAAGTTACAAGATCCTAGAGCACCGGTGATTGGGTGTACTATACAAAATATGGAATTTAAGAGAGTATTGCTGGATACGGGAGCGAGTGTTAATATATTCCCAAAACTTTTATATGATAAACTCAGTCGTGTTGCATTAGAACCAATTAAATTAGAATTACAATTAGCTGATGGTTCAGTTCGTGCACCATATGGACGATTATAGGATGTCATTGTCATAGTAGGGGACTTAGCATTTCCCGTAGACTTCATAGTGACTGATGTGAAAATTATTGGAGCATTATGCAAATGCTCCAATCATTTTGGGAAGACCATTTCTTGCTACAGCTAGAGCAATAACTGATTTCGATAAGGGAAAAATTGAATTGAGAGTAGGGAATGATAAAATAGAAATTCCAATACCCAATTTGAGGAGAATACCTGAATACACATATGAGGATACAAATAGGATAGATCAATTCTTGGAAGAGGAGGTAGATTATGATGAATTAATTGAAGAAGTGTTTGCAATTAATGACAGTGAAGAAGTAGATCTTGAGACACTATTAATAGCAGAAAATTCAGCTGAGTTAGAATTTTAAAACCCCTACCGGAAACATTAAAATACATTTTTTTAGAGGAAAGAAACTCTAAACCCATAATCATCTCATCATTGCT
Source organism: Lemna minuta (assembly GCA_024174645.1). Classification (NCBI taxonomy): domain Eukaryota; kingdom Viridiplantae; phylum Streptophyta; class Magnoliopsida; order Alismatales; family Araceae; genus Lemna; species Lemna minuta. The sequence continues at coordinate 2,154,057 of CM044115.1, read as the reverse complement.
CTCTGAAGAGCAAGAAGGAAAATTGATTTCAGTAATTTTGAAATACAAAGCAGCCATAGGTTGGAAGATAGATGATATAAAAGGAATAAATAGGGAAATCTGTGAGCACAGAATTTTTTTAGAAGAAGATTCAAAACCTACCCGGCAACCTCAAAGAAGGCTGAATCCCCACATCTTTGAAGTTGTAAAAAAGGAGATACTAAAATGGTTAAAAGCTGATTTTATTTATGCTATATCAGACAGCCCCTGGGTAAGTCCAGTCCATGTAGTACTAAAAAAATCAGGAACTATAGTGATTAAGAGTGAAGATGGAGGGGAGATGCAAACGAGAATAGTTTTGAGGCATCGGGTATGCATAGATTACCGGAAACTCAATTTGGCTACAAAAAAAGATCATTATCCACTCCCCTTCATTGATCAAATCTTAGAAAAATTGGCTGGACAAGAATTTTACTGTTTTTTAGACGGTTATTCAGGATATAATCAAATTGCTGTGCATGAACACGATCAGGAAAAAATAATATTTACGTGCCCGGTAGGTACTTATGCCTTTAAAAGGATGCCCTTTGGTTTTGTGTAATGCACCGGTGATAACATGCATTTATAACTTGAATTCTTATCTTAATTAACTCATATTCATGCTTATTTTATGTGAATATGATGCATGTTATCATACTTTTTAGGAATTTTCTCCATTGGCATGTCATTTCACTAAATTTGATATTTATGCATAAATTAGAGATAATTTCATGCTTAATATATGATTAATCTTTTGTTTAAATTAATAGAAGTGAATCTCTGTTATTGAATGAGTTTTGACTTTAGTAAATGTTTGGGAAGGATGATTTTAGGATGAATTTATGATTTAGAATGTTTAATGAGAAATGATTTAAGTAAATTATAAGTCATCTTGATTTCTTCTTTCTAAATATATTTTAAATGTCATAATATTAAAAAGGAAGAAATTTGTGATCCAATGGAGAAAATTTGAGCTTAAAAGGAGTTGTATTTTGAGAAATATGAATTTCTGAAGTTTTATGCATTTTTTCCGATTTTTATTTGATTTATAAATTGAATTTCTAATTAAAAATATCGCAAAAAGGGGATTTACCTGCAGGGTGATGTGGCGGCTGATGTGGCGCCCGGACTAGGGTGACGTGGCGCGCGGGACCAACTCGGGTTGCGACATGGCACTGAGGCCACGTGGCAGCGCCCGGGTGGCCCGTGCAGGAGGCGCACAGGGCGCGGCCAAGTGGCAGGGAGGCCACGCGGCCACGTGGGCGCCCGTGTGGGGCGCCACGTGTGGGTTCGATAAAAGAGGAGATAGAGACAATTAATAGGGAAATTCACCCCCCTATTTAACCGCGATTTTGCCCGATATTTCCTCCGTGTGGGACTATGTTCCCACACGGTTCTTACCTTGCTGGACGCGTGGCGGCACGACAGGCGTCAGATCCGGTCGACTCTGATCGCAGGGCATCGATCGCGTGGACCCGAGTCCACGCGATCACGAAATCAAGCACGTGCATAAAAAGATCGCGTAAGTGACGCGATCAACGGACTTACCTTTCGCCACGTGGAAGAGCCGAGAGCATCCGATCTTCGTCGAGATAGATGGCTGGCGATGGACTCACCTCTCGATCGTGATCCGACGGCTACGGTGAAGTCCGGTTTTTCTCTCTCTTCGCGGGAATCTGGAGCGTCGGATTCCAATCCGACGGCGTAGGCGACGCGTGGAAGAACACCACGATCGCGGTCCGATCGAACCGCGATCGTGGCGCGATCGAGATGCGATCGTGGATCCTTCCGCGTAGAATCTATTCCACGATCATCGATCGGCAGTTCCGGAGCATCTGGAACACGATCGACGCTCGATCGTGGTCGATCGTGGTCGATCGCGCGAAGATCGTGGCCTATTTTGAAGCTCTTTTTGAAGCGAACTTAAAGTCAAAATCGTCGCGGAATTGAAGCCGCGTCCTCGCCAAGTGGAACCGCTCCCACGACCCTTGCAAACCGCCTCCACGACAGCTCCAATGACCCACGATCGTCGGGCCAATTTCCCTCTTTAAAACCATGTATTTCCCATCTTTGTTCTTCAACTTTTGATCGATTCGTGAAGGAATTAAGCGAATTTCGAGGAAGATCTCTAGTTCATCGTGATCCCTTCGCGTTTAGACTCGATTGCAAAGCAATTGGAGCGGGATTGATCGCGAATTTCTCATTCATTTCATCGAATTTTCCCCTTGAATTCCGAACGTCCACGAGGAAGAATCCGAGCAAATTCGCTTCAATCCACGAGAATTGGAGCCCCATCCTTGCGGCAATCGGGTTAGTAGTGAGATTCGATCAATTATTAGGAGGTAATTTGAGTTTTTATTAGATTTAGAAGTTTAATTTTATAAATTAGTTCATAGTGTTCTTCATTTTCCCCAAATTTTAGTCCGAAAAGACGCTGATTTTGAAAATGGGATAGCTCTTTCGATTGTAATTCCAAATTACTTGATTTTTAGTTTTAATTAGATTCCTCTTTTCATCAGCTTTCCGTGGATAGCAAATTCATCAAATTCTAAATTCATTTGACCCTCCAATTTGACGTTTGACCAAGGACTGTTCATCTTTCATCAGAAGTCAAACGTTGACTTTCGGGTTCAATTACTTTTTATTTATAAATTCTAAATTGATAATTTTGGTCTTGTTGGATTCCTCCTGTTCTTAGCTTTCCATTGACATATAAATTGCAAGATTTGGATTTCATTTGGTCATTCAATTTGAAGATTTGCTCTGAGGTGTTAATTTCGGGAATTTTCTGATAGTTGACATTCAATAATTCATAATAAATCTATTTTTTATCCAAAAATTACGAAATATATATCAATAAATTCCATTTTTTCTCTAGTTTCCAAATATCTAAATTAGGTAATCTTTTGACTCTGTTTGATTCTCTGATTTTGTAGAACACCTACTGTTGGTCAAAGTCAATGCTTTGACTTTGACTTTTGACTTTTCTCTGTCAAATCTGAGATTTCAATTCTTAAAACTTCTTATTTAGCTTATTTATATCATTTCCATTCCTTACATCTTATTTTCTCTTATTTAAAACTCCTTTTAAACCTAAGTTTGACCAAGTCAACTCTGCGATTAAAGTCAACCCTACTCTCTGTGGATCGACCCGATACTTACCCAATACTTGATTATTCTATCTTATCTTTGTGAGTTTGGTTTTATAAATTTTGTTTGACCATCGTCTTTGTGTTTTGACGACGCACGAAAGCGACACGTCAAAATGGCGCCGTTGCCGGGGAGCATGCGTTATTGATTTGATTGCTTTGATTTCTTCATCATATTTAGGTTTCTGTCTTGTGTTGTTTACTGACCTACAGAGAATTTATCAGACCCTCATCAGTGGTGAAAAAGGTATAGCAAGGTAAGATTACCTAAATTTGGCCATTATTTGACATTTTGGTGCAAATTTGGTAGTCTATTTGGTGTTTTTCACCTAATTGATACATCGATATTGATATATCTGAGATTTTATCTTCTGTTATCAATGACCTATTATTATTATTATCTTTATTGGTGTGCTTTTTGATAGTGTTTAACTTGATCTATCTTTTAGGTGGATTAAGTGAAGTATTTTTCATTTAGACATCACTCTTTTCGTCTCACTCTTTTCTGACATTCTTATATATATATACTTGCTATGTTTTTGTGATATTTTGGCTTTAGATATGCAAAGGAATCATAGGAACGGAGGAGGACGACAGGGTCAGCGACCCATGAGGCATACACGGAATAATCCCATGTATGATGATTTATTTGCCTCATCTAGAGCTCCATCGGAGAACTCCAGTGATTCTCTTCCAACGATCGCCACACCAGGGCGAGGAGAGCCGATAGACGCTCCTCTACCTACCGAGATAGTAAGACGACGTCTTAGCGACTACGCAAGACCGGTCGTCCAAAGGCAGACTACGCGAGTCAATGCGCCTCTACGACGAGGTGCGAATTTTAAAATTGACTCACATATTCTTGGCCTTTTGCCCACTTTTCATGGACTACCATCGGAGGATCCATATCGACATGTGGACGAGTTCAGCTAGGTGTGCGAATTCAACCAATTCCACAATATCCCCTCCGAGACGGCCAAGATGCGCTTCTTCCCTTTCACGCTTAAGGAAAGGGCGAAGGAGTGGTTCTTTACCTTGGGCCGCGAGTTTGATTCATGGAGAGATATGAAAGACGCATTTTTGCGTAAGTACTACTCGGTAGGTAAGACTAGTGCCGTGAGACGCGCCATACGCGAGTTCTCACAAAGGCCGGGTGAGGTTTTCTATGAGGCTTGGGAGAGACTTAGAGATCTCCTGAGACAGTGTACGCATCATGGTATACCTAAACATGAGATTACTCAGATTTTTTATGATTGTTTAGGTGCACCTGACAGGTATTTGCTCGATGGCGCTAGTGGAGGCACGTTTATGAGCAAGTACGAGGATGAAGCCCTCGAGTTGATTGAGTTGGTGGCGGAGAATAGCCATCATCATGCGGCTAAATCCTTCGGAGGACGGAGCTCTCCCGTGAAGGCAGGGATGTTAGACGCAAAGGCGGCAAAGACAGGTATGCTTTTAGATAAGATTGAGAAACTGACGGAAGCCCAGAACTTGATCATGGACTCGCTTAAGGTCCGACCGGGTTCTGATGGCCTCGCGCCAATTTCACATATTGATGTCTCACCGTGTTCACATTGCTCTTGTTTTGAGCATGTAGAGCTGGATTGCCCCGTGATGGCAATCCAAGGACACTTTCCATTTCGGCCAAACCATACTACATATCAAGGTTTGAGCCAGGCGGGTAGGTCGACCTACGCAAATCAGGGTTATTCAAGTTATCATAACCCTACTTATACGCAGCAGCGGAGCGAGCAGCACACTTCATATCATCATCCCTACGGATCCGTGACGTGTCGTTTTTGTGCATCGTTAAAACACGAAGACGATGGTCAAACAAAATTTATAAAACCGAACTCACAAAGACAAGATATAATAATCAAGTATTGGGTAAGTATCGGGTCGATCCAGAGAGAGCAGGGTTGACTTTAATCGCAGAGTTGACTTGGTCAAACTTAGGTTTAAAAGGAGTTTTAAATGAGAGAAAATAAGATGTAAGATATGGAAATGATATAAATAAGTTACATAAGAAGTTTTAAGAATTGAAATCTCGGATTTGACAGAGAAAAGTCACAAGTCAAAGTCAAATCATTGACTTTGACCAGCAGTAGATGTTCTGCAAAATCAGAGAATCAAAAAGAGTCAGAATATTACGAAAAGTAGATATTTGGAAACTAGAGAGAAAATGGAATTTATTGATATATATTTTGTAATTTTTGGATAAGAAATGGGATTTATTATGAATTATTGAAAATCAATGATCAAAAAATCCCCGAAATTAACACCTCAGAGGAAATCTTCAAATTGAATGCCCAAATGAAATCCCAATCTTGAAATTTATATGTCAATGGAAAGCTAAGAACCAGAGGAATCCATAAAGATCAAACAAGATTTGTGAATAAAAAGTAATTGACCCTGAAAGTCAACGTTTGACTTCTAATACATGATGAACAGTCCTTGGTCAAACGTCAAATTGAAGGGTCAAATGAACTCGGAATTTGATGAATTTGTATCCACGGAAAGTTGATGAAAAGAGGAATCTAATGAAACCAAAATCAAGTTATTTGGAATTATAATAAGAGAGATATCCTATTTTCAAAATCAGCAAAATTTCAGATCGAAATTTGGGGAAAATGAAGAACACTATGAACTAATTTGCAAAATTAAACTTCTAAATCTAATAAAAACTCAAATTACCTCTTGATAATCGATTGAATCTCACTACTAACCCGATTGCCACGAGAATTAAGCTCCAATTTTCGCGAATTGGAGTGAATTTGCTCGGATCCTTTCTCACGGATTTTCGGAATTCAAGGGGAAAATTTGATGAAATCAAGGAAGAATTCATGATCAATCTCGCTCCAATCCCTTCGGAATTGAGTCTAAACGCAGGGGGATCACGATGAACTAAAGATCTTCCTCGAAATTCGCTTAATTTCCTTCACGAATCGATCAAAAGTTGAAGAACAAAGAAGGGAAATACATGCTTTTTAAAGAGGGAAATCGGCCCGACGATCGTGGGTCATTGGAGCGGTTGTGGAGGCGGTTTGATAGCATCGAGGAGGCGATTCCTTGGGCGTGGATCGTTGCTTCAATTCCGCAACAAATCAGCTTCAATTTCGCCTCCGAATATCCTGCATTTTAGCCGCGATCGGGCCACGATCGGGCGCGATTGGGCCACGATCGCGCCACGATCGGGCCACGATCGTGGTCCTGGTCATTTCGTCGATCGACGTCTGCTCGATTGGCGGCGATTCCACCATGCCAACTCCCCGATCGCGGCTCGATCGAGCCGCGATCATGGAGTTCTTCCAGAACCCCTCCACGCCGTCTGATCGATCATCAGGCGACTGGAGGGTCACGATCGCGCGATCGCGATCCACTCTCCTCGTCCCGTCCGATGGCGATCCAACCGTGCTGATGAGACACGCCGCCACCTGTCTAAAGAAAATAAATTAATCAGTTAAATGTAGGTGGCCACGTCGTCAAATTCGCTTTCAGCGAATCTCGAGCCGCCACGTAGAACGGCAGAATTGAAACCGCGTTGCATTTAATGCACGCGGTTTCATTTAATGCCGCATTTAATGCGGAACATTTAATGCGTCCAAGGGGCCTCTGACACGGCTTTGTCTTATGAGGCGGGGAAAAAGCCATCTTTTTTTTCATTGGTCCACGTCGTCTCAACCCCCGCTCCTGAAAAAGAGAGCATTAAATGTCTTTTGTCCTATTAGGCGGGAAAAAATCCCTCCTTTTTTTTCATTGGCCGCCGCCTTTCTCCCTGACACGTCTCGATTTGACGATCGCGTGGACCCGAGTCCACGCGATCAACGCCGTTCTGAGTAAATCCAACGCCTGAAACGCCGCCACGTCACCTGCAATCGGTAAGTATCGTGTGGGACATAGTCCCACACGGGAAAAAAATGAGATGTGACGTGGTTAAATAGGGGAATGGATTCCCCTATTAATTGTCGTCACTATCTCCTCTCTTACCTACCTTACGCGTGGTGCCCCACACGGGCACCCACGTGTGCTCGCGCTGTCGCATGGCCCTTCGCCACGTGGCCGCGCCGTGCGCCTCCTGCGCTCCACGTGGGCTACCCGCGGCCTGCCACGTGGCTTTGGAGCCGTGTCGCCTCCGCGCGGTGGCCCTCGTGCCACGTGTCGCGTCGCCGGTTTCCCCGCTCGCCACGTCAGCCTGCAGGTTAGTAAATTCCCTTTTTCTCGATTTTAAATAGGAAAATTCACTTTAAAAATCAAACAAAATTCGGAAAAATACTTAAAACTTCAGAAATTCATATTTCTCAAAATACAACTCCTTTTTAATTGAAATTTTCTCCATTGGATCATAAATTCTTTCCTTTTTAATATTATGCCATTTAAAACATATTTAGAAAGAAGAAATCAAGATGACTTATAATTTACTTAAATCATTTCTCATTAAACATTTTAAATCATAAATTCATCCTTCCAAATATTTACTAAAGTCAAAACTCATTCCATAGCAGAGATTAACTTCTATTCATTTAAACAAAAGATTAATCATCTATTAAGCATGAATTTATCCCTAATTTATGTATAAATATCAACTTTAGTGAACTGACATGCCAATGGAGAAAATTCCTAAAAAGTATGATAACATGCATCATATTCGCATAAAATAAGCATGAATATGAGTTAATTAAGATAAGAATTCAAGTTATAAATGCATGTTATCAATCCGCGCCGCAGCATATGGGGAACCCGAGGCCGACACCTTTCGCCCCCGGTATTCCCCGAGCGGTCACACCGCCACCGGCTATTCCACCTCCGGCACCCTCAGTTGATCCCGTCATGAGTGCATTAGCACAAATGATGAGTAAACTGAATGAGGTTAGCGACCGACTCTACCGAGTCGAAGGGGCTAAAGCCCAATGCTCCGATGCTTCTACCGAGCAAAGGAAAGGTAAGCGAGTTGAGTTTAGTGATCAATTACCTTCCCAGCCTTTAGAAAATCCTACGAATGTAGGTCAAGCATCGTCGAGCCGCACCCATAATGTGAACGAAGTTCGCATTGATGGTGCATCGGAGGAGGCACATGCCATATCGGGCCTACGTAGCGGCAAGGTCTTAGTGGATCCTCATACGGACCACAAGCGCCGCAAGGACCCGCTTGAGGAGAAGGACCACCGTCCATCTCCCACGATTATCCCGGAGGAGGACTCCGAGGATGAGGAGGCACCCGATGAGGAGAGTAGGGCAGAGCCCAATCCCGAGGTTTATAAACCTCCGGTACCATATCCTCAGTTATTGAGCCAGCCTAAAATCCCTACGATTGATAGTGATGACACCTTATTAGAGGCTTTTAGGCAGGTTACTATCACCATCCCATTAGTAGATGCCATCCAGCATATTCCACCCTACGCAAAGTTCCTGAAAGGACTTTGCACCCCGGTGAGGAAGCCGAAACGTATCCATATGAGTGAGACCATTAGTTGCATCATGCTGAGTATGCTTCCTCGTAAGCGACGTGATCCGGGAGCTCCTATGATTAGTTGTGAGATAGGGGGTAGGACGTTCACTCGATCTCTCCTCGACACGGGGGCTAGTGTCAATATACTCCCGAAGGGAGTGTATGACGTTTGTCCACTTGGCGAGTTGCAGACACTATTTATCGAGTTGAGCTTAGCGGATGGATCCGTGAGACGACCTCACGGAGTAGTAGAGGATGTGATAGTTAAGGTAGAAAACTGCTACTTTCCAATAGATTTTATTATCGTGGATATGAAATCCACGAAGGACCTCACCGACTCTCCCATCATACTAGGGAGACCAGTTTTAGCTACCGCGAAAGCGATTACGGATTGGGGCAAGGGTGAAGTTATTTTTCAGGTTGGAGATAGCACGATGAAGGTGAGTATCCACAAGTTGATTCGACATCCTTCACACGAGACCGATGAGGTAGGCGCCGTCGATGTCTACGAGGATCCGGAGATTTCGAGTTGTATCAAGGAGACGATGTCGGCTATTGAGGATAGGAGCTTCGAGGAGCCCGAGGATGATGCATTTCCCTCCGGCGAGACGGCACCCGAGCTAAAACCGCTACCTTCGACGCTGAAGTACGCTTTTCTTGATCATCATAGTGCTAACCCCGTTATTATATCCTCGCAGCTAGATCACGACCAGGAGGAGAGACTATTGGCGGTCTTGCGAGCGAGGAAGGAAGCAATCGGATGGAACTTGTCGGATCTTAAGGGAATTGATCCCTCTTTGTGCATGCATCGCATTTTCCTAGAGGAGGACGCTCGTCCCTCTAGAGAGGAACAAAGACGGCTCAACCCTAAGGTATGGGATGCTGTTAAGGATGAGATTCTTAAATGGCTTAATGCAGGTATCATATATCCCATCTCCGACAGTCCATGGGTCAGTTCAGTGCATGTTGTCCCCAAGATGGCGGGGATCACCGTGACGACAAATGACAAGGGCGAGGAACTTCAAACGTGTCTTCCGACGAAGTGGAGAGTTTGCATCGACTATCGGAAGCTTAACGCGGCGACGAAGAAGAACCATTTCCCTTTGCCATTTATTGACCAAATTCTTGACAAACTTTCAGGTCAAGGATTTTATTGCTTCCTAGACGGCTATTCCGGGTATAATCAGCTAGCTATCCGCCCCGATGATCAGGAGAAGACGACGTTTACATGTCCATTTGGCACATACACATTTCAGCGCATGCCTTTTGGACTATGTAACGCCTTCGCCACATTTCAGAGGTGCATGATGGCCATCTTCTCCGATTTTATAGGAGAGAGCATGGAGGTCTTCATGGACGACTTTTCAGTTTTCGGCCCGAGTTTTGATGCGTGCTTGGAGCACTTAACGCAAATCCTCGACGTTTGCGTTAAGAAACGCCTAGTTCTTAGCTGGGAGAAGTCCCACTTCATTGTAAGAGAAGGTATAGTGCTTGGACATCTAGTTTCAAGCAAAGGATTGGAAGTGGACAAGGCCAAGGTTGAGGTAATCCAAGACCTTGCACTCCCTACATCGATAAGGGAACTTAGAAGTTTCCTAGGGCATGTCGGTTTTTATCGTCGCTTTATTCAAGATTTTGCTACATCGATGGGCGTCAGACTTGAAGTGGATGAAAGGCGGACAGAAGAGGGGGAGAATAGATAGGGAGATAGAATCTCGGAGAAGAAGGGTTGGAAGGGAGGATGGTGGAGACAGGGGAAGAACGGTGAACACAAGGATAAAAAACGTAACCAGTAACCCAATTTTTATCAAAATCAACATCTCCCGATTTGTGTTACAATCATTTCTTTTATAGCAGAGAAATGAGGGAAAGGAATGACCGGATGTGAACGGTCGCGTCGAGGAGGGAAGTTACGCGTCCGGGGAATCGCGATGCCTCTACGTGAAGGCGGCACGGTGCCTCATTATTCCACGTCAGTAAGGAAGGTTCTGCTTCATGACGTGAAGGGATGCGTTTATAAGATTCCCCATTTTTTTGCTTGCTTTCCCTGCTAATCGATCACGTCGACGTTCCCTTGATGATGTGCATCCGGCGCATGCGGCGTCGACTGGGTGCTATTGATCTCCCGAACGTGAAGATGCTGTTGACGATCGTGCGGAGAACCAGGGTAGTGAAACACCAGCAGGAGTAGCGTCCACGGGAAAATCTCGTGTACCGTTTATTCTTCTTTCCTTCTTCTCTTGTTGTTTTTTTTTCTGGCTTTGACCGTTGACCTTCTTTCTAACCTTTTGTTTCAGACCCGTGGTATCGCCGTCCGCGTTGAGGAAGTCTATTTCTGCAATCGTCCTCGCGATATCCGTATTGGCTTGAAAGCTGGAGAACGCGTGCATGATTTCAGCTCAGACGATGATTCCTTCCGCTTTCATGGCAGGCAGAAGAGGACAGATGATGCTATCCTTGTGGCATCATCAAAAATATTATTCGGCTCGGGTCCTTGCATGGAGATTCCGCGTACTTGCGCGCAATGACTAGACAGTCATGGATTATCTTGGGGGGGGGGGAAACTTCCTTGCTTCTTTTCTATTTGGTTCTGAGTCACCCTCTGTCGCGGTCCTTCTGCAGACAAGGTGTTGATCTGCATGTTCTTTACTCAATGGAGACACATCATCATTATCTTGATTGTCTCCCTGATGATGAGAGCTCAAAATGTAGCCCTTTTATCGTATGATGGCGTGGAGATCTCCAGAGTTGCTTCATTGCTCCATATCAGCAGAGAGGCTTAACCTCGGTGAAGAGAACTCAAATTAATTCTTCAACCTAGTGAGAGTCGTGAGCTCCTCTTTGTCTTCATTTCTTTGGAAGGCTTCATGAGTTGTTGATATTCTCAAGATGGTAAGAAGAATAAGTACTGTTTTCTTTCTTCAATTGTGCTTGACTTGAAATAGAATTCAATGGCAATGCATCCATAGGTAATAATAGTTCAGATCTCTTCTAGAATACTTTCTAAGGGAGGTTTTCAAAGATAGAAGAAATTGGAGATCAAGGATATTCCTATTGATGTTTCTTGAGATCATTATTTATAATTATATAAGGTACCTATGATATGGTGGTTATGGTTTGGAAAATAGGGAACCTATATCAAGGTAAAAATGGTGGTTGACTTGGTCCACTCGAGGACTTCTAGGTTTTCTAAAGATACGGATTAAATGTTTGACCAAGTCAATCTTTAGATCAATATAAAATAGAGAAGGGAGGGAAAAGAAATCCCTTAAAGATCTACTCTTTCTTTATTTATTTAGAGAGGTCTTCTTCATCCATTTAATGAATGAATAATTTTCAAACTCATGAGTGGGGAGGAGAAGGAGGAGGAGGATAGGTTCACTTTGAACCCTTGTGTTCATGTTTCAAAATAATTCTTCATCAGTTCATCTTTCATCAGAAGTCAAAGGTTGACTTTCGGGGTCAATTACTTTTGATTTACAAATGATAATTTGATAATTTTGGTCTTGTTGGATTCCTCAGGTTCTTAGCTTTCCATTGATATATAAATTTCAAGATTTGGATTTGATTTGGTCATTCAATTTGAAGATTTCCTCTGAGGTGTTAATTTCGGGAATTTTCTGATAGTTGATTTTCAATAATTCATAATAAATCCATTTCTTATCCAAAAATTACGAAATATATATCAATAAATTCCATTTTTTCTATAGTTTCCAAATATTTAATTTTCGTAATCTGCTGACTCTGTTTGATTCTTTGATTTTGTAGAACACCTACTGGTTGTCAAAGTCAACGCTTTGACTTTGACTTTTCTCTATCAAATCCGATATTTTCAATTCTTAAAACTTCTTATTTAGCTTATTTATATCATTTCCATTCCTTACATATTATTTTCTCTTATTTAAAACTCCTTTTTAACCTAAGTTTGACCAAGTCAACTCTGCGATTAAAGTCAACCCTGCTCTCTGTGGATCGACCCGATACTTACCCAATACTTGATTATTACATCTTGTCTTTGTGAGTTCGGTTTTATAAATTTTGTTTGACCATCGTCTTTGTGTTTTGACGACGCACGAAAGCGACACGTCAACCGGCAACCTTCCAAAGGTGTATGAATGCACTCTTTTCTGATTTTATTGGAGAATTTTTAGAAATTTTTATGGATGATTTTTCTGTTTTCGGTGTTTCATTTGATAATTGCCTAACTAACCTTGAACAAGTTTTGAAAATCTGTGTGCAGAACAACCTAGTTCTCAGCAGGGAGAAAGCCCATTTTATGGTGCAAGAGGGGATTGTTCTGGGCCACATTATCTGCAAAGAGGGAATCAAAGTGGATCAAGCCAAGGTGGAAGTCATCAAGAATCTTCCCTTGCCGCAGACCCAAAAATAACTTAGAGGATTTTTAGGACATGCTTGATTTTACCGCCGCTTCATTAAAGACTTTGCAAAAATAGCTAAACCTCTAACACATTTGCTTTGTAATAATGTGGATTTTTCTTTAGGAGAAGAAGCGAAATCTTCCTTTTTACTCATTAAAGAAGCACTTATAAAAGCACCTATATTGCAAGCTCTGAGATGGGAATTTCCCTTTGAAATTATGTGTGATGCGTCTAACACCGCAGTGGGAGCAATTCTTGGCCAACGCATCGATGGCAATTCGGTAGCAATTTATTATGCAAGTAAAACACTCGGAGGGGCACAGGTAAATTACTCAACAACAGAAAAAGAATTACTTGCTATTATTTTTGCATTGGAAAAATTTCGGCAATATGTGTTAGGGAGCAAAATTATTGTTTTTTCTGACCATGCAGCATTGAAATATTTACTAACAAAGAAGGAATCCAAATCTTGGCTAATTAGATGGATTCTTTTATTACAAGAATTTGATTTAGAAATTAAGGATCGGCCAGGGAAAAAAAATGTTGCAGCAGATCACGTCTCTCGAATTCAAGCTGAAGATTCACAAATCATCAATGAGAATTTCCCTGATGAAAGTATCCTCACAGTGAATTGCCAACCATTACCTTGGTATGCCCATATAATTAACTATTTGGTTGCAGGTTTAATACCTGAGGATTGGGATTATGCAACTCGAAAAAAATTCTACAAAGAGGTAAAACGTTATTTTGATGATGAACCTGAACTTTTCAAATTAGGGGTGGATGATATATTTCGACGATGCATGCCCGAGGTAGAACAGGTCAGTATTTTAAATGCATGCCATTCTTCACTTTCTAGGGGGACATTATGCATAAAAAATAATAGCATTTAAGGTACTTCAAGCTGGATTTTTTTGGCCTACCCTCTTTTCGGATGCACACACCTATTGTTCAGCCTGTCTTAAGTGTCAAGCATCTGTTGATCTAAAAAAAAAAAGATGCAATGCCTCTCCGTCCTATAATTGAAGTTGAAATCTTTGACTTATGAGGAATTGAATTTATGGGTCCATTCCCCAATTCTAATGGTTTTGAATATATTTTAATTGCAGTGGATTACATGTCAAGATGAGCAGAAGCAATTCCAACAAGAACTAATGACCATCAAGTGGTAGTAAAATTCATTCACCAACATATTTTTTGCTGATTTGGTTGCCCAAGAGCTATCATCAGTGATGGAGGGAAACATTTTAGCAACCATCAATTGCAACTGATGCTTAAAAAAATATGGAGTGGAGCATCGAGTAACAACTCCTTATCATCCTCAGGCCAATGGTCAAGTTGAGAATACCAAGAGGGAGGTAAAGAAAATTTTAAAGAAAATAGTGAGATTAGATGGTAAGGATTGGTCTTCCAAACTCTATGATGCATTGTGGGCATATCGTACAACCTATAAAACTCCCTTAGGAATGTCACCATTTAGGTTAGTTTATGGTAAGGCTTGTCATTTACCGATGGAAATTCAACATCGAAGTTATTGGGCTATTACGAAACTTAATCTTTCTTTAGATAATGCAAGAAAGGCAAGGTTGCTGCAATTGCATGAGTTAGAAGAATTAAGAAATGAAGCCTACAATAATTCCCTGATTTACAAGGACAAAATGAAGAAGTTTCATGATAAGCATCTCAACCGTAAGACATTCTCTCCAGAACAAAAGGTATGGTTGTATAACTCACGGTTGAAATTATTTCCAGGTAAGTTGAAGTCCAAATGGGATGGACCCATGACAGTAATTGAAAGTTATGAAAATGGAGTAGTTCTCATTGAAAATGAAAAAAATAAATCTCAATTTAAGGCAAATGGGCAGAGACTCAAACCATTTATAGAACTTGAAAATCAAGATTTCCCATCAATATCCACTTCTGAAATACACAAACTACAAGATCCAAGTGAAGAGTAGTATATTTTTTTCTATTTTTTGTTCTCTGTTTTCTGTTCTCTATTTTTTTCTATAAAAAAATAAATAAATAAAAAATAAATAAATAAATAAACTGTTATAATTTACATTACAGTCTACAGTTATAGCAAATTATAATAGAATGATTTTTATCTTTTGCAGGTACAATTCTGTCATAAAAAATCAGAAAAAAAAGAGAGCACGATCTTTTGGAGAAATTGAAGTACAAAACTGATGAAGAGTGCACAATAGGTTTTGCCAATCCGACGAAAAATACGGTTTGCAGTTCTATTATTTTCACTTGTTTCATTGTCTTTTATACATATGAATGAATTAAAAAAAAATTCAGGTTTAAACCATGATGATATATGTAGGAATAGCTTACATCTAGGGGGAAGGTTTTATAATCTGTTTACTAAAGAGCATTCGTGATTTGAAAATGCAGAAATATGCAGAAATAACCACGATGATATAATCTGTTACTAAAAGGGTTAGACTTCAACAGTGAAGGACATTCCCCCAAAATTTAGAGCCAACAATTAGAATGGTTTAGAGAAAATTAAAGAAGGGACAAAATAGTTACCCTTAAACTCAGGTTTACCTAGTCTTTAGCTATGATTGAGGTGGAAGTAAGAATACACTAGAGATTTACAAGCTGAATGAAATCAGGTAACCTACGGTGCTAGTGTAGTCTAATGAAGAAAAGCTCAATAGGAGAGTTTAGTGGAAAGTCCAACATGATTAGGAGAGCTTTGCTGCTAAATTCTTATTCTTAATATCCCAATTTCATATCCCTGCCAAATTGTTTCTCCAACCCATGAGCAATTGTGTAACAAATGGTGAAAATAAGGGGAGATATTATTTTAAACCCTTTTTCACTCATGTGCAAGACCAAAAAAAGAGGGGAATAAGCTGCAGAGCAACATCAAACTCTCAATAAGCGGCTACCGCTGCAAATAAGTTGCAAACAGCAGTAAGGAACACTTGGCATTTACCAAATAAGTGTGTGAATACCACAAAAGGAACTATGTTCAGAATTCTTTTAACAAAAATTCTTGCACATGAGTGGGATGGGAAGTTCCTATTTAAACCCCAGTGGCAAACACCAAGAAAACACAAGAAAACTCATGCGGAAGGAGAAATTTTTCTTCTTTTAGTTTTTTTTTGCCTTCTCTCCTTTTAGCAGCAAAGCTCCTTGATCAAGTATGGATAAATGATGACCCTGAATGAGCTTCTAATTAATATCTTCTTTTCCTCATTTCTACAAAGGAATGATAATATGGCACTGATAGGGGAAACTTAAAATACATGTCATAATGATGCAAAGTGCAGGCAAAATGATGTATTCACTGCTGAATCCTCAATCATTGCTAAGGGACTAGCAATAGGTAAAGTGGGGGGTTATGATAACAAGCAAAAGAATATTAGAAACCATCCATTTTATTTGCATTTTGGTCATTGAATGTTTTAAATCAACAATTATTTTGCATGTTATCATGATATTTTGCTTGAAATTAACCCTTTCATTGCACTTTAACCAGGAGGAGTTAATTACAAATAATTAGAGCTGTTATGAGACATTTTAAATTATAATTACTCTCATAAATAAATACCTCATTAGCAATTTTTGGACAAGATAATCGACAATTTTTTTTAGCATTTACTTTAAGTGAAATAATCTTTCTTTTTTTGGAAATAATCACCTTCATAAGCTTCTTTAATTTTTTGGTTTATATCAATAATGCCCTTAATGGGCCGATTTGGTACTTATGTGTTTTTTTTTGAGGTATTATGGATAGGAAATGTAGGTGAATCATGTGAGCCAATCACACGACAGAAAAAAGGGCTGAGTACATCGCGATGTGTACCCAGCTAAAAGTTAGCTCACCTGGAGGAGTACGCGGTGAAGACACATAAGTCGCCCTCCACCAATCAAATGGAAGAGGGCATGACGTCGACCAATCGCAGCATGGGGTATTGACGTGTGTGCAAAGCGATGCACACCAAGCGACTCAACAAACTCAAAAAAAAGGGGAAACAAATTTCACGATTTCGGGAAGCTTTAAGATGAGAAGAAGATCGGCGAAATTGGGTGTTTTTGATTTCCCGCCCGAAGAAGATCGGCCTGGAGGACACACCATGGTGGAGAAGGTTTGGAAAATAAGGAACCTATATCAAAGGGAAAAGGGTGGTTGACTTGGTCCATTCAAGGAGTTCTAAGTATCTAAGGATAAGGCTAATTTCTTTTCACCAAGTCAATCATTAGATGAGTGTAAAATAGGAGGGAGGGAAGATAATTCCCTTAAGATCTACACTCTCTTTATTTATTTCGAGAGGTCTTCTTCATCCATTTAATGAATGGATAACTTTTCAAACTCATGAGCACGGAGGAGAATAGGTTCACATGGAACCCTTGTGTTCATGTTTTTAAAATAATTCTCCTTCATTCCCCCGGGGTTGGAGGACTTCATCTCCAAGGAAGTGTCTTTCATATATAAGATAAAGTCAGAATGCAAACGAGGAAGTGTCTTTCATCTGGTGTGGCCTCTGCTGAAGTCGAGAACAAGTGATCTCGGGGTAGATAAGGTCGTGACGGGGAAGACCCAATCGCCGTCACGACTAGAGTCCAGCCGAGGGGTGACCCAGGGCAGTCCCGGGAGGGTCGCAGAGGGGGGGATTCGCGGGTGGTTCCCACGCGGCGGGGAGGAACTAAACGGCTCCGGCGGGTTGAACCTGGAGACTGTAGGGTGCGACAATTACAGAATCGGCCGAATACGCGGCGGGTGGGATTCAGCTTGGCGGGCGGCGAGCTAGACACTCGTGTAGGACTAAGCGCAGAATTAGGAGTCAAAGGAGGGAAGATTGAAGCTCAATCGTGTCGGATGGAAAATTCACATGTGGTGGAGTGATCACGGAATCAGCTCGACCAAATTCAGGGGGTGGATTTCGATCAAGCTCGGGGTGAATCCAGACGAGCAGTGGGGGTTAAATCCGGCTGGACGTCAAGACAGGTCGGTAGGCAAAATAGGTATTCGTGGTGGGAGAGAGTGGGGGTAGAGAAATTTCAGGTCGGTTGGGCAGTGCGGGTTCGATCAGAGAAGGGAGGGCGTAGAGCGATGAATTTTGAGGGGTGAGGTCGGCGAGGCGTGCTAGCGAATTCGGTGAGGTGCGGCGTGGGGAGGATGGAATTCTCAATCAAGCAGTGTCGACGGAGAAGAAGAGAAGAAGTACAGGTTGCTGGGGACAATTTTGGCTGGGAATTGGAGTGTGGACAACGCTTTGGCGGAGGAAACGGGGGGAAGGGCGCTGTGCCGATTCGGGCGTACGGGAAGGAAAATCGGATCTGCAGACCGCGGGACGGTGATGGGCGTGGGGAGAGTGGCCGGAGAAAATCGTGGATGTGGTGGGAAGAGAGGGATGCCTCAGTCGAGTGGAAGGTGGGGAGAGGTCGGGAAGTTGGATGGAGAAGGAGGAATAAGGAGAACCGCGGGGTGAGGGTGGGAGAAATCTCAAGTGGACGTGGTGGAATGGTGAGATGGGAATTCACGATTTGAATTCGCGATCTGAGTGCGCGAGTGGGAAAGTCAGGGGAAGGTGGTTGCGGCTCGCGAGTGGGAGGTGAGGTGAGAGATGAATACGGGAATGGGGTGAGAATCGGGAGGAGTATCCCGCGATGAATTCGCGTCCCGCGGGATTTGGATTCCGCGGACGGGTTGCCTACCTGCGGAATGGGAATTGAGGAGGGAGAACAGGGAACGGAATGAGGTCGCGGGTTGATGAAGAGGGAATGTCGGAGGGGGGGATTCAAGGAAATTGGGAAGATGTGGAGTTGGACAGCGGATACGCCAGTTCATAGGGGGGAAGAAGTTGATCGGCAGGGGGAAGGGGTGGTGCGGAATTCGGACAGTGGGGGGGGGTTGGCAGAGACGGCAACTACGGGAGGTGGAGGGAAGTGCCGGAGCAGGAGGAGGAGCTGGGGGGATGGCCGGAAATGAGACGAAGGTGGAGGGGATGGCAGCACGGCGGTCCGGAGGCGGCGACGGCGGCAGCGGACTGAGGCGGCGGCAGCGGTGGCGGCTTGACGACGGCGATGTCGCGATGACAGCAGAGAAGAACCGTGCCCGGGGCAAGGAGTGGCGGTAGTCATCACGGCAGCGGCGGCGGCGGCACAAAGGCATGCGGCGGTGGCGGCAGCGGCGGCGACGGCGGTTGGACTCCTTCCCCGGCCTTCCTTAAGCAGCCACTTGAGAGGGAGATCACTCCTTTCTTTCGTCAAATGACGGCTCGGGTTTGTGGGGGCTCCTTTCCCCTCTTTTAGAGCCCATAATGGGCCGAGAGGGGAAAGGGCCCACTTGAGGCCCACAACCCACACCTAACATGCTCATAGAAAGAAATAAGGTTCACAAAGAAGGATGGGCTTCACAAATGGGATCCCAAAAAGGGAGAGAAGAAATAAGCGAGGACCCGCTTAAACATGTGCGGGTCAAAAGTTCATAATAAAGAAATAAAGATAAGCGGATAGATCCGCGCGCGGAAAAGGGCTCCTCCAACACCGTGGTATCGTGTCTTGGTCGCGACGGGGGTCGTACGCCACCAATAAGGGTTAAATTTCTTTTGACCAAATCAATAATTAGATCAATGTAAAATAGGAGGAGGAGGGAAGATAATTCCCTTAAGATCTACACTCTTTTTCAATTATTCAGAGAGGCTTTCTTCATTCATCTAATGAATGGTGAGTTTCTGAAACTCATGAGTGAGGAGGAGTATCGTATTTTGTTGTAATTGATAATGGTCTTTCTTCCTTAGTACATATCTGGGTTCACTTGGAACCCATGTGTTCATGTTTTGATATAATTCTTCATCAATTCCCCTAGGGTTGGAGGACTTCATCTCCGAGGAAGTGTCTTTCATATTTAAGAAAAAGTCAGAATGCAAACGAGGGGCATAATTTAATAAATCATGAGAAGTAATCCAAGAAGCATCACTTATTGGTTTGCCTTTCTATTGTACTAAAAATTTGTAATCATCCTCTTTAGAATCAGTGATGATAGTTCAATGATCAATGATCTTATCTATAAGTCTAACATTAGACACAAGATTAGGAGAAAGGAGAGAATTTTGAAAATCTTTACTTTTAAGAGGAGTGGGAGATGAAAACATTTCATTTAGTATATCTTTATTCTCATGAAATTCTACTAAATCTGAAATATTAAAGGAATTAGATATGCCCCAATCATTAGGAATGTCCATAATATGTTTATTATCATTAACTTTTGAAAGAATTTTAAAAGGGACAGTTTTTGAATTGAAATTTAAAATAAAGTTTAATAAGTCAATGAGGGTGAATTTTAGTTATTACTAAATCACTTTTTTTAAGAATTTTGTATCTTTTAGGAAAATCAGTAAGGGTTTTATATGGTTCATATGATGATGCAAGTTGTTTTGAAACAATGTCATGAATGGTATGAACATGCTTAATGAATATTGCCTCGGGAATTAAGGCATGGATTGTTGGTCTTGTGGACTTCTGAATTTTCTTACTACTGATTTTTCTAACAAGAGCAAGAGGGGCTGAGACCTTTAGATAATTTTATGGGATGACTATTTTCCATATATGGTTTCAAGATTATATTTTTGTTCTTAAACATAAAGGAGCATACATTGGTTTTTCCCTGAATTCTAACATCATTGTCATAGATCATTGCCTCATCTAATTCATAAACCTCATTTCCTAATTCAATTTCTTCATTACTATCATCAGGAAGAGGTTCAGAATTATCTATAACAAGAGCTAATTTTGGGCAATTGGTATTAACATGCCCTACTTGCTGGCAATTAAAACACTTAACATTAGGATTAGTTCTAGGGAATGTATTTGTGAATTGGGTAATCTTTGGAAGCCTATCATTTGTGCTAACATTTCGGTTGCTATTAGGAGGTATGTTAGGAAGTACAACATTAGAGGAATTAGGATGATCATTAATACGTTCTTTTGGAATCTTTATTTGAGAAGAGCTAGCTTCCCAAGAGTTGGATTCTTTTGGAGACTCTAGGTTCTCAGTCCTATTGTTATGCTGATCTAATTTGATAATAAGGGATTGCATACTCTCTAAAAGAGCTCTAGCCCAAGAAGGCATGGTTTCTTCTCAAATAGGTTCAGCAGGGGTATGCGGTGTATTAACATTAGTAGTCATATCAGCAGTAGTATTAGGAGCAATGGATTTTGATCTAGTATTCATAATGATTAAATATAAATGATGAAATGATAATAATTCCCACTATAATGACATTAATTCAAACTGTGCTCTGATACCAAATATGATGTGGCATTTAATCTTCGATCAACGGCTTTGATGAAACGCATAGATGCGGTTCGTCACATTTAAAATCGTGTCTATTCGATCAAAGATGAACTCTTGAGATTTCACCACGATACGCATGAAGAAGAAACATGTGAAACATCTGCCGTTTGATCTTAAATTGACAGTCTAGATGCATCCACCTATCCACAAGGTCCACTGAACAGTTTTAATCTCAGCCGTTATAACTCTTTAGATGAACGGCTCAAATTAAACCATTTTAAAATGATTCATTGATGTATTAGAGTGCGTCGCATACCCCCTCACTTAAGTGATGATCGACGATTGCAACCAGGCGCTCCATGTGGCACCACGTCACTTGCACATAAAAATAGAAGAAAATAGTCCCAGATAACAAAAATGATTGAAATCTGATGGGTATATAAGTAATGTGCGATTAATGAGTTAGTGAAAATCCTGAAAAGGGTTCTTATTCTCCTTAATCATACACACGCACACACACACATGCACACACACACACACATACATGCATGCACTTGTACATGCGTGTGACACGTGGTATTTTCATACGCCACCATGTGGCGCCGCTATTTTGTCCGCACCACGTCAGCCGCCTGATAACATGCATATTTAACTTAAATTCTTATCTTATTTAACTAATATTCATGCTTATTTTATGTAATTATGATGCATGCTATCATTATTTTATGAATTTTCTCCATTGGTATGCCATTTTACTAAAGATCATATTTTTGCACAATTTAGGGTTAATTATGTGCTTTAATGACTTATGACCTTTCATAAGGTCAAACGAATCAAAATTAATGACCTTTTAGTGATTTTTATTTTGTCTTTAGTGAAGATGAGTAAAAGAAAAAAGTGAACACGAAGATAATAAAGGAATCAAAGAAAATGAGTGGATGATATGGTTCACTTAATAGTATTTTTGAATTCATCATTTATTTTTATTTTTCTTTATATTTTAGGTGGAATGATATTAAAGATGAAGAAATCTCTGATCCAATGGAGAAAATTTTGAGTCAAAAAGGATATATAATTGAAGATATGAATTTTTGAATTTAACAGAATTTTCATGATTTTATTTTGATTTTTTTTGGATTTATTTCCTTATAAAAATTGCAAAAAGGGTTTCTTTAATCGCGCGGGCCCCCCGAAGATGATGTGGCATGGCGCAGACATATGGTAGAGCCACGCGAGCCCACGTGGATGCCTACATAGGTTCCTACCTAGCACTAATTGGATAGGTTAGAGTGGGGGCGTACTTGGACTATGCAGGCGACGCATATGCTAAGGGCCCTTCGCCCTTTTCTACTTGCCACTCTCCTATCTTTTTCTCAATGTAGGACTATGTTCCCTTTCTTTATTTGCAGGTGACGTGGCCGTCCGTGGTGCATTGAATCAAAGCATGTGTATTGACACGTGTCGATCACGACGATTCGGGTCCATTTAATCACCATCAACGCATGTGACGATTTTGTAGCCGTTAATCTTATTAATGAAATCCGACCGCCGCAATTTAATCGCCCACTCGGTGAACCACGATTCAACACTACACTTGGCTTCATCTGGGTACTCTGATGAAGATCCGACGGTGATTCATAAGGAAGAGGTGGGCTCGTGTCATAGGAATGTGCCCAATAATCGCGCGCGACGTGCCCGCATCATGATTGTCCAATCAGCCTTCACCGAATCGGATGGCTCACGTTTTTCTCGAAGAATTTTCCTATAAAAGCAATGTTCTCTCTATGTAAACTCAACTTTCGATTGAATCGTGAAAAGTTAAAGAAATTTTAGAGCAAAATCTTAAGTTCTTTCTGATCCTCCTGCGTTCTAGACTCAATTGCAATCATATTGAGGCAGGATTAATCACGAATTGTTGCAAAAATCAATCGGAATGATGTAGTTACTGATTTGTAAATATGAAATAATTCTAAACTATTAAGAGAGGACCTATGAATGATATCAGTGAGAATAATATAGGATAGATAATTTAAAATAGATATAATTATGTGTAGGAAGAGAAGAAGTAGGAATAATAGTTTATAATTTAGAGGGATATGGTAGAGAATAATTCTGAAAATGATAGGAGATTGTGAAGAGGAGAATAATGGGTAAAAGAGGATTCGGTTTATGGATAGAAGATATTATTTATGTAATACAAAGAATAAGAATGGATAATGCGTTTAGAGAGTTTTAGGATAATGAAATGGATTGAAAGGGTGATAAGAATAGCGATTATAGAGATAGAATACGATAGAGGATAGATTAGGTAAGATGGGAATAGACGATAATATAGATGTAAGGAATAGGAGGATTAATATATATAATACTTGATTATTATAATGATAATATAAGCAGAATAGTTTGAGGGATCTCAGAAAACAGTCACGCGACGAAGAAGGATAAATTTCGGAAAAAGTCAACGTTGGACTTAAGATATGAGATAAGAACTATTTTCACGGAGAGAGGGAAGAGAGGATGATACCTGAAGATGATGCGAAGCGGATGCTCTTGAAGATCACAACACGATCACAGTAAGTTCCTCTGATGATTCTGATTTTGAGATGAGTGAAAGAGGACAGAACGGGAGGGAGAAAGGGAAAGAGATAGAACTCGAGATGGAGAGATTGCGGGAGAGGCACACGGAAGAACACAAACACAGGGGTAAAAGTAACCACGTAACCAAATTTTTCATCAATAAAACATACTTTTCTTTGTTACAATCGTCTCCTTTTATAGAGAAGTCGGGCCGAAGAGCTGCTTTGGGAGAGAGAACAATTCATCGGTTGCGTCTCTCCGTTTTACGTATTTT